>CM046860.1:42363317-42568317 GCA_025617745.1 Heliocidaris erythrogramma | reverse complement strand
AAAGAATGTAAAATTGTTGGATGTTAAAGAAACAAGACAATGGTCAGCTTTGACAAGCAATACTCACATATGAAATAGACTGTGGCAGTACAACTGATGCTATTAAGCTAGGCTTCATCATTCATGAATAAAACATGACAATTAATGTCAATCAAAGTTACATTACACCCTGTATATACAGATAAGAACTTTAGAAAACATTGTTGAGGAACAAATTGCTTTTGCTTTTCAACAAAAGCCATGAAATTGTTTCATTTGATTCCTGTCATTATGTAATTTTACGGTTTATATGACATTCATTTGTATGTATCATGAATGTTTAATTAGGATTTGAGATATTGCACTTTAGGATTACAAGTTCTCATATGCTACAAATGCAATCACATTGGCAGTACAATCTACAACTGAACACATGCCTCACATGAAATTCTATTAAAATCTAATCAAACTTCAGTTACAAAATATTGGTGAAGAAGTACATGTAAATCTTCAATAACTATTGAACATAAATGTGTAAAGTTGGTTTTAAATGAAAGACTTTATAAATTAGGATAACTACATGTATGCGCTTAATCTCACCAATGCATTTGTGCTCTCTAGAAATGTGCAAATGCAAATGATTTTCCTCTAGATTTTAAAATGGCTGATAACTGCCCTTTTCTAAATGCCTTTCAAAACTTTAAAAAATAAAACTTGTGCAAGAATCTACCTTTTTGTTTCTATAAAAAGGTTAGTGTAAAATTTTCTGCAAATATGGGAGCAACATTATATTATGTATACAGCTTGTTTGAACATTCACATTGTCACAAGCATAGTACTAAATTCTACATGTGTACATATAATGCATATACAAAGTTGACATGCATAATAGAAGTAAAAGTACTAATTTTCTACAAAACAGAACAGGATATTGATAATCATTGATTTAAAAAAAATACCAGCCAATATATACATACATACCAACAAGATTCACATAAAATATTGCCATCTTTTGGGGACCCTATTTGAAATCAATACATGTACTTTAAAATCAATCACATCAGTTTTCTTTTCTTATTGCCTACGAAAACTGGGTGGTTCTTGTGGTTCCCAGTGTAGCTTCCTGTGTGAGCTTCCAAAGGGATTACCCCATCAAGTATCAAGTATCAAAGTAATACTATGGAAATAAGTGAATTTGGTAGTCCATGGATTAAAAGAGTTTCTTCCAAGTATTCTTGAGCTTGGCAATACCTCTCCAAATATATAGTGGATTGTGCTTGATAGGGTTATTTTAATTGTAACTGTTCAACTGACTTAATAGATATATCAAGTAATTACAGTGTACATCAAGGTAATGATTGATCCAGTAGAGGGGCACTATACCTGAGATTGTCAACAAAAATAATATATTTGTTTTCAAGCCCAAAATGTCTTATTGTGTGTCTAGATTACCAAACAACACAAAAATCTAGGAGTTTTAGCTTGAATATAATTTATGCCATGCTGAGTAATATGGGAAATAGAACAATAGAACTTTGTTTAACCCATAAGGATTTTTTTTAAATCTTTAAAGCCTATAGAATATTTTTTATTTCTAATGGATCATTATCTATTTATCCCCAAAGGACTGACATGGATACTATCTGCTGTTGTAAGATCCATTTGTAAAATATCAAGTTTTTGATAAATTGGAGAAATTGGTAAAAAAATGCTACCAAAGTCATAACTTTTAAGAAAATTAACATTAAATATCCAATATGTCACAACAAGATCACTTATCATGAAAAAAGCTACCATATAATCACAATTTACTATCAACCAATGCTATGTACAAAATCTGAAAGAACTTGGTTGCAAATTGGCAAAATGCATAACGTTTTAAATTTTGATGCTTTTAAAAAATGGCAATAGTCACTGGAGTGTGAGTGTGAACTTTAACTTTAAAGTTTCAGGAGTTTGGAAATTGACATATTTATCTGTAATACCATACAAAGTCTCCATATTGCGTGAAGATAAGAAATATCAGGTATATTTGACTCTCCCCCCCCCCCCCTCCCCAAGGCCACAGTTTGGAAGACATTCTCCAATTTACTGAAAGACTATTCAATCCTACAAATGAAATAATGAATGTGATCAAGGGAATAGAATAAAATATTCTGTTCATTACTATTCCAGATAGGTTTTGACCCTGGTTGATTGTTATAATCAATTTCAAATGTGTTCAGCTCAAAGCTGTCACTGAAAAAGTTAATAAACAAACTTAAGCTAATTGGTAAAAAAACCAAACAAACAAAGACCTATTTTTACAATCTTGTTCATGTTTGGCCTCATGAAAGCGTAAAAGAAAAAAATTAACATACACAACTAAAATGATTTGCAAGTTATCAACTTTAGCCTTCAACCAACAGAAAACATATCAATGATAATACCTCACTGCTGAGAAGGGGTAATGTTTTCAAACAATACGCCTTCATATAAGACATAACAACTCTCTACAGAATCACTCAATAGAAAACATTTCAATAACAGAATCACTCAATAGAAAACATTGCAATCATAGTCAGCACAGTGAAATAAGTTCCCCACTTAAATACCTGTCCAAGTTACTTTAAAAAGACAAAACAAGGAAACTGGTTGTTTGATTTTTTCCACCTCACATGTACTTTTTTGTCAAGATGTACGCAGTTGGTCAAGGTGGGAGAGACTCAAACTCGGACTATGGTAAATTCCTAAAGATTTTTGCTGTCGTAATTGGAAGACTAGTTTTGTTAGGAAAGGGATTGAATGACAGAACTTAATACAAAAAAAAACAATTTAAGAAATATCAATTGTACATGTGTAACTACAAGATAATTGGAGTAGTAATTTTCCTCATTCTTACTTTATCATCTTTATAATATATTTAAATAAATAGAAAATAGTCAATAGAAAAAACAACTCTGAAGGAGGCAGGATTTTAAAGGAAGCAGATAGGGTATAATTATTTGAACCTGAGGAGAAGCACACTTTATGATCAACATCTGATTCCAGATATAACTAATTAAAAGAACCGCTAATACAGGTAAGTTCCTCTATTGAAAAACATTAAATAAAAATTGGACAAAGTGTTCATAAAAATATAAAATTCTTCATCTAATTTTTTTGTTTAGATTTTCATCTCAATACAATGGCAAGAAAGGGTAATATTTCATAAGGTGTTGAAAACATAATTGCACACAGTTATGGGTGCACAGATTAATATTAGATTGAATACTTTTATACCCCAGTGATGTGAAAGAATACAATTAATCAAGACAATCATACTTCTAGATATGTGCCTGATTTTCTTGTTCTCTTTCTACATTGATTATTGATGGTTTGGAACTGTTCCACTTGGTCCTGCCCCCAGTCCTCCCATACACACATGTTCTTGATTTGACCAACATTGTGATCTGGTTTCTTGCTGTCATGGCAAGCAACTACCCTGTTAGAGCCAGCACGGTTTAGTTCTACGACCCTTCCGTTGTCACCTTTCATGACAGCATCAGCATTCAGCACGGTCACTACTTCACCTACTTGGACATCACACTTTGAATCATGAGATCTGGCATTGTCTCTGATGTTGACTAGAACAATATCACCACTAGATCTACCAATCCATAACACATGATCCATCACAAGGAGAGAGCTCACTTTGATGGATGACTGGCTTTGGGATGCAAGGATGCTGTGGATATTCCAGCGATTCATGCCAGCCTTACCCCTTTGTCTACCTGGCCTTCGAGCTTTTGTCTGTCTACGAGGTGCTACTATGCAAGCAGCTCTGAAGTGATCATCAACAATTGGCAGTTCTTCTTGAAGCACAGCATCCTGACTGGATACATGCCTACCATCTCCATTGCTATTCGTTTCACAGACAGCTGTGGCATTTGCAAGCTCTTGCTCCTTCTCCTTCTCTTCCCAGCTCTCCATGAGCTCCTGCCTCTCTTCCTGAGCAAGAGGGAGGAAGGACCCTAAGACGAGGATGCTCTCCCGGCAGTCGAGGACCGCCAGACCCTTCCTGGTCTCAACACTGTACTGGTAGACATACAGCCCGCTTGATGTGTAACACCACACACTACCCTGACTATGTACAATGTCTTCTACCATTCCTTCCATGCCAGCAGCCACCTGAATCTCATCTGGTTCCAGAGTGATGTTGTTCAATGAGATGATTCTCAAGTTACTTCCGCAACCGACCCAGACTTCTGTTTCATCCGCTTCATCTCCATTGCTTCCTGTCCTCTCCCTAGTCTCAAGACCGGTCCTTGCTTCTCTCGTTTTTCGAGCAGCAGTGTCATCTCTCTGCTTAGTTCCTCTACACCGTTGCTCTGTGCTGATCTGTTCCTTCCGCCATTGAGTCCATTAGAGAGCACCTCCTCATACTGTCTTCTTCGCTCAGCTACTGAGTCACCATTCTTCTTCCTGGAGACAGCTACCATGCTGCTACATGGGAGATTGTGCTTACTAAGCTGCATCCTGGCCACAAGTCTTAGATCATCTGTAGAGTGATGACCATCTTCTGTTTCATGGCTTAGGATGGTCACTGTCCCATCGGCTTGACCAACAAACAGCAAAGAATGTTCTTGTCCACTTGGCTACATAATGAAAAAAAAAGCATTTTTAAATCTTTCAAAAGATGAACTATCCTCTATTCTTTCATTTGTAACACCTGGGGAGCATTTCATCAAGTGTTTTGTCAATGATTTTTACTGACAAATTTGCTCTCAGCCAATCAATTGCAAGGATTTCAGTAGCTTATAACAGCTGTCGGTAAAAATCACTGACAAAACGCTTGATGAAATGCACCCTTGACCTCTCTCTCTCTCTCTCTATTTTTACAAAGTATATCAATAGGCTTTTGGCTGCGATTGCACTGATTACCGGAAATAAGTACAGAAGATTTCACAGGACTTTTTACTTTGTTGTAAACCTAATGCCTCTTACTTCAATCATTAACTGCACAGAGTAAAAGATCAGTAAGAGAGAAGTCCGTCATGCAGTATACTTTGTAAAAAGGCTTTTAATGTATTTCTTCAATAATCATTAGTCCATAAAAGAAAGGACAAGAAATCTAAATATCAATTTCATGTAACGTACCGACAACACACCATCTGAGATTTCATTTCTCTTGGGATTAACATTAAAAAATGTAAAAAAAGAAAGGAGTTCCTGGGTTCCTTTTACCAAAATAAGAAATGAACAACAATTTTTTTAAAAAGGCTAACGCATTCAACCACAACGTCATGGAAACCAACAGATATCACTATTTAGGTCAGTGATGACTCCACTCAAAAATTATTTGTTAAAGACCTGAGTTGGTCATTCCTGAGAGTCATGTTCTTTGACAAAAAACTTACCTGATGGAGATAGAGCAGTGAGGTGGGTTGACCAGCCACTCTAGCCTCTACTAACAGACTTGCATTAGAAGACTGAGAAGATGGAAGATGATACACTTGCACAAAGTCACCCTACAATGAGCAAAAAAAAAAATTAAAAATTTTAATACAATGGTATACATGTAGATAAAATTGATAATGATTTTGGGAAAAGCATAAACTTTGACAACTGAAAGTAATAAGGTATAAAAAAAAATAAAATAAAAGTCTTCAAATAAAACTATACCTCACAGTAAGTAAGTTTCTTACTAGGCAATGCTTCAATGTGCTTGACATGGTAATAATTACTACATACATGTATATGAGTAGGTGGTGTGTTTTCAAATATGTAATGCCAATATGCCATTCTAAGCAAGTACATCTAGTTTATCAAGGAATCGTGATTATTTTGTACTTGAAGGAGACATACTCTTCATATACAAAGAGGGATGTATTAGGACATCAAAATGTGTCAAACAGGTGAAGGTTGAGAAAAAGTTTCAAATTAGCTATAAACATTCTTAAAGGGAAATCCAACCCTAATGGCAAGTTGCTCTGAATGAAAGAGGAAAAAATCAGAGAATCAGATTGGTGAAAGTTTGAACGAAATCGGACAAACAATAAGAAAGTTATGAATTTTTGAAAGTTGTAATCACTATACTATACTATGGGAATTTCAAATTGGCCGAATAGGTAACATCACTGTGATGTAGTTGCGGACAACTCCCCCATTCGCTCCAACACACAAAATGACTAAAATGTCATTTTTTTCAAAATGTATTACTCAGTAGGATTTTTTTCTTTCATGAGGACCTATAACAATATGCGATTTCCAATATATATTGAGTACTGCCCCGAGGGTAAAGGCGCTTCGGAGAAAACCGCAAATTAATGATATTTTTGTGTACGACAAACGGGAGAGTTGTCCACAAGTATGTCACAATAGACCCAACAAATTGCCAATTTGAGATTCGCATAGATGTAGTGATCTCATTTTTCAAACATTCATAACTTTCTTATTCCTTGTCCGATTTCTCTCAAACTTTTATCACCTTGTTTTTCTTATCACCAAGGTTGGATTATCCTTTAATGATGAGGATTTGAAGGAGACATACATATTGTCATTTGTGTATAAAAAAAGGATGCATTTGGACACACAAAAATGCCATCCACTGGTCACCTACAAGAATACTTTATAGCTGAACCACACTCTTCTTTCATTATCGTAATACCTGTAGGTGATTGACACTTATGGTACACCAAGTTTACAAACAACTGTCTCAGATTTCCAATCATACTACCTTCTTTTTATTGTTAAAGTCTATACAAACTTTGGTCCGTGATTTCTAGTTTATAATCCAATTTTGATGTTTAAGGAGGGAATTTTTCTTTGTCTACCGTTAACTAGTTTTATATTAAAAGCATTTGGGTCGGTGGTTTAAACTCCCTTTAGCACGGCAAGGGTTATACAATACAAAAATATTTAACTTTTTTTCTCCCCCTTGTCACCATATAAAAATTCCAGCTTAATTGTGTCACAAGATGAAAAGAAGACAGAATAAGGAGATAATGAGATAAAATGCAAAGCTGCATACCACTGTCCCAACTACAAGTTTATTTCCACAGGGTGTAGCTATGGCAGTTTTGATCATGGGGCATTGGAGTTCATTCTGTCGACTAGTCTTATAGGAACCATCTTCATCGACCTGGAATGACCTCACTGATGTGCCTCGTCCAGAGTCAACCACCAGGTGAACAACCTTATCCTGTCAAAGAAAAGAAATTTGAATGATAAATGAATATATTCCAAATCATCCAGAATCATTTATAACTGGCTATGATTAAAAAATGATGCTACAAACCAAATGAAATGCACTGATTATATCAAGTTGATATCCCTCCTAGTCATGAGCTGCCAGACAAGAATATCTCTATATTATCAAACCAACATCGTGTACTGAAAACCAAATCCTCTGTAGCTCAGAGCCGGAAAGTACACAATTACGGAGGCAATTTTGTTTATTGTGTACTTAAGGTATGCCAGTTGGGTTTCAAAAAGGGGGGGGGGAGCCGCGGCCAATTCGGCCCCCTGGATCTGCCCCTGACATGTATACAACCTGACTGTGGTGAAAATTTGGAGGTAATGTTTGGATTTTAATGTTTGGATTTAAATGTTTGAGTGCCTTATTGGAGCATGCAGGCTGAAGTTGCAGTGATAGGACTCATCTGACTTTAATAGAATAGTTTAACTAGATAGATATGGCAATATATTAATTCCATGGTCATTATCAATTATATATTCTTATACACCTTCTAAATAAAGAGAAATGCTTATCAGCTAAATTTTGGGACGTTTTCAGATCAATACCCTCTATTTCTGACACACTGATGACCAGGGCCCGTATTCAACTCAATACAATACTTAAGAATGAAATATGAGTAGTTCACTTCGTCTGAGATATAATACTTGAGCAATTTTGGTATTCAGTTGAATCTTTTGGCTAAGTATTTTACCCTAATTCTAAGACAGCTCCCTAGCAGACTTAACCCTATTCCAACTGGGCTATTTTACCCCCTGTTTTTACTGGGGGGGGGGTCAATCTGACCCCCCCTTCAGATCTCGGCCGCTGATCGCGCGATTGCCGCGAAATTTTGCCTGAACATAGAGCCGGATGTAAGCTACAAGATTATAAAGTTAAATTTAAGAAAATTATTGATTTTCTAGTTTTAATTAATTAATTATGCAAATTTATGCATGAATTTATGTTTTTGCCTGTAACTCCATAAAAAAGGCTGAAAGAACGCTAATTTTTTGTGTCAGTATTCCTCAAGACACATTGAACAATTTCCTTGCAAAAAAAATCCACAATCAAAATTAATTTCTTATGTTTTTTATTGTTTTGCTAATTTCTTATGTATTTTATTGTTTTTTCGATCTTTTGTTTTCTATTGTTTTTTTGCCGAAATTTGTTGGGGACAGTTTTTCAAGCTTATTTACATTAGAATAAATTAATTTCAATGATTTAAATTTGAAATAATCTAATATCAATTTAACCCCAAAACAGAATTTGCATTGGATTTGCACACAAAATCACAAATTTGAGCTGTTTTGGGGCCGACGTGCATGTACAAAACATTATGTAATTTCGGAACGGTCTACCCGGACATCGCAAATTTGGTCTCAAAATATGCGGGAGACTTCAAAGAAAAAAGTCATGAAATGGCGCGGCAAAATCTTTGCGCGTTGCAGAATTATCGCGCAAAATGTCGAGGGGGGGTCAAATTGACCCCCCCCCCCCTGTAGGAATAGGGTTAAGCCAATTACTTGATTGGCAGGTACATGGCTTTCATACATATGCGGAACAGTATAAGATGCGCACAAGCAAACCATGTAAGCGCACATCTACTGTGACGCATTTATTGCGCATGATTTTGGACAGGATATGTGACGTCACAATAACATAACATAAAAGACAACATAGTTTTCATAATACGGCCCCAGCATTGTATATTTCTTGAGTTTGATTTTAAGAGTCATATGAACATTCAGAACACCAATCTTGAAATTCAACTACATGTACATCAATGTCTATGTACATGTAATTGGTTAGAACTGTTTGATAAAGTGTGCTAGGTGTAGTGTGTTTACCTCATCCTGGGATCCTGCACTGAATGCCATTGAGACCCCATCCTCCTCTACCTCTACCACTCTCCTAAGACACAAGAAGCTTGGTTCTGATAACAGCTGCAGAATGGTTTTACCATGAGGTCTCTCTCCAGGTCTATCTTGCCAGCATGATTCAATCAACCCTCCCAAGGCCGGGAAGACTTGCCTCGGAGGCATCAAGTACTCGTGGAAGTTGAAGCTTGGTTTGCGACCCTCGTTGACAGCTAGCTGGATCTCAATGCGACTGTGCTGATCATGGTAAGGAACCATACCAGTCATCAGATGGTAGAGAAACATCCCATAGGAGAACCAATCCACCTAGTCAAGTAACATGAAATCATATCATTATTTATTAAAATCAGATGGTAGAGAAACATCCCATAGGAGATCCAATCCACCTAATCATGTAACATCAAGAAACTGATCATAGATGTAATTAGAAATCTTTTAATCATGCCTGAACCTCCCTCGAAATTGACAGAATCAATTGATATGAAAGTGCCAGAAAAACTGAGTAATTTAATTTCTAAATTTGTGGATATCTAAGGAGTGTTGAAGCTATAGTTGATTTTTCAAACAAAGAACAACTCTAAATGATGGATGACACAAATACTGCAAAAGAGAAAACACCTATTAAAAGTTTTGCAAACCTTTGGTGATCCTCCCATACTTAAAAGGAAGGTTGTGGTGCCAAGATTAGTACATCATAATACAGACAGATAAATATGAGCTGACCAAAACTGATAATGATTAGACTATGGTTCTAAGACACAAGCTACGACGACAATTGCTCCGCAGTCATATTCCTACACTGACAGTTTCATATCTAAGTTGAAAACGTACCTCTTTTAGCAATACCTGACACATGGATATGGCACTCATCTGGGCCCTGTTTCATAAAACTTGTCATCAATGACTAGTTGCAACAACTGCTATAAGCTACTGAAATCCTTGCATCTTATTGGCTGAGAGCAAATTTGTCGGTAAAAATCACCGACAAGACACTTGATGAAACGCCCCCCCAACCCTTGGACTCTTGTTTCAACTCTATATTTTCTTGTATGCCTCGAAATAGAAGTTCTACATAGACAGCGCCTACAAATACATATCATTATCATTGTTCCTGATTTCAACCCTGAACACAATATTATACCTAACCCTCACCCTATGCTAAAGCCCAATTGCAAAGCTAACCCTAAGCACATCTTTGATGCAATAGAATATGGGGCAAATGTCGCGGGAGCATGTGTTGCATCACTCTGATTATAGTACACACCTTCTCATCAAACACCTTGCCCTGGAGGATCTCTGGTGCACAGAACCCTGGTGGACCTGCCATTCCCATTGCACCCATCAAGTCATAGGTCCTGGATATACCATAATCTGTGAGCTTGATATTGACATCATCACTGACATCAGATGAGAAGAGTAAGATGTTGTCTGTCTTTAGGTCACAGTAGATGATGTCTTTGCTATGCAGGAACTCTACTGCCGAGGCAACCTGGAGGGCGATCTTGTACGTAAGCATTCTACTTAGCACAGGTTCTAGTACGATGTGCCTCTTCACAAAGTGTGGTTTTGCAGACTGGTGCTCAGCTAACAGGTAACTCTGGAGGTCACCAAGAGGTGCATAGTCCATTGCAAAGCAGAGGTGTCTGACAGAAACACCGACCAGATTGACGATGCAGGGATGATCAAGTTTAGCCATGATTGCAACCTCATTTCTCAGCTTGTGGAAACTCTCCATCAACATGGCTGCCTCTAAACTATCACATGAGTCATTCTCCATTGCTGTGGAGTCTCCTGTCATGGTAGACATGGAGGAAGGTGTCGATGCACAGGATGCATACCCTTCACTAGGGGAGGAGAACGCCTGATTCTTCAAGAGCCGCGATGGAAACATGGTCTTGGCTGCGACGGTCTTTCCACGAAACTTTGCCCTGAAGACTTCGCCAAAGCCACCCTGCCCTAGAGATTGTCCAGACACCATGTGCAACTTGAAGTCCTCTTGCTTCAGATGCCTGATGCTTAGGTCTTTCATGAACATGTCTGGTATAAGGACGGCAATTGGAATGAGCTTGTCCTTGGAGTTGGCGCATGCCTCGATGTTTGTCTCACCTCGGACACACCTCTGGACAAGTTCTTCCACTGTGTAGCAGTGAGGTAGATTCTCTGTCTGAGGTTCCAGATCATCAGGTCCTTGAATCACACAGACTGGGCAAGGAACCAATCGCTGGACCTTTGGCTGAATGCTGTCATAAATTGAAGCACACAAACCTAGAAAAAAAAGAAAAAGCTTTAGTCAATCGATCATATACAAGAAGTTGTACATGTAATTATTACATCACTGCAAATACATTATCCAACAAAAGTGAGTACACCCTTAAAAAATTTAAACATTCCAATTTAACTTCTTATAAAAATGCATTCAAAGCAAAAGCCTTACATCAATAGTAGAGTAGATATTCTGTGATATGTGTGTTGGTACTACATATTTATTCCATAGCAACAGTGTAGCATATTGAGGATATTGTTTAAATTGGTGACAACAATATTGAGTACACCCTACATGTAGCTCCTTTGTCAAGGGCATACTGACTTTTGTTGTATTATGTCATAGTTTTACCCAAAATCCCAAATGTACTCTTATATTAAAGGGAGTGGCAAGTCGTAATCCATGGGCCTGACCAGGTGGCCTGACTCGGGGAAATTCGGATACAATCAGGCCCAATCGTGCGCTACCGAAGGAACGTTATTACCGGATTCCTCGCGCGATCGTTAACTCGAATCCCTCCATACACAACCGACCAATGAGATTCAAATACTGGAATAAAGAACGCGCGATCTTGTTTACTCAAATTTGGGTCAATGTGCGAACTTTTATTAGCTGCGCTCGATAAATTGAAGTCGCTTTGAACTTTGATCCAGAGAAAGGAGCAGCCAACTGTGAAAGCGCCCATAGATTGCGACTTTTCGCTCCCTTTAAAACCTGATCAATCACTTACCTGGGTACCAATCCTTGATGAGACCTTCTATTTGGTCCACCACACACCCCATGGCAGAGAAGTGACCTTCTTGGCAGCTGATGACGATGTCCACTCCTGGAGATTTGTCGGCTGCGGGAAAGACCGTTGATCGCACCAGGATCTGTCCCGTTTTATGCCTGAAGAATATCCCTTCCCTCCAGTAGATAGACTCGGACTGGAGGAACTTGATTCCCTTTGATATGCTGCTGTTCTTCGCACTAAAAAGGTAACATAACATCATCTGTTAAAAGTCAACCTGCATATATCTGGGGAAAAACTTCAGACGATGCATCAAACTTAAATACAAACGTGTAATAAAGGTGGTGCTCTGTATACAATGTGTACAAACACAACATAATCTCATTCAGCATTGTTCCACAAATTAAATCCTACACAGACTATGAAAACGGTCAATTTGACCCATCTCTACAAATACTTGATTGGCTTTTTAGCATTGGCAAAGCATACGACACACTTTTTATGATTTTGATATTTCAAAACTTGTTCATCTTTTGAAACTGAGTTTAGTCATATGAGGGCCACTGGGCAATACATGTTTAATCAGAGAGACTCTTAGTATTTGACTTCAAATTTGAATCAATCAGACTTTTCTCGCAAAGGTAATAGGAGCGAAGGAAGTTAATTTGAATCTATGAAAACATAATCTTAAAAGAGCATTCTGTATAGTGTAATTGGAATCCCCTTTTCACCAGTAATGAAGAAAAAAAGCTACTTCTTGCAACTTTGTACATCTCATCTTGTTAATTTCATACTGATTATTTTCCATTGTTAGCAGTAATCATGATATTCTCCTAACCTCTTTGAGCGGCAGAGGTTTCTCTCGTTCCTTGTTGGACTAATCTTCATCTTCTTGTCATGCATCTGAAGATCAGCAATGAGACGCGAGACCAGTCTAATCCAGAATCCTGGTGGTAGATAGGGCATCTTATACACCCTCCTCAGATAGTAGAATGGTGCATCACAAGTGTTTTGCAGTGAAAGCATTACACCAGGGTTGTCACGAGGGAGGCGAGCAGGTACCAAGAACCTACAAATTCATTAAAAATAATAATATTAATATTCCATTGATTGTATAGCCCATATCACATTACGATATAATATCCCTTTGCTAAGATGTCAAGGAGCTATTCAGACTTCACCTCCAGCAGCTGGGCACAGAGAATTTTAAGAAATAATCCAACCAGGGGGCGTTTCATAAAGCTGTTTGTAAAGTTACGCATGACTTTACGAATGACTTGAAAATGACAAGCCAAATGCGATTCCCAATCATCTTTAATAGCATCCACTAAAGTTGAAATATGCAGACGTAGATTAACATTCTTATTCTTAACAAGCACTTTTAATGCAAAGGATATATTTTGCCACAATCTAATTGAGGTTATTGGAAATACAGTCATACTTTGTGAAAACTTCAGGAAAAACTATGGGCATTTCATTTGGCACTTCATACTCAAGTCGTTCGTAAAGTCATGCGTAACTTTACGAACAGCTTTATGAAACAGCCCCCAGGTACCCATTTACTTACTGCACCTGGGGTCGAGAGGAGCAAATGTAATGTCTAACCAATGGATGACAGAGAAATGGCAGGAACATCAACCCATATTTTGTGATCCACAATCCGGTCACCTATCCTCTAAAAACAATACAATTTTCTATGGCTTCTGCCTAAATATCATGTATTTCAGTTCTCGATAATGACATGTATGTCATATTTTAAGACATTTCATCATAGCTAGATCATAGCATTCTCCATTGCATATATACAAATACATGGAAATAAACACCGAGTGAAGTGATCTGGGAATCTTGTATCACATTGTATAATTCAATTTTTACAACTAATTTGAAACCCAAACATACATCTGTTCGATGAAACTCTTTTACATTTTTAAGTGCAAAAATGAGGAAAAGCATGAAGTAGCCTGCTTTCGTCCTGATATACACCTCTATATCTACAGTATATATACATGTATAACAAAAGATAATCTAAACTTTGATCCTATAAACTATTTTGCTCTCAAATTTCCATGAGCAGAGAAACAAACTCAAATTTGAAAGTTGATTCTCTATGCTCCCTGTCCTTGAATGGCCAGTTTCAGGCTAAAAAGCTCAATATATCTTACCAATGATGGGAGATAGGAACCACAATCTCAAAGCGAGCTAGAAGCTGAAGATACTGCTCAAACTTATCCTCTCCGATCCTGCTCTTCTTGCTCAGCTCTCTAAGGGTCTCTACATGAACTTTGCCCCCTTTAAGGCTTGTTATCGGTAGTGTAGTGACCCTCTGTAATGTACAGGCTAGCCAGACTGGGTCAATGAAGTACAGGTCATTCAGGCCATTCAGGTGGTCAGTGAAGTGGACTATGCTCCCAATCTCATGTAAGAAATTGATTGCTGATGGAAAAACATACATAATATTCATAGTTTCATCAATTGTAATGATAAGCAAATTAAAAGGGGCTAAATCACCAAAACTGTCTTGCTCGAAATGTTTTGGGTGCCATTATGGTATACCATACTCAAAATATCAGCTTGAAATATTACTTCTGTATGCAAGTTTAGATACTCACTAAATGAAGGTAAAATATTGGCAATCACAAACACATGTAAATTTACAACCTGCACCAAAAAAAATATGCATGAACACAACCATGTTCTGAACGAATGTGTCTCAACATCCCAGTCAGTTATATCGGGAGGAGAGACCTAAGGGTTACAGTGATTCAGTTCGCTTTTACCCTCCCAGGTGACGCCAAAACGGCCAAATACTTAATAATATTCAGGGTCAAAAAAATAATTTAAGGAATGTAACCTTAGGTTAGAGTTTACCTTCCTGTAGTTCTTCAGGTGTATGTACTCCACTATCTGGTATGAGTTGTACTATCTGAGCTAGCTCTGTCTCAGTCATGATTGGTAGAAGAGGAGGATCAGCTTTCTGACGAACTTCAACCTCCTGCGAGATACGCTTCTTCAGATTGAAGTATGGCTGAGGAACCTGGTAAATTCAGATAGGAAAATTTTATTTTCTTGTATTTACCACAAACATGATACATACAATATATCACTTTGCATTAAACATACAGAAGGCAACAACTCAAAAAACATTGAGCTTGTGTTGAGTGAGTAAATATAAGTATACTACATCAACTATCACACATATCAATATACATGAATTATGTAAACAAACATCTTAAAATTAGACCCCCCTAACAGAAAAATACACAAAAAACCCCAACCCCTCCCCCAAAAAATAAATATCAAAATGAAACAAACAAAACAAAGAAAATAACGGGACGAGACAAAAACAGTACATATATAAGGACAAGAAAGACATGTAGGAGTATAAAGATAAGAAGAGAAGAAGAAGGAAGAATTAGAGAGAAGAAGAAGGAAGAATTAGAGAAAAGACAAGACAACAAGAGAACAATCTGAAAAACAAAATCACACACACAAGGGGGACTACAGAAAAAAAGGGCCCAATATTACCTGGCAAGGGTATACCAACAAGTGTAATAAATCTCTCAATGCATACTTTCAATGAGCAAAATTGCTTTGGTTTTCACAAACTACCCCCTGGGGAGGGCATATTTCACTCAATTCTGGCCAAGGGTAAAAAAATTCCTGTTGAGAAGCCCGATTGTTATCACTATGGAATCGTACCTTTCTCCCGATGAGCTTCTCCACACATGCAGGTCTCTTATGACGGACTTTCATCTGCATAGCAGTCTCATAGATGACGCGTCTGAGCTCTGCCATACCACTGTTCTTTGATCCTCTGGCATCTACCTCTACAATGCCTGCTACAGGAGGGAATCCTGGTCCAACGTTAAGCATCTCAACCAGCTGGCTCCGTAGGTCAATCATATCACTAGGGGAATTCTGAATGACATCATGATGGGTCCCAACGATAACGATACCAAAGTCTGAAGATCGAGACTACAGAAGAAAGGAAATTGGTACTGGATAATCGGAGGTCGTTATTTAATAGTTTTTTTAGAATATGTATTAGTCTGATTACATATTTGTAGAAGACCTGTGAGACATACACAGCTGGAGGTTCAATCTGAGGGACTTAGTAACTGAAGATTAAAGTACCCATGACCTGACATGAATCCTGGCACAATCATTCTTAACCACATACAACATGTAGCTGTTGTGTTTGCACATGTCCTAAAAATTAGCATGCAGCAAAATAATTGTTAATCAAAATTCATGTGGAAATACATGTACAACATGTACGAAAAAAGAATGTGAAACATGATTCCATGGTGTGAAACATGATTCCATGGTTACTCATATTACATTTGAAGAGGTACATGTATTGAGCTATATCTTCAGCTCTTATTCTCTTATTACAGGTATCAGGTAGATCCGTTTTAGTAAACACAATGCATATATATGTAGAGCCAAAACCTTAGAAGAGGAAAAGTAATTAATGCTAGCTCAACTGTCGGTTACTCATGTTACATAATGTGGACATGCATAAATTGCAAAGAGGGCTTAAATGAAAAGTGTGCTCATATGAGGCTTTCTTGAAAAATGATTTGACCCTTTTTAAAGAACCATGCTAGGGAGACCTCCACTAGGTGACAACTGAAAATGACTGGACCCATCATTTATGCAGATTTTACAGGAATGACGGTTACTCATGTTACGGTTACTCTTTACACTTTGTCCATGAGATAGGAATAGCTTTGGTTTCATTCTAACTTGCAGGACTTCTCCTTTGTGTTTTTTTCAATGAAAAATGATCAATGGACCTTTTAAATTCAATTTTTATATAAATTCTAGATAAACTTTGGATATTTTACTTCCAAATAAGCAATCTAAAAAAAGCACAATTTATATGCAAAATATCACTAAAAAGTGTAAAAACAGATGAAAACCAACCTGTGGGATTGCCCTTCTGCTATATCAAACAATGCATGTTTTAAAACAGAGATCGTTTTTGGTAAAAAAATAAAGTTCATTAGGTAGATCAAAGATGCTAAAATAATGAACATCACAGAGAAGTTATTTACCACCAGAAATTTACCACCAGCACAGAAAGATTTAAAGTGACTGTAAACTGGAGATTATAAATAGCGCCATTTTTCAACAGGATTTGAAAAGTGTATGTGCCTCTCATTTTCCCTTCATGCCCCATTCTATAGTTTGTAAAAGCTTAGAATGTACCTGCACCCAATTTTCCACAATGCCAAGTCAAAAATAATAGTTTGAAATATAAAATTTGCCTATTATCCAAAAAGGCTCTTTGTCAAATTTCAAAATTAAATGTTATTAATTTTCAAATTATAATCTTAATTTAGCAGTCATTGTAAGATGGCACTGGTCACGTCCTGCCAGTTTAATGCCACTTTAAAGTTGGATCATCAAATGCCTTCAATTAACATTCTAATCAAGATCCCAATGGCAAAGAAGTAATATAAAGGGAAAGAGAGCAGTGTGCTGGTCATAACTTACGCTGATATTTAGAAGGAGCGATGAGAGTTTGTGAGCCCCATTCATGCCTTCACTCATATCCCACACTAAGAGATAGAGAGTCTTGGCCGTCACAAAGCATTGATGAACATTCTCATACAGATCACCACCTTTCATATCCCAAGAAAAGAATGTGATCGCTGGACCTTCCACTATCTCTTTCTCCTGTAAAAAGTGTAGCAGACACAGTTTGGTAAATACATTCACTTTTTGCAATACTTAATACATTTCAATCAATGTGGTACAATGGTCGTTAAAAGATATAATAACTTTGGGATGAAACAGAAATATAACATGAAGGAAATCTGTAGTAAGAGTGACAAGATTTTGTAAGTAAAACCATGATAAAAACTTGAGCTACCTGCAGTGAATATTTGATCTAAACACAACACAAAAAGTAAGTTCCCCCCAAATCAAAATGGCGTAACTTTTTAACAAAAAGGTTTTTAGCAAAATAACTTGGTCAGAGTGTTCCTACACTTATTGACTAAGTTCTGTGTGAAAATGAAATTGATCCGTCGAGTCATGCATGAGTGAGCACACATTAAAGGCAAAATTGTCACTTTTCAAAAGTCACAAGAGTCATTTTGGGGGGTCATTTTGGCGAATTCTGTTTCTGGTGTATGTTCAAGTGCTGTAGTTGTTTATCATCCATCGTTAGACAACTTCGCACCTATCCTGACACTTTTTTTGTTTTTGCATGGTTTGGTAAGCACAATTTTAGTGGAAAATTGCAATGTTCAACCCTTCTAAATTTGAAATTGCAAAAATCCATTTGGATTATTGAAAAAATTAACACCAGATATTACTAACAAAATGTGTTGTCCATTGTTGTGTAAACACAAGAGGTAATTGTGTCATGGTTGAGTGAGCACACTTTAGAATAAAGCAAGAAATGCTAAAATTCAATGTTAATATGGCATAAAAAAATTACTCCTGTGACTTTTGAAAAGTGACAAGTTTGCCTTTAATGCGTGCTCACTCACGCATGACTCGATGGATCAATCTCATTTTCACACAGAAGTTAGTCAATAAGTGTAGGAACACTCCTGTCAAATTATTTTGCTAAAAACCTTTTCGTTAAAAAGTTTTGCTTCAGGGGGAACTTTTTTTTGTGTTGTGTTTATTCAGATGTAATCCTGGGCTCCATCGTGTAAAGAGTTGCGACTGATTCCAATCACTTGCAACTTAAAATTAATCGCAGCTCCTATCTTTTAATTACACAGTTCCAATCAATTTTAAGACGGGGGCCCTGATGTTTGTTTTATCATACATGTATATGGCATGATTATGGTTATGATTTCAGGGGACCAATTCTCCCTCGTCCTCCCAGTAAAACATGAATTCAACTGAACATCATTGAATTTTTGCCTCTTCAACAGTCTTATCCAGTATACATGTACTTTTCTTGACTTAATCAACCTGCAATATGTGTCTGCTACTCCCAGTTCCATTCAATAATTTAATCTAAATAAAAAAAACATTTGCAAATATTAAAGAAAGTTCTACTAATTACCTTTGAGAATTTTCCTTTGACCCTATCTCTGAGACTACATCCTTTGCCTTCTATCACCGGATCTTGTAGTTCCCATTCCGTGACATGGAGAGCCATATCTAGTACACGTCCGCTGGTATCATTCATCAGGTTTCCTAGTAACGTTGTCTTGCCACTCTTCTGTAATCATAGTCATAATAATATGGTCTTATTTACCCAGGGTAGCCTCATTTGTATTTATACTGCTCTTCCTGAGGGACCTGCTGTTTTTATTACCCCATCATTGCCAGGTACCCATTTAATACCCCTGAGTTGAGAGGGACAAAGTGGGCAAAATACCTTGTCCAAGGATGTAAGCGCTATGGATTGACCCCAGGACCTCTCATATGAGAGTCCAGAGCCTTCACCAATTTACCACAGTTCTCTCATTATCTTCGGTCAAGAAAATCAACACATAATAGAGACATTGGCCCAAATTCATAAAGGAGGTTTAAACCTCCGTAAGCGTATTGAAATACGCATAAATAAGCACACATTACCCATGCGCGCACTCAAAGAAAATATATGATTGGATCGGATTCCGTGCACATGTACGCTTAAAACCACCAGGAGGAGGTTTAAACCATGGTTTAAACCAAACATCCTTTGTGAATTCGGGCCATTGGGTCTCATTAGGCAGGCAACCTTACAAGAAAATTATAAAATCCATGTGAAAAAACACAGAGTGCTATATTTGTTATGAATGGAAAAATATGTTCCCTTGAGAGGCAATCATGGACTTTCTGTGTGAAATTTTTTTCTGAAAAAGACGAGCAATTAAGTCATTTTTAAAAATCAATGGCAGAGCAGTAACTATTTCATTAAAATTTGCTCTATGTCAATCAGTGATTTGAAAATGTATGTCCTACTGTATCAAGGAAACTAATGTTGTAAATCTAATTATTAATCATCAATATTTACAATGTACTGTATATCCTACATACTCTGTGATATTTTCATCTGTGTTTTTAAATGGAATATGTTGAATTGATATTTGTTTGTACATACAAAAAAATACCCAGCCAGAAAGAAGGTACATGGAGGTATATATTTGGGCATTACCAAATAATCTTTGAATTGAACTGAACTGAATTGAACATTTCTGTTTTCATCGTAAAACATCTTACTAGTCAGATAAAAATACAGAATATGTGTTACACTTGTTTTGCAAAAAAATAAGTGATACTTGTTTATACACATATATTGGAAATTAAAAAGGCAGTGTCAATAAACACAATAATCTGACATCAAATTGAACATACCGCTGGACCCATAATCATAAGCTTCATGCTATGATAGGGTTGACTATCAAGAAGCTTCTCATGTAGTATCTTGAGAACCCGACCAGACTTGCATCGTTCCTCTGGAGTCAGCTGACTGATGTCCGCAGGAATCTGAATGTCTAGGCCCTCTATCTTCAGATGGAAGAGATGTTTGAGAGTGCTCAGAGCTTCTG
Source organism: Heliocidaris erythrogramma (assembly GCA_025617745.1). Taxonomy (NCBI): domain Eukaryota; kingdom Metazoa; phylum Echinodermata; class Echinoidea; order Camarodonta; family Echinometridae; genus Heliocidaris; species Heliocidaris erythrogramma. The sequence goes on along the minus strand of CM046860.1, from coordinate 42,547,757 downwards.
GGAGTTTGTGAAGATCAGGGTTCCTTACAAAGTAACAGAGAAAAAAATAATCATTGTTTGATATTGTAGATAAAACAAAGAATAGGGATGAACTGAAAAGAAAAAAAAAAGACGCATATTAAACTGTGATCTGCAGAACTTCAACAGTACAAATATATACATCAGGGAGGTTCCGATGGCTCAGTGGTAGAGCAGTGGTCTTGAAACTGGGGTGACCCAGGTCGAAACCAAGTGGATGCGATAGTGCCCTTTGGTAAGGCAGTCATCATCATTACCAAGTCCCTTAGAGAGGACTTAAAGCTGTCGGTCTCCTGGTTGCTTACTTACAAGCATATATGCTTTCTTACCAGTCAGGTAAAATAAACCATCAAACCAAACCAAGACATACACAGCAAATATCAGAGTATTCCACTGAACAATTGAAGAGAAAATAGACTCTTTGTAACTGTAATGGACATGACACACAATGGACAAGGATTTTTCATAACTGTGAGTTTTGGGGGTCAGTGAGTATTAAGAGAGTATTAAGAGAGTGAGTATTAAGTGAGTATTCAGGTATTAAGAGAAGCTTATAATGATACTCTGAACATAAACATAGTTTGTGAAACGAACAGGCTGCACAATAGCTTGTCAGAGCTATTAAAAAAGTGGTGTAAAGGACATGACACTTTTGTCCACTTTCAATGGCTCGTGCAAACCTCACATCAGTAGTCTTTCTTAAATTTTAAAAATCACATTTGAAATGCTTGTGGTGTGAAATAATGAGACATAAAACTTACTTTTTTTAAAGAAAAATCTGACCTAAATGTACTTGAAACCTATTGATATACCAATCAAATTAAAAGGCTTGTTAAGCTCTTTTGTTATAAATATGTCGTGGTAGCACAAATATTTCTGGATTAATCGCCAATTTTATGATTTTGGGCAAACAAACATTTTCTGTGGAATTGTCCAATTGTAATTTGTCAAGTAAGTAATATAATTGCATATTGCCTTTAATAAACTATAAGAGAAAAATTCAACTCTGTTTGCTTACCAGCTGACATCCAGATCGTACAAAGCCTCCAGCTTACAGACACTTGGTGGTATATCCTCAAGGACATTGTGGGATAGCTTCAGAACATAGAGACTGTGTACAAAGCACTCTGGGAATGCAATCTTCTCCCATTGCTCTGGGAGACTACTGCCACCATTGGGGTAATGTGCGTAGAAGGTACTCCTACTATTAGCATCAATGATCTTGCCAGGGGACTTCGGTGCTCGGAGCTTGGTGTAGAAGTTAACCACAGCTTGCTTGCGTCGAGGACTGGTTGGTGACGCGGGAGGGGTGTCTTTCTTCTTCTTCATCGTCAATGTTGGAAGTGTGTCTTTCTTCTTCTTCACAGGAGAGGTTTTAGGGCTGGTGGGATGTAATAGAGGAGAAATGGAATGCTTCATCTCTTAATACCAATGAAACTTTACAGAAGTGCTCATTTCTGATTAAAATGTAATTAAGAAAATTTGATACAATGTCATTGTCGAAAAGTGTGAAAATAACTAACTTCATAGATAGCCTCCTTGTATATTTACAGTACTCATCATCTACATGCATGTATATATTATGGATAATCATAATAAGACAGATATAACTATATCACACTTTTACTTTGCGAGTTAAATAGCTGTAATCACTAAGATCATCATGTCAGTGATTGCCAAAAGGTAGTTTATTTTCCTTGGTTATTGCCTTTCATCTTATCATACCATGTACTGTAGGTATCATTATTTCTAAAAATGAATTGTCCTGCATTGGGCGACGTAAAATCACCTAAAAGTCAACAATAAATAAAATTTCTTCTTCTCTCTCTCTTTTTCTTTGTGACGCATTTATACGTGTCTTCTTTTCTTCGCGCTTGTTCTTACTTTCTCCGTTTCCACATTTTCATTGTGACGTACTAAATGAGTTGTATATATCGGGCGCTTTACCGCATTTTATGTATGCGTATGCATTTTTGATGCTTCTTTGATTCATGCTTCATTTCAAAATATGATCATACTTGATAAAGCCCTAAGCGAAAATTTGTACTTCAAAATTGTTCATGGAGTGTCTTTATTTATTTATATATAACAATACATTCCATTACAATACAACTCACTTGTCTTGCTTAGCCTGTGGCTGTGCTTCCCTATGCATGAGTTGATTGTAAGCCAGGTTGAGATGCTGAAGCTTTCGTATGCTCCAGGCCCCAGGCAGTGGAAAGCAACGTAGTACATTATGAGAGAGATCTAACTCTGATAGACTGCTCAACAGACAGACAGAAGCAGGAATTTCAGTCAGACGATTGTAGCTCAGGTTGAGGAATCGTAACGTACGGTGCCAGAACTTGGGTAGGTCACGTGGAGCAGACTGGACCATGTTCTTGGACATATTCAGAATCTCCTGCAGGGATTGAGTAAACAAAATAATGGAAAACATGGTGTATATTGACTCAAACCTTAAAGGGATACTCAACCGCAGATTGTGGACGTTTTAATGCCGCGAGAGGGCACCGTGATCGTTACCCGATCATGCCGTTGCCTCGCGAGGCAAAAACTTCGGATTGTCTGGTCGCTGCACAAACATGCACGCTTGGCCTGAGCTCGAGCTCTCGTGCGAGATTCGGTCGGCTTCGTGCAGTCGAAATGTAATCCCACTTAGTCCAACGGACGTGTTCGACGCACAAACTTTGTGTACGAGTGAATGGGGCTTACGCAATCCTGACTTTCCCCACGGCCGCCCGGTGGCGTATCCCTTTAAATACAGGGTATTGATGGGCCTTACAAGGGCAGTAGTAAAATATCCATATCTGTAAAGTATTCAACCACAATTAGACCTTGCTTATTCTGACCTACAATATAATCACATATTAAAAGGGATTGATTAACTTTGCCCAGGATTGAAAAAAAAAAAATCACTGTTCCAGCTAATGCTGTAATCATAATTGCAAACCTTTAGGTCAGACAGGAATCGCCTGAGTTTTATAAGCTGATCGGTCATTTATATATCAAGATATTTATGATTGAACATTGATGTCGGGATAGAGTACCATGAACTCTAAAGAGCTCTTACGGTTGGCATACCTCGCTCTATCACAGAATACCGTACGGCTGGAAACCCGCTCTGAAATCGCCAAGCGCTGGTGCTTGGTTTTTGTGACTATAGCACAGCGAAGAAGCCGAGCGACTTGCGCTAGTGATCGATCGCGATCTTCTCATATTTAGGAGGATAGTAAACGGTTCCATTTTCTCTCATACTTTCACATATCCTTAATTATAAGAGTATTGCACACAATTCACTGGCATTTGAGCTGATTTCTCAATTTTTCACAAAGTTAATCAATCCGTTTAATGCTTTTGTGCTCTAATAAAGTAAATGTAAATTGCTATTCACTCCTAACAAGTTGAACAATATTATATGGCACCTTTTTTAACTATAGCACTAAATCTAGAATGATGATCATTCTCTAGAATGATGATCATTCTCTAGAATGATGGGTTACCATGATAAACTTATGCATTTGACAGTTCCTCAATGACATACCAACATTAAGCTGGCATGAACCAACCCAAAACATGCCTCTGGCTCCACCTTTGTTTGTATGGTACAACAGCGATGTCTCCCCTTGTTAGGCATCATCAAGTATCTGACAACAGATCCATTCACACTCTACCCACACAATCCACTCCGGATGATGTCATCACTTGAGAGCCACGTGTGAACAGGATCATGATCTATACATATTACCGTACTCTATTAGAAACAAACATATTGTGAATTTTGCAAAGTAAATTTTGCTCTTTGAGTGCCACATCAATCCAGCTTATTAAGTCAAATGTGATGTCAGGATGAATATGTTTGTACGTTATAAAGCTAAGTTCCACTGCAAACCCAATGAAAGCAGTTCTACCTACAGGTACATGTGCAGGTCTTGTGTTGCCTGGTTCGAAATAACCCCAACATTAACTCTTTCAGTGCCGATGGCACGTATATGTGACAGACAGACTTGTCATTTTCGTTCACCAATTGCTCGACCACAGGAAAGGTATATGGTGGTCAATGTACATCAAAATTTTTTAGCATAAATCAAGCATTCTATGCTACCATAGAAATTTTCAGAGAAAATTGCAGATTTTTAAAAAGATATACCTTATTTCAACATTAAACAATAGTAAACAAATGAGATACCAAAAAATAATGGACAAAAAAGAAACTCAAATGTAATTTTCAATAATTCTTATGCATACAGTTGGGTAAAGTAATAATGTTTGGTATCATAAGAAAAGGTAATAAATTTCCTACAAGTTATGCACTCAATGTTTTGTGAAATAATAGATGGTTAATGAAGTGGAGACATTTGAAAAGTAAGCATTGATCACATTTTGGTAAAAATTTGAAGAGAGCTAAAACCCTTGGCACAGTAAAAGTTATGACACTCGACAGGAGCATGCAAAGAGGATATGCCTTTCACTCTACCATCCTTTAGCCCATTACTAAGACACTCTACAAGGAGCTTCCCACAGGAGTAACCTGATGACAAGTCAATGCTCTTGGGCTCTTTCTCTATACCATCCCCTAAAGCTATTAGTGACATACTCTGCAAGGAGGTTCTAACAAGAGAGAAAGAGAAGGAGGGTCAGAGGGAGGGAAGGGAGAAAGTGAAGGAGGAAGAAAGAGGGAAGGGGGGAGAGGGGCAAAGAGGAAAGATTGAGAGAGAAAGAGAGAGAGAGAGAGAGAGAGAGAGAAAGAGAGAGAGAGAGAGAGAGAGAAGGATAAAGAGAGAGAGTGAGTATCTAGACAGACTGACAGAGGGGATGCAGACTTACCAGTGGACATGCCCAGGGCCTTGGTACCTCACTGAATGAGTTCTCTGATAAATTGATGGTGATAAGTGATGTACAGGCATCCATCTCACGTGGAAGAGAGCTCAGTTTGTTCTGGGACAGGTCCAGATTGGTGAGTGACATGCATCTCCATAGTCTTGGGATCTCATCTGGAAAAGAAGAGCAGATAAACTTCCCTTCAACAATGTTGTCTCCCAAAACAATAGATTTGAACTATTTCCTAAACATACATCAAAATACATATAACTTTTGCAATCTTTTCAGTCTTTATTATGTACATACTGTATAGCAGTCAAATCATACAACTTCATCATTCAAAAGCGCTATTCATTTGATTAATCGTAAATATATATTATCAAAGCATTTAGAATACTAATATCAATATCAGAAATATTCTTGCCAAGGAAATTCAATACCTATACATGTACTTCCTAAATTGAATTCATTTCATTCTAGTGCACTTACAGCAAAAGTTGATTACATGGTCAGTCCTAGAAAAGGATTTATTATTCCAATTTCCTTTACTTTAATGACGAAACACATTTTCATGAATATATAAGGGTATACGGTCTTCTGGCTCTAAGTAGGCAATATGTTTTCTGTGATAATACTTACTTTCTGTGGATTCTTTGGCAGGTTGTATAAGCTCTGTCATGGAATTGTTGGCGAGGGACAGGAATTCTAAGTCTTCTAACATGAACAGTTCAGCAGGTACCGATACCAGTTCATTCTGATACAGGCTCAGAGATCGTAGCCTGTATAGGATGGAATCAGTATAAAGTCATAAGACATCATTTGATAATAATGGAAAATAGATATATTTGCCGTTATTTATCAAATGATTGTGCAACTTAAAAAAGAGAGAAGAAACGTGATATGAATGACATTAGCAGAATGTTCAATCTCATAAGTGCTAACATGCATAGCTTCTCTCATACTCTTAAGCCCGGCTTGCCGCACAATATATACGATCGATTGCAATCTGATATTGAAAATAAATCGAAATATCATTGAATATGAACTATTTAACAAATTACTTCTTCCTGATTCAGGTTCTGAACAATAATATGAATACTAAACATAAGAATTTTGGGCGTTGTCAGCCTTCTACCCGGAATAAGGGCCGAATCAATTTCAAATCACAGACAATCGTAGGACTGCTCTGACATCACTATGATTCGGACCCGATTTAGACTTTCCTCCGACTAGAAGGCTCGCAGTAGGCCGTAATTTCGATTTTACTATCTATACGACTGTTCAGAATCTCAATAAAAAATTTCTTATGTGTTTAAATGTTTGCTTTCCAAACCGGACCGCAGCGATCGTATAGTGTGTGGTGGGCTTTAGAGGAAGTAAAATGAGGTAGCGTTGTATATTCCAGCCTTTGTTGAACATATTTTGAAAGAAAGGAAATCATTGGGGGTGGGGGGGGGGGGGGGTAAATGCTGAAGGAAAACAATTAAATACCAAAAAAAGGTTGAAAAGAGATAATTAAGTTCCTTCTGGTTATGAAATCTATGTAAATATCACTGTGCGAGTGTGTTGTGAAAATTGAGAGATTGTTTCACCTTTAAAACAGGAAATCCCAGGTACAATATCAAGTCAGACTGTACTAATGTCCTTGGGCAATGCATTATTTACCTTATACATGAACATGTATACAGTCTCTCAGATAGGACTTTTATCATACAGTCTGCTGGTAGTTTATCTAGAAGCCAAAATTTTTGCCTATACACGTACATATAATTTTGTGAATGACAGGAATACATACATTTTCACAGGTTGTTGTTTCACAATGATTAACATGATACATTGACTTATAATACATGATCGCACATACAAATTGCCAGCTCATTTTCGTGTGTTGTCAAATTCACTAACCTACATGTATAACGGTTGGCGGAAATAATGGCTTATACAGTATTCCTTTTATTCACTAGTAAAAACACAATCAATCAAATACTATTTCTACCAATTTTGTTTTTCTTTGTTTCAGTACGAGACATAATGTGAAGCTACTGCAGATAACAAAATATAAATCAAATCATACCGACACTCGCTCAAGTTTCGATGGGTCTTTGGGGATGGCAGTCGCTGAATTGAATTCTGTGATAGGTTGAGTCGACGGAGATTCTGTAAACCCCAGAGGAGACCTTCTGGTACAGAGAAGAGGGAATTCTGGGATAGATTGATGGTTGAGAGGACATGATGGGCCGAGTCCTGAAAATCCTGCAGCCATGATGGGTCAAAGGTATTGAGCTGCTTGTGGTGCCAATTTGCAATGAGTTCCTATGAGAGACCATAATATATTAGATTAAAATATAGACCTAATGAGAAGTTAAACAGAGGATAATGGTCCACAATTTTCCATCTGAAATTCAGAATGATTCAATACCTTTCTGAAACAGTTATAGAATCTTAAGTTATACAAATCACACAAAGAGAATTCAAACGATCACAAATATGTAATAATAATAATAATAATAAAAAACCATTCTTGTATAGCGCATATCACATTATGATATAACGTCCCTATGCGCTTCCAAAGGGTTTGGATATTATTACCCTGGCTTTAGCTCCAGCAGCCATAGAGCACACAATGCATTTCAAGGAATAAATCCTGCCAGGTAATAAGGTACAATCATAAAATTACTCAAAGTCTCTCACAATACCAGTAATAAAACAAGATGTACATTTGGGCCCTAAAGTTTACATAAACCTGGGAGAAAAACAGCTCACCTCACATTTCCTCAACTTCACCTATTTGTATTAGGAGTCACATTATGTCTCAGAGTGATATTACTTGATGCATATCTAACATCAGGCAGAGACCATACTTATCTGTCCTGAGGAAAAAAGTTTGCAGGAATAATTGAAGTTGTGAAACTGTATATATTTTTTCTACCAGGTGTATGTAAACTTTAGGGTCCAACTGTACATGTGAGTGTCACCCCTGAAACCTAAGAAGTGTTTAAATCACTAAAGGGCATAATACGTAGATCTTGAAACTTATTTATTGTTACAATCTAGGATTTAATTTGTTAAAGCCATGAATACATTAAACCCCCAATCACCTCATTATATGCAATATAAATAGGTGTGAAACAGTTCCTGTCATTATTACGCATAGTTGTGGTTTCATGCTAACCAATACTCTTTGTTTAGATTTGCCATTTTTCCACCCCAGTAATTAAAATACTAATATTGAAGGTCTGTATATTTATCAACTATCATGGAACATCATTTGTTATAGTTTCATCTTTAATTGAATTAAAATTTTGTGTTGTCTATATTTATACTCCGGTAATCAAGGCTATTTCCTGTGTCTTTGTCGAAAATAAATATACATCAACCACAAAATAAAACAAATTACATGTACATGTTAGCTACAATTCCTCCTAAAGCATGAAATCTCTCAATGATTTGACAATAAAGGAGCATAATTTTGTCACTTTTGTGAATTTTTTGTTATAACATGTACCTTTAAAATAAATCACTTAAGTGGAGCTATCTGTGCTGACTATGGACTACTAGTATATTTTGTTTTGATTATAGATGGTTTCTATTAGTATCATTAGCAGCACACAGAGAATGTGAAATACTACATGTTTGATTCAATCTAGGTATAAAAGAAAACCATTTAAAAAAAATTGATGAGAGTTTGATTCACTCTAACCATTTTCTTTAATCAACCTTCAGACAGTGAGTTCAAATGAACAGGTGCAACAAAATGTAGTTACCTTTGATACCTATTTATTGAGTGTAACAGAGGATTTTTTTAATGGAATAGTTACATGTATAAAATAATTAATTGTATACACTCAGCTATAAAGAAAGTGGTCACTCTTTAGTGTTCAATATTTTCATATATAAAACCCATCAGTAAACTATAATAAAACATACATCAAACTAAAGAAAATTTATTCCTCTACCAACATCTAATGTGCTGTCCTGAATATTCAGCAAGGTCAAAAATTAAATTTTCCAAAATTTGTTGTTTTAGTGAAATCCCATTTATTTTGAGGATGGCTTGAGTTTTAATGTTGATGCGGTTATTCCCAAAGGTCCACACAGGGTGTATTCCATCTGCATACGTGAATGCAAGCTGTTTGGAATAATTTTGAGTTCGGTCATTTCAAATAGGTTTATGATGCTAAAAAGTTAAGATGCTGGTTTCAATTCTTGTTAAATTTATGAAAGTTGAAATGTTCTTTCGTACACTAATTTTGGATCAATTATTCATTTGGGGTTTACTTTCATACAAGATTTTCAACTTTTCCGGGTTTCACGTGAAACAAACCCTCAGTCACGCATGCAAACAGTGTAAAAACACTTTCTCTACAACACACACCATTCCATCAAAACTAATGACAATTTTTTTTCATTCTCTCTCTCTCTCTCTCTATCTCTCCTTTTAATAAGAAATGGTTACATCTCAGTAAGTCAGTAGTGGTACATGCGTTCACCCCAAACCTGGCCACATCGTTTCTGGAGTACTGCGCATTCCATGATTGCATAATCATGGTAAAGAAGAATAATCAAGCTTTTCAAAAATTACAAGTTTCTTTCTTTCATACAGTAGATCATTAACAAGAAAGATATCATCCCTCAAACTTGAATTGCAAACCTCTTTTTGAGGGGTTAATATCCAATTATATTTTATTGACGGTTTATATGAAAACCGTCTCGTTTTTGCTGTGTATATGATGTACCAGTATGTTATACATAAGTTCATAGAAAATTTTTGATACTACATGCTTCTCTGAAGAGATCAATTGAGCAATAAAGCTGTACTGCATAGACCGTCAATGATTATTACATAAATCGTTAATACAATAAATCTTTTTGCTGTGCACAAAGCTTTGCACTTTCTATCATATTCACTTAAGTTATCAGCTTCTTTTCAATTCTTCTGATTTTGCTTTCCAGTTAGCATATAATGTCTTTACTGTTCTTCATATAGATTGTTCTACTTGAACTTTTAAACATTTGAACATTTTGACTACCGTAATAGATAAATATAGTACTGAAATGAAAGTGATACATTTAATAATTTGAAAGCAACTACATAATGGGTAGAAGTAGCCTAAGTGATCCTTTGAATTATAAAACAATTAATGCTGCACATTATGATCGAATAGTTTGCTTTGTAAGAAAAACAAAACAAGAAAGCAATGTATTGAAGTCCCTCCTATTAAAATCATCTAAACATATCTACAATCACTATTCTTATAATCACTAATGACAACAAATCTATATCAGTCCTTAACTACAAAAACACAATCAGCATTATTTAAATATTGAGACATATCTGACATATTATCAGAACGATAAGCATGACTGTGCAATCAGAAAATTCAGAAAATCTACCTCTCAAATGAGTCACTTATAGGCTAGCTGACCAAGGAGCTATCACAGATAACTCCTTGATCGGACATATTGACGGTTATTCATGGATTATTTTAACCCATACCTTTAAAAACTGGTCTATTTAGAATGGGGTTGAAGAGTGAGATGTGAACATAATTGATTTTGGATGAAGTTCAACTTGTAAGATATAAATATAAATGATGATGCCTACTATTCCCCTGACACTGATTGCTCATGTTTCCTCTCTTCCTCTTAAGGTAGTCGAGCAAAACATTCTATAAAAACACTATTTCTCTCTCCTTCTTTCCCTCTACCGGCCTTCTCTCTTTCCCTCTCTTCCCTCTTGGTCTCTAACTCTCTCCCAATATCCCTTCCCCCTCTCTCAACCACGTTCAGATTACTTGTTTGTTCGTAAATGGAACCAGGATACACAAGCCGTGTTCATATTTCGGCAAGCCAGTGATGATGCATGTTAAAATAATGAATGAGGAACATTTCTTTATCCCTCTCCCCTCTATCTTATCCCACACTCTCTCCCCTCTTTCTCTCCCATTCTTTCTCTCCCATTCAGCTTGAGTTTCTCTCAACCATGTTCTAATTAGTTACTTGTTTATTTGTATATGGAACCAGGAAACACAAGTCATATTCATATTTGGGCAATTTAGATATATTGCATGCTATCATCTGTTTTTCTATTCAATGCACTGATATTTCCCTATTCTCAATGACTAATAGTGGAATCACATATATTGAGTAAGCAGAAAGCCTGGTTTTGAGAATGAAGTCAATCAGAGGCAATTTGTACAATGAAAGAGAGTCATGTGATGAAGAACTCTTCACCATTCTTACTCTTAATCTTACTCTCAAGATTAATCAACTGACTTTTGGTTATAGACTTGATGGCTCTATGATAATGAAAGCTCTATTTGTATTCAGTGACAGATCTATGCCCTTTAAAGTGTACAATATAATACTGCTATTTCTGTAGCGCTTTTTCAGAGTATAGATACAAAGCGCTTTACATAATACAATTAACAAATAAGAATGCTGCTTACAAGAATATCCATAAACAAGATTTGCATCAAACCCGATTGCATGAAAGAGGTTGATTACAAATTGTAAACCCAAAAAGTAATAGAGAACTATGACAAAAGATCCAAGACGAAAGCTGATAAACGGGCATTACTGAAAAAGGTGTGTCTTAAGATGTTTCTTAAAAGTATCCAGTAGATTGTTCCACGCTTTGGAGGTGGCGGCTACGAATGCCTGTTTACCAGCATTGGTACGACATCTTGGAATTTCTATCATTGTTCTAGTGTTGGATCTAAGATTATACTGAGACTGTGTAACATGAAGAAGATTAGTAAGGTACAAGGGAGAGAGACCATTTAGAGACTTAAATACAAGATTAGCGGTCTTAAAGTAGAGTCTTTGCTGAATCGGGAGCCAGTGAATAGTGTTCAGAAGGGTTGTGGTATGTGTGCACTTAGGTTGCTTGAAAATGAGACGTGCAGAATGGTTCTGAAGGATTTGAAGACGGTGCACATTCTTGGTTGTAGTACCACAGAGTAGACTGTTACAATAATCCAGGCGTGACAGGACCAGGGCACGAACTGAAGCATTGGCACTACCTTCATCTAGATACTTCCTTATCCTACTCAAGTTTCAGATGTGGAACTTGACAGTCCTAACTACATTAGAAACGTGACCATCGAGAAGCATAGTCACCTCAAAAATAATTTGTGTACAGCTAGAATGTATAAAATCAACCTCAAAACGCTTTACCTGGCCTTCTACAGGTTAACGGTTAAGGAGTATGAAGAAAATGAAGGAAAACATAAAGCCCCCTAGCGCTGAACCCAACTCCCAGTTCGGTTCGGCGTAGACTATTTCAACTTGCAATATCTCTTTATAGAATTAACATTTGAAACTCATATTTTGAATATAGTATAGTGACATGGAACCCCTAATATACAGAGCAAAATATTTTTTGGTGATTGGTACACTTGAAGATTGCAATTATGTTGGATTTGATTACATCCTAACATGACTGATTTCAATAATTAGGATATCTTTCTTCTTTCTTCTTGTTCTACTGCTTGAACTTGTCCTCCTCCTTCTTTTCTTTTTCCTTTTCAATTTTTTTTCCTCTCCTCCTTCATCTCCCCTCGCCTCCTATTCCTTCTCCCTTTTCCACTGAAATTCAGTCAAGCTTGATGCTGGTGTGCTGTTGTACTGATACCAATTGATAATTATTGATCAATGATTGGCAATGACTGATTTAAAGGGCAGTCTATCCATCAACCAACCTCACATGAAAGGCACACTGTAACACACATGATATAGAAACCATGGCTTGTGACTTCTACCTTTCCAAATGTTCATTTCATAGAAAGTTACAGTAAAACCAGCAACTTTGAAACCGGAAACTATCACAAATTGCAAGTAGTTCATATTAGCACAGCTACATACCGTTAAACGATTGAAATACATTGATGGAATTTTCACAATTTTAAAAAAAATTTCGTGGAATGACAACTACAATTTCAGTGCCGGTGCGATGCCAGGTACGTGGGCCGTACTTCTCAGCGGTTGGCTGATCGCATTAAACAACACATTCCCTCGATTATTCGGAACCGTACAACCAATCAGCGCACGCAGCCCGTCCGTGCCTGCAAATCTGAAATGCACGCTAACAGACGAAAGATAGCCAAATGCGATTCAGCGATTGGTCTCCACTTGCTGAACAATCCAGCTTGCGCACAAAGCTATGCCGACGATCAATTCTCAATTATGTCCCGGGCCAGAAGCTCAGCGCATTTACGCTTTCGCTTTACGATTACTGCTTACATTCAATCGCAAGAACCTCTTCTGTGCAGACAAAAGGAGTTCGTCCAAGCTTTGCGATTGTTCTGAAATTACGGCGTCTAGGTTGCGTCCGGGTTCACCGAGTATAATATATACCTGCGTGGTAACCTGATGAGTGCAGGTCGAAAAGCTTCGTTATCATGTCTCTTTTTCGTGCCATATTGAAACTACATGAATGTTCATAATACATGAAAGTGTCTTGTTTTAGGATACTTGAAATGAATATTTTACTTTTGAATACCATCCATGCTAGCATCTATTGTATACATCACAAAAAATACCCCACTGAATGGATTGGCAATCACATGATTTGTAGTCATTTTACTTTCTTTTTCTCTATCACTTCATAAAACTTCATAAAAAGTTTCCTTTCTCATTCTCTCTCTCTTTCACTTTTTTTTCTCTTAATTTTTTAAACCTTTTTTTTGGTTAGCCATATCACTTAACAGGGTTGCTAATTAGACACTGAATTTGAAAGCTTTTAAAATCTCTAAATAAAGAGAGCAATTTGCCTTTTCTGATAATGGAAAGACCTACATGTACATACAGTGATCAATAATACAAATTGTGAATCTGAATTTGCAGCAATCCCACATCATGTGAGGGGAATGCACATATTTCAACAGCAGAACTAATGATAGATCAATCATTGCAAAAATCACACCACACACTATACAATCGCATTCTGATCCACTTTTCCATGAAATTGTATCCATATACATGTATCTTTTAGATATAATACTTTAGACATGTAAAATCTTTCTGACTGGGGTTCCTATACATGTGTAGGTAGTGGGAAAGTTAATAACCAGAACTACAGGGGTTTTAGGGTTACCAGACTGTCTTCAGTTTGACATTATCACCGCCTATGTGGCCTCGGCAATATCCCACAATTTTTATTAAAATACCACTCATATGGCCATTAGGAACCTCAATCAGGAAGATATCACGTTACACTGTTCCTACAATTTCTTTCTAAATCGGATCACAATTGGATCGTACAGCGTGTGGTGGGTTTAAAGATAAAGTTGTGTTCTGTTCGTGTAATTACATAATGAAAGAACTGTCCAGACGCAATTGGGAAAAGTTGATTATGTAGTACATGAGAATCGGTGTTTCTCATCATACATGTATATTTCAATATGAGGCCATCTGAAGAACATTCCTTTTCAGGGGACATTCTTCCAAGCCAACATAAAAAGCATGAGAAAGCTTACAAATTATTTGTCACATTTTAATACAGTGAAACCTGTCTATAAAGACCACTCAAGAGAGACAAGAAAAGCCTTAATGAGCAGGTGGTCTTTATGTACAGGTTCTTTAATACACACTTCAATGAGAAACACTCAAGGGAAACAAAAATTGTGGTCTCTATAGACAGGTGGTCTTTCTATACAGGTGGTCGCTACAGCAGGTTAGACTGTACCACAAATGAACCTTCTTTTCAAGACTACATCACAGTTTTCCTACCTTCTTATTGTTGTTGTTATTGGTGCTTGAGTCTTCATCTGGTTCGACCCATATCTTAAGAAGTGGTAAGATATCTGCACCAAGCATATTGGACGCTGCCTCATCAATGCTTACCAAGCCTCTTTCGATCAGGTCTGCTGCTATGCTGTAATGCTCACCTGAATCAAGAATTAAAGTCAAGCAAATGGAGAGAAGATTTACATATATATATGAATTATAAAACAAGTATATTACACATTATCTTTCAATGAATTCAACATGGATTCTAATTAAGTACAGCAGCGGGCCTAAAGAATGAAAGAAAAACAACAACAAAAACATTGTATACCTCATAATATAACATGCAGTGTATTATGACCAGGATAAGGTACAGGGTTTGAGCAATAACTGGACAATAATCCCATAACTTAGATTTCAATAGTCATAAAATCATGGACTATTCTACAAAAGTGGTTATACACAATAGGTTATTTGTTGTCTGTTTTCATTCCAAACTCTAAGGTATGCAAACCTGTTTGTGAAAAACACTCAACTTTTTTCTCTATTATAGAAGCATAATAATCAAAGCTATATATAGAATGGAATTCATATGGCAAATCTGAATTGCTCATAAAGTAGATGTACAATATGTAATTTGGAAATTCCCCAAATCCTTGATTAAGCTTAAAGTAAGAAATTAACACTAAAAACAAATATATGTACATCAATGGTTGTATGTACATGTACATGTACCGGTATGTAAACATGAATTGTTTTCTTTTTGTACACAGTGCAAAGGGGGGCTGGACTACAATACATGTCGCATATCACAGTGGGAAGAATGAGAAAAATCTGATAGGGAATTTTTGAAAGTTATCAAAATATTTGCACATTAAGATATGTCTAAAAACGTAAAAAGCATTGGTAGAAATACTACTGTTATTGCAAAGGCAAAACCATTATTAGATCTAGATCCAGATCTAGAATAGATGACCTCGATTAAGCTGGATGATTCCTAAATTGTCATATACACCAACAACACAATTACACCATTTGTATTCCAACATTTAGCAAAGTTATCATATAATACAAGGCAAAGAATCTTCACATAGTCAGGTACAAAGTAGCTTTTGCACAACAAAATGTCATGATATTCCTCAAGAAGCAATCACCACTATTAAAAGATACATGTAACTCGAGATTACAATAATTATAACGATTTGAAATTCTCAGCACCTTCTTCTTCAAGTTCCATGTTGACTGGAGCAGCTCTAGAAACAATGCATTTGACACATGACTCGCTGCATTACAACCAATATACATGTAGCATTCCAAAAATCAAAAGAATCCTTAAAATTATAGTGTTGAAGCAGGTTTACAGCAATGACTCCTCTTGAAATCATGCAGGTATGATAACAAAGCACAAGCGGAAAAAACACTTCAAGCAAAAGTTGTGCTCCCTCATATCCTATGAAATCCTGACATTAATGTGATTTTCTTCAGTTTGTCATCGAAACCTGAAGAGGATCAAGCCAGAAACTAGAAGTAATCATCCCCTTCAAAATGAATAAAAATCATTTTATGAGCTCCATTAGTACCAATAGCAGGAACATTCTGAATAAAGTTGGTGGTATCGAGGCCGAGGAAGAGGGCTTAAATGTGCGCAGTTCAGTCAATGCAATCACACTAGGAGTGGAAGCATAGTGAGACCGAACCACTCTGGTGTGATCACCAACCTGCTTAGTGAAACACAAAGGAAGGTGAACAATTAGGAGCACAGCACGGATCTCTCACTCTCTCGCTTGTATAATAACCTTATCCTTTGGTCATAATGAATTAGGGGAACTCCCCGATAATAGTTACAAGGAACTCCCATCAAGGGTCTAAAGTATTTACTAGTCATTTCTCGGATAGGGCAAGGACTTGTTTTGATTTGCCCAGAAATCCAGTCTAATTACTTGTTTTTACTTGGACCTAGTCTACATGTTTATGATTAGGATTCAACAAATTTGTACTTCCACAATCAGTTTGCATTTTGAAACTTAGTGTAGACTATGTCGTAGCCCACAACATATTGCTCTTGGGTGTTTTTAAAGGGGAGAAAGAACAAACTGATGAAAATTTGAAATATTGTTTTAAAAAAGGGGTCACATTTCTATTGTGTAAGTTGTCTTTGTGAGTGCTACTCTTTCTTTTATATAATTTCTTCTTCCTCAAGACATATTCATGAATCAAAGATCTGAGAAAGTTCAAAGTACATGTAGCATGAAGGTGTTCATTTATAGTACAACTTCATAGGGAATTTACAGTTCTAGCACAATTTATATCTAACTGACATGTAGAAGTTACTAGAACAACAATCAAAATCTGAAGCTTTAGAATGTAAAAGAAACAGAGCAAAAACAAAAGCTTGATGATGTTACATTTAAATGCATTGTATTAGGCTGAACTAGCACTCTTGATATTGAAAACAAAGAAATCTGATAAAAACTGGCTTTGATTTTAAGAGTTTAATTGTAACTGACATTTAAAATAACCCTCTAGTTTGTCAATGAATTGAACAATTTAGCTCTTGTAGTGAACTTGCAAACTTGTATGAAAGTACATATGGGGGGGGGGGGGGGAGGGAGAGGAGGGTAGACCCTCAAAATACTGATATCCTGTCACATTCTGTTGTTTAAATATTTATTTCCCTTGTTGATTTAGCGCTATCTTTGTAATCATTTACCAAGTCAATTGTACCCTCAATAAAATCCAAATTAATTATCATGAATCAATTGTATTATAAGCATCGATCTTCAGTGTATCCGTATCACAGCGGTATGACATTTAAAGAGCTCTAACTTTGCTTGTGCTTGTATTTCACAGAGATATTTCCTGTATGTGTTACCCCCCTAGATCTAATAATATTTAGCCGAACAGATCATCTCATTGTATAGTTTTCTGTAAAGGGAATAGGAATTAAATAATCAGTAATACTGTAGTGGAGTTTCATAAAGTGCTCTTTAGTTGTCATGCATGATACTCCTGGCACTCCACACAATTACCCCTGCTTTAACACGGCAGCTATCACAATGCTCCACAGCATTCAAACAGCCTTTTCCTGCCAAGTACCCATTACACATGGGTCAAGAGTGTCAAACATTGGCTAATGTCTTGGCAAAGGACATTGGCGGCAGACTGGAATTTGGACCCTCAACTTTCTGGTAATATGTACAGGAACTATTCATGAAAATAAAAACCCAGTCAAACAAGGGATATTATGTATCTTAGATTTTATTTGCCCTTTTTTGTGTTTGTCATGGTGTGCTATATAGACAGTGAGGCTTATACAAAAACAAAAGATACATGAACACGTACCACATGCTATCACCAATATACTTACTTTAATATGATCATTGTAGACATCTCTCCATATACACAGAATCCAGAATATGAGGCTTATAATGAGGATATTCATAAATCTTTCTATGAGTAACACATCGGTAAGACAAAAGAAAACGATTCTCCATCAGTACCACTATCACAGGCACCAGAAGTAGAAATCTTCTTATGATTGAATTCATACATGTATGCATCAATAAATCCCTTGCCGAAACTTTGTCTGATATGTCAGATTATGATTAACACTTGCATGGAAGTCCATTACTGGTTGCATTACCAATGTTAATGTTCTGATTCGAAAGGAAGAGATCTACAGCCCAGGAAAGACAGAATTGATCCGGTGGAAGACGTTCATCTGTTCTCCAACTCAACTCAAACAAGATATGTCAGCTAGGATGGATAGTCCATTGGATGCTAGCAGCACAGGCATCCCCAAGGAAATTCAGCACTTCAACATAAACACCAAATGATGTCAGCATTAAAGGGATACGCCACCAGGCGGCCTTGGGGAAAGTCAGGATTGCGTAAGCCCCATTCACTCGTACACAAAGTTAGTGTGTCCAACGCATCCGTTGGACTACTAGGATTACTTTTCGGACTGCACTCGAGCTCGAGCTCAAGCGGAGCGTGCATGTTGCGCGGCGAACAGCCTGTTCGAAGTTTGCTCCCACGGGGCAACGGCATGATCAGGTAACGATCATGCGTGCGCTCTCGCGGCATAAAAACCTCCACAATCTGCGGTTGAGTATCCCTTTAATATAAAAGAACACATGAATGATATGTGAAGAGAGCATTCCCTGAGCTCCAATCATCAGAACCCTGGAAGCAGAGGGCCAACAAAGAGGCTTACAAGGGGGTAAATCGGTCTCTTTTAGGATCCCAACTCATTTTCATCTCATTCATCTTTTCCAGCAAGAGTGAGCTATCATGTTGCTGCTATGAAAGACATCCACTGCAATCAATTTGTTGCAGATTGTATGAAGCGATTTGTTGATGCAAACTCCCTATCCAGAGATAGTTGAAAGTTCTTTTCTGTTAATATAAAACTACTTCTTCTATGTTGTGTTTGTGAAAATATTTATGAAATGATTATTGAGAATCTTGTTCCTCTTCTTCATATTGAAAGTTTTACATTTAGCTTTAACATCACTCTGTCGTGTCATGAAACCCTTTTATTTTGTGACCCCCTCCCCTGTTCTTTCGCACACACATTTTAATTGTATACAACACAAATGGCGTTGAACCTATACACCAGTTAAATAATGCCTATTGCACATAGTACACGTACAGAAGGGAACTTTACTCACTGGCCTATTGTTGCGGTGATACCCATCCTCTGCAGCTTTTGTGTACAACGAAATTCATATGCATGCAGGTTGACTGTCCGTTCTTACTACCCTAATTTCAAATACCTGGTATGTGCAATTTTGGGACCGGTAATTTTTTGTAAATGCTCATATCTTGAAAATCATTACATTCTGTGATACGAAATTTCGGAATTATACATGTAGGTAGTGTTTTGAAAGCACTTTCATATGGTACCAATCTCTTCTACCGAAATTCAGACCAAAATTGCTTGACACGTCGGTTCGTAAACCTGAGGTGAATTGTAATAGAGTTGTAAAGCTGAGAACAAGACCCACTTATCATTACAGAAATCAAATGAAAGAGGTTCAGTATTGAGAGAGAACACATGACCATATATGTTTCCATACAAGGTTAGAGTACAAGCTTATTTCCTTGTATGGGTTATAAAGGCATTAACCATTTACCTAGTCCTTTGAATAGGGCTCAAAGCCATATTCAAAGGCTGCAATATCTATGCACATACTTCCTTTCTAACAGGAAGATCATACTTGTATACATAAAATATACATTCCAAAATATTAAGACCTAAAAATAATTACAGTACTTAATAATAACCAAATTGAAAGGAAATTACTTACACTGCAGACGAAGCAATTAATGTATGTTTCTTCCGGATTATACCATGTTATATGTACCTGGGCATCCTACTGTATCAAGTCAGTGCTCTATGAATCATTGTATAGTCAGGTATTCAGCTATCACAAAACAATAGAAACCAGAAATGCAGAACCAGACAGGGAAATCCATGGTGGTATCATAAATCCACATAAAAACAATGAGCTGAAATTATTTGGAAGTGATGTGATTGGATACAAGGTAGAAAGGAAGTCTACACTCAGGAAGTACTGCCAGCAGTGAATGAGTTTACCAATACTGAGGGGGAGTAAGATGACAAGTTAGGATACTTATCTCTCATGAACAGGAAAGAGATCCTATACCAATCCTGAAGAGAAGACCATTTAACCCTTTCAAGACAATTGACCACATTTTGTGGTTTGGTTAAATAACTTCTGATTCAGAGCTCTTAAAAATATACCAGATGCATGAATGGAAAGAGCAAAAATTTCTGCACACACTATGTCCATTTTTATTGCATGACCATATTGCATTTGATGCCAGGTATTTTGAAAAGAAAAATAAGCTTTGAAATCCTTAAATTGGCAACACATTGAGAGGTTCAAAATCATTGTTTTTCACCGAAATTGGCAATTTTAAAAACTTTTAGACAATATTCGTAACCATATATATTGTTCTCAAAGACATTTCACCTTATTAGAACCATGTAGCACTAAAAGAAAAATATTGTTGCCAATTTGAAGAACGAAATGTGATCACTTTAGGCCTTGAATAATTCCTGTCCTGAAAGGGTTAAAGGGGAAAAAACAACTTGAAATTAGTATAGATCAGAGATAACTCTAGTTCTGGTGTATGTAATTATTTTGTCCGTAAAACCCTGTGTGCATGCACCCAATGTTTTTTGTTGTTTGTTTGTTTGTTGCTTTTTTTTTGGGGGGGGGGGGTGAATTTGTGGGGGGAGAGAGAATCAGTGGACTTTGCACCGTTCTATGCTGGGTGCACACACACAGGATTTTATGGTTTTATGATCCTACAGATATCCTTGTATATCTAAATTGTCTGCAAGCTGATCACTCAAAGACAGACACTATAAATGTAAATATTGTATAAGCATTTTTCATTTGTTACATATTTGTATTGGATAGCTTGAATCTATACCAGTAATAGTAGGAGTACCTAGTAGTTTAAACACAGGACTAGAGATGTGCAAGCCTTGGGTTAAAGACCTGACAAGCCACTAGCAATCTAAAGTTGGCAAAACATTAATCCATGTTTGCACTCTCGACCCAGGGGTTAAAATGGTACCTGGTACGATATATTCACTGGAATGCACATTGAGATGATAATGGTTGCCAGCTAAGCCAAGTGTACCAGAAGTTATAAATTTCCCAATCACATAAGGCATGGTGCTTTGGATTTAATTGCGCTATCCAAAATGAAAAAGTATTATCATTATTATCTTTAATATGGATATCTGGATCACTAATTTGAGGGAAGTTAAAAAATGGGGGGGGGGGGGATAAATAGATAGAGAAATACTTATATCAAGAATTCATGAATAAAATAAATCACAGGTGCATCAAAATATCAATAAAAAAAAAAAGAAAACGTATAAATACATGTATTCTTAATGGCAATGAATGAACGCCAATGATAATAAACACAAACAAAATTCAAAATTATAGTTATTGGCATGAAAATAGAGTCGCGAACATATGTGGCACGCATCCACTTGCCATAGGTGCAGCCGGGGGGCTCAAGGCGGCCAAGCCCCCCTTGCTCTCATCCAATAATAAAAAAAAGCTATGGATTTGTTTCCTGCACGACGGCACACATCCAATCAATTTTTGGTTCGACCAACTAAAATTTTAAAATGTGGCTACTTGGGGCAACCATAGAGAAATGTTCATGTAAAGGCCGGCCCTGCATACATTACAAGCAGTTCTCAGGAGCAAAAGAAAAAAATCTTTGTATACCATGATACCATTTAATCATGATACTTTATAACTGGTGCAGAAAATATATATAAAAACAATTTTAAGACAAATTGTGGACTAATTATAGGAGTTACAAAATGATTTTAAATGTTCAGAATTTAACATCTTGTAAAATATCCACCCTCTTCTGTGTCTTTAAGTAAAGGGTTTCTCCTTCCAAAATTGCACGGTTGTGCATAACATCATCATCAGACCTTGTGGTTTCTTCTAATGTTGAATAACAATTTGTGTTCTACTGTATACCAATCTAAATTTTAAGCAGTTATCACTTCTTCACAAAAATATATTAACCTTCAGTTTAGCATCAGATTAATATTATTAAATGTTTTCACATGTACACAAACCATGATTTAGTGCCTTGAACTTTACTCATATTCTTTCATTACAAGCAGTCTTCTATATCAAAGTTCTTATTCATATTTGTTCCCTTCCCTGAACAATTGGAACATCCCCATGCAAAACGGCATGGCATTTTGAAGTAAATCTAGACAACAGATTTCACGATTCTGGTTCTATCTCATCGATAGTATACACAGTGCAGTATACAGTGATGCATGCTAGCTACATGCGCTATGCATGCAGTTGTAACTCGCGCGCTCACACTACATTGGGTCACAACAGTCACGGCTCTACACTGCAATTAATTGCCCAAAAGCTTTCGCTCCTTCCTGCTTAATTTGCATAAAATAAACAAGTTGTTTTAAACGTAAAACCGCTACCGAAGAGTCTCAGCTAAATTGTGAAATCTCGCCCTAGAAACAACCTAATGAAATGAACTAAACGTCAAATTCCACAATAAGAGTTGCTCTTACCCATAATTAGTATCACTCGTAGTCAAATCATTTTTTAATTTGTGAAAACTTGGAGAAATGAGGAGCCATATTTTTTTTTTAAGTCTGAAAATGTAGCATTATTTTTCACATTTGCTCTCATTGCGCAAGATCAAAACTTTCACATATGAAAAATCAAAGTATATTGAGGGGATCCTCGAAATATCTTTTCATAATCATCCGTCGAACGGTTATGTCGGGAAAAAAACCGAAGGCAATGCATTCATGAACCCTCTACCGTTCTTCGCGTGTAGTCCCACGCATAGCGGTGCATGCAGGATGGCTTCAACTCGAGTGTACGCTAAACAGGGGGCGTGTCTTGTCAGTGATTGTTACCGACAAATTTGTTCTCAGCCAATCAGATTGCAAGGATTTCAGTATTTTTCACGTTAAGTCTTCGATTTTTGATGGCAGTTTTACACAAAACTACTAACTGCGCAAACTTGAAACTGCCCAGGGAGTGAGACTGGAGTTTAAAGTTTAGCAATATGTTATTTGTCTGCATATTCATTTCGTCCCAGACTTGTGTCGGGAAAAAAACAAAACCTCATTTCTCGGCCCTCTGAAACAGAAAAATACTCGTATCTCAAAAAATACTCACCCGTTTTCTGTGAAAATTAATATGAAGCATAATACCCTCATTTTCTATCTACTCTGGAATTTTCATGATATTTAAGGCCCGAATGAGGGAGATACGAGAATGAGAATTTTCGAGGATTTCTGCTCCTCGCTTAGCGGAGGGCTTCGATAGCCGTTAGGAATTCAAAAGCTTTGACGACTTTACAAAGACATTAATTTGGGTGTAGAGCCGCGCCTGACAACATGGTGTCTGTTGTCACGTGAACGCAAAAAACTTGAACCGGGTTGGCCAAACTCTGTGTATGGAGGGCTCTCCACTGAACATGTGATTATATCATGTTAAAGGGGAAGTCCACCCTAATATAGGGTTAGTTTTAATAAAAGCTGAGAAACAAAAGAAACAGATAGGTGAAATTTTGAAGAAAATTGATAAAGGATAAGAATGTTATGAACTTTCAAATTGTAATCAATCAGACTCAAATTGGCAACTCAGTGACATCCATGCAAGCACTTCTTCCATTTGCTCTTACAATAATTTTCAGGAATTGTTATTATCTTTGAAGAAAATAATTCATCATACCTGTTGAATGTTCCCGAAATATACACCCCTGGAAAATATTATTAGACCAAGCTTCTGTAATATGGGTACCATAATATGCATACAAAATTATAAAAATGATTTGTTTTTGTATTTCATTGAATGAATACCAAATTCCAGCAATTATACCTTGCTTTAATGTAATTTTATTTCCTTCTAACCACAAAAATAACACTATCAATAACCATGCTTGGTCTTATAATATTTTCCATGGCTGTATTGTCATCCACATCCTCATACTCACCCAATCTATGAAGTAGATCTATTTCCCCCATCACCAATAAAGAAAAATGGAAATTATGGAATTTGTAGTGACTTAAACGAATGAAGAGAGGTGCTCGCAAGGTAAATTATAGAGTTGCTCACTTAATGCCTTTCCCCTTTAAGGAAGACAGTGGATTTCCTTCATGCAATATTGCAATGAATGGAATTGAATTCAAGTAGAGATCAAGGCCTAATGTTTGGTACAATGCCAGGACTGACAAGAATGGCCTCCTCCACATATCACTCTTCAAGTATGAACAGATCTCAATAGGATCATCTTCATTCATGTCATGAGCAAGGAAGGCCTCGCATGAGACAGAGAGAGAGGGAGAAAGAGAGGGAGAAAGAGAGGGAGAGAGAGAGTGAGAGGGAGAAAGAGAGAGAGAAGAGAGAGAAGAGAAAGGAAGGGAGAGGGGGAAGGCAACATGAAAAAAGAGATGATATGACCCTCTTCTGTATCCTTAATTCCCTCACTGAGTGGCTTTCTTTGCACACATTTCATTTACTAACACAGACTAATTAATGCCCCTACCCTATGACACTAGTGACCGCCTGCCCCAATCTCTGAACTCATGCTACACCCGTGGTCAGAACCATATTTATTAGGATCTAAAGCTAGTATACATACTAACTACCTTGATTGGGCTTCAAACGGAATGTCTTTTTTTTCAAATGAGTTGGCTTTACCTGTAGATCAATGCAAAAAACATCACTGACAATTATGCTTTCTGTGTTCTGGGGTTAATCTTTATATCCCACTACAATTTCCTAAGCTAACTTCGCAAAGATTCACGCTTAGTAACTACATTAACATTGGACTTAACTCTTTTGATATCAAATTATAATTAGAGAAAATGCTTGTGCTTGTTACTAAAACAAAGGGAACAGCTAGCGTTGTCTCGCCTGCATCTTGCAATTTACAACTATACAATGATCATTACCCACATGAAAGGTAACTGAGTTTATCACTAGATTTATTCATTTCCACTGGTTTGAGGTGAGATTTAAAAAAAATCACCAAGGCTACTCTCTTGAAGGTAAGGATTGATACAAGAAAGTGATGTCAATGTGCCACACTTTACAGTGTCACTAAAACTATTGTGTAAGTAAAATTAAGGTTATCCTATATTTCTGGGGAGCGTTTCATTAAGTGTTTTGTCAGTGATTTTCACCAACAAATTTGCTCTCAGCCAATCAGATGCAAGGATTCCAGTAGCTTATAACAGTTGTCAGTAAAAATCACTGACAAAACGCTTGATAAAACGCTCCCCAGGTGATCACACCTCAAAGATACAAAAGTTATTACATGCAAAGTGATTTTCACAGAAAGTTCATTGACCATTTGACATTTTACATTGACCCATATACAAACATGACATGCACCTTCAAGAGATACGGTACACAGTCAACCTCGCTTAAGTCGACGTCGCATGTGTCAAATAGTCGCCAAGTCAATGAAAATAAAAAGTCCCAATTTATCCTCATAGATTTACGTGTGTTAATCCTTTGTACAAGTCGATTTTTGTAGGTCGAATACTCGCCTATATCAATCAATTTCACAGAACAATACCAGGAAAAAACATTGAAATTTACACTGCGCAAGGCGATCTCAGCGTTCTCTCTCGCGCACTCTCTCGCGCTCTCATGTGAAGAACAAAATGTCACGTGTTAAGTCATGTTTGCACGGCCAGCCGGCCGGCCGGACGCCGTATTGTGCAATTGCCATGCAGTTTTATTGCCTTCACGGCCATGTGCATATAAATGGATGTACATGTAAGGGAGGATTTAATACATTGGAATTAATCACTGGACATGCATGGTTTTATTCTTTATTTTCCAACAACTTGTAACAGGAGTGTGAAGTAATATACTGGGTACATGAAAGGTACGGTACATATGTATTCTTATTTTCTTGATGTCGGCACAATATAATCATGGTACATTATGTGATGAGAACTCTCAATCGATCAAACCGCAGGGCCGCTAGCCACAGTCCGCACCGCGGCGTCCCTGTGTTATGTATACACGCGTATTAAAAGTCAGATTTTTGGGAATTCCGCACAAGTCGAAAATCACCTAAGTCGACGCATTTCCTCAGTCCCGTCATGATCGACTTAGGTGAGGTTGACTGTACTTGTGATATGAATTTGCATGGTGATCATGTACCTCAAAGGTACAAAAAGTTATTACAAGTGAGGTGATTTTCACTGAAACTCTCGATCTTTGTCCTTAGTCAGATTCAACTCATCTTTAAAACTTAATCTGTGCCTTTAAGACAAGTACCTGTACAGGCCTCAATGAGACATCCCCCCCCCCCAGCCCACCATAAGCCATGCTTGAGTGCCAAGTGTTTTCATAACACATTTAGCACTTTGCTTCAGCAGAGTATAGCTTCTTGCAATGGCCTATTTCCGGTTTTAATTGGCCATAAAGCCATCTATTGTCTAAAATGTACATGAAGCATGAGGGGAAATCTATTAATTTGAAAGCTTTACTAAAATGCCCTTTAAAGAAAACACAATGCAGGGCAAAGGATCTCCTTTTATGGCAACATTAATCCTTTCCATATCACAGTCAGACCGCAGGTCGTATGCAAATGAGCAAATATCGCGCATTTTATTTCCAGTGCCCGAAATGAACTCTCTCCCTGCACCCAGTCGGCTGTATCGCATGGTCATCTTTAAAGTTATGTTCTTAAATAAATATAAATGCTATGCTCATTAGACTTTCTGCAAAAATAAATGAATAGTTTACCAACACAGGGATATTTTGTTTTAGTCAGAATTTTAGAAATAAGTTGTTTAAAATTACTGATGAAATAGTCATACAAAAGCCTTTTTTTCACAAGATTTCAAGTTGTTAAAAGACATATAAAAAGTATATGAGCCGCCATCAAGACACATATGTATGGAAACGCTGGAATCTCATCTTTTTCATCGTTACATTCAAAACATCCATAGATTTATGACAGAGTCAGGATCCAGCAATATTCAGCCGCAGATCATCCGTTGTCAAGACCATGGTCAAGACCATAGAATCTTAGCCCTGTGATTGGCAAGCAAGCCATCTGTAACCAAGTGCGCGTTGAATGAAACAATGCGCAACCTGTTGCTTCATCCTTGCGCAAACATGCGCGTAGCTGTTGCCAGGCTGTGAGAAAACATCTTGCGTGGTGGTAACCAATCGGAATGCTGGAATTGACTTTTTAAAGACAAAGTGTGTACATTGGTTACATATTGCTGGATCCTGACCCTGTCATGAAGTGCACATTAATGTTATTTAAATCTTTTGAAAGTACAGAAAATGCCCTTTAAGCTTATGTCAAATTTGCCCTGGCTCACAATAAAACTATGGTAGTTTTGGCCAGATTTATATTTCATTTCATTTCCATTTTTTGTCATAAGAGGAACACCATTTTTTTACCAATTTCGTCTTTTATTTTGAAAACAACAAAAGCATGTCACAAATCTCTGATCCCTCTTCTTTTATTTGATGCATAACTCATGGCAATTGGTGAATGATAAGTAGTATATTCAATAGTTTGCAAATAAGATGTTCCTGGCTGTTCTTGCTCATTATGTATTCATAGTCAGGCAGAACTGGAAATAAAATAGCGCGCTTTTTGGGGACCTGCGGATTGGCTGATCATGGTTGGCAAATCCTGCCCTAATAATGGAATTTGGTATATCTTTTACTGCGAATAGCTATTTCTTTCTTTCTAAAAATGAAACAAGTATTTTAATGTCTCTTCAACACAAGATGC
The DNA here is from genome assembly GCA_025617745.1 of Heliocidaris erythrogramma. NCBI lineage: Eukaryota > Metazoa > Echinodermata > Echinoidea > Camarodonta > Echinometridae > Heliocidaris > Heliocidaris erythrogramma. The sequence goes on along the minus strand of CM046860.1, from coordinate 42,519,851 downwards.
AGTGTGTCCACTTCAACAAAAAATAAAACATAGCTAAACACTCAAAATTTGTTTCACAAAAGTAAATTAACATATTTACTGCTTTATAAACATAGAGGGAAAAAAGGGGTTTAAATAAGTGCAAAAAGTAACACCAACTTATAGAGCTACGTGAAGTTAGCCAATGTTCTAGACTACCGTTCATGCAGCTGCTGGGAAAACTAATCACACTACAAGTTGAATGTGGACAGTAAGGATAGAAATATTATGACAATCCACAGTTCAAGCTTACAACAGCACATTGTCAAGCTATAGTCAATGACAAGGGTATATCATGTCAATATTTTGATACATTCCACTGACATTACCATTGCAGATTCTAGCACTGTAACATGTTAATGTTATGCTAACACTATGAACACGGTGACAAAGAGAGCGGACAATTTATGCAGCTCCTCATTGTACCCTCGACAATAGCTCTAGTAGACAAAAGGACATCCCTTCACTGCTATTATGTGACACCTGTTCTACATATTTTTACAGGATAGCAATGAATGGATGTTCTTTTGTTAACCAGTGCAATTGTGAAGGGTACAATGAGGAGCAGCATAAATTGTCTGCTTCTTTGTTCGTCATATTCATAGTGTAACTTTCCATGTTCAAGCCAAAGAATAAAGTTAAAATTTTATTGATCTACATTTATTTTCTAATGTGTTGTTTGTTGCTACAAAGTTGACTTTCCAAATGTGTACCTTCACAGCTTACAAACAAACATAAATTTAACTTAATGCTGTCATATTTCATTGAGTCTTTAATATATAAATGTACCGAAGCAAAATTGATTTGTATGTTTATGTTGTAGTAACACAAGACAAATTTACTTTGATTTTTTGGGGGTTTACCTTTGTTCTGTAAATAATACCGTCACAGTAACTGCATTATGAAATATGAAAATAAACTGAAGCTGAAACTGAAACATCAAGTTATGTGATGTCATACAGGTCAAAAATGGTGTACCATAAATTTAGAACAAGTAAATGTTGTTGAAAAGTCTGTACATGTAATCATACATGTAGTCTGACTACTGGGTTTTAAAAAGAAGAGACGTAATAACATGATAGCGGAACAATGTTTACAATACATACTCCATAAACACATGCCAGGTGCATACAATGTAGAAACATACATGTAGGACTCTTGCAATGGTGTTTTAATTACCATTATTAAAACATTAAATGTTTGAAGTGAGTAAAACCATGCAGTTTCAGAAGGAAGTTACCGCTTATTTACGCAATTCTTTTGCATAGGTTTGTGCTACAAATCTGCTGAAAGAAATCTGATGAGAAATATTACATGCATATGGCAGTTTTGTTAACAGTGCCAGTACAGTAACATTTCTTCTACACTTCATCGATTCTCTTTGTCTATCCTTCTCTCTCCTCTTTTGCAAGAAAATAATACAGAGCATATGATCTTTACCACTCTTACCTTTTGCCTGCTAACATGCCTTCTGTACACTCATAATGATTTCTTTGATATTTCATGTATAAGTATTTTACATGATTTCCAATTTTTCATTTCCTTACTCAGATTGTAAATCATTGGTATGAAGCACAACCAACAGGGAAATTATTATTGACTTTTGCTATTCGGTCAATATTATTGTCACATCATGTGACAATAATATTGACTGAATTGACATGGCTGAAAGAATTTTAGATCAGAGTCCACATAAATATACTATTATTGAAAATGCACTTGAGGAATTCACACTGTGTATCTGCTGTTATGACTTAATATTTGAAAAAAAAAGTAATCTGTTTATAATATTGTAGAGCAAGTTTTTGCTCAATCACATCGGGTGTCTGGTCATTGGATTTCAATAAAATTTACATAATCAAAATTCATGTGGCTTGAAATTACTTATGCTTGTTGACATGTCAGCTAGACTTAAACAATCTTCTGTCTATAAACTGTTTGTATGTTTGTTTTTGTTCAAAATGGTGCCTTCTATTATCAATACTGGTGTCTAAATAATACAATTCTCAAAACTACTACCAAATACCAATTGATGCATCAGAGGAAACAGAACCAAATGCTATGGTTGTCAAAGCCCTCAAATCTATTTTTCACATGTCTTCATCTGTACATATACTTGATTAATAGCATATAAATGATCATAACAAGCTGCAAAGTTAAGAACTAAACAAAGAAATACAAATAAATCTTACCTGCCCACCATATAAACTAGTCTAAATTTTACTTCGGAATCTGTAACTTCCGTCAATATGTTCACACATTAAGGTTATGAGGTGGCTTTACAGAAGTTGTCTAAAAATGGTTGAATTAAACACAGCATTTCCTCATTTCTGTAATGGCATCACCATAAATGGCATATTGACCTGACTGCATTTACCATCAACTCGTCATATTTGTGAGGTCTATTTGTATGTTTCACACGTGAAATTTAACATGATCCTACACAATGATAGCTCCATTCACATTCATCCATCCATTTCCTTTTGTCTGCTGAGGAATGAGAGGCACCTAAGTAATTGTAATCACGGTTGGATTTAGGCGGACACAACCAACCTTTGACCCCCCCCCCCTTAAAACCCAACTGGCATACCCAAGTACAAAACCCTAGTAAGCACATGTACACAACCCCGGAAATGTGCCCCTTATCTAATTTCTGACCTGAAAGGCAACTGAAAATGTGATAACCTCCCTTTACAAAATCCTGGATCAGCTTCTGAGATTGTAACAACCATTTTCAGCACTATCAAATCAAAAGTAGACAAGAAGTTTTTACCGTTTCACACTCAAAAGGGGGATCATACTACAGTGAAACCTGTCTATAAAGACCACTCAAGGGAGACAAGAAAAGCGGTCTTTATGAGCAGGTGGTCTTTATGAACAGGTTCCTTTAATACACATTTCAATGAGAAATGTTGTTCAAGGGAAACAAAAATTGTGGCCTTTATAGACAGGTGGTCTTTCTATACAGGTGGTCGCTAAATCAGGTTTGACTGTAATATGAAGATTGTTAGCACTACATTGTCCATGAATACTCAAAGACCATATGAAAGTTACATGCAGTTGATCAACATTCTATAAAAACACAGGGGATGGGAAGGGGGGGATGTTAGACTTATAAATGTTCCGATACTTTTAAAGGTCCCCTGCAACCCAAATGCAAGTTGATTCCTGTTGATGTGCAGGGATGCATACAACTTATATTTTGTTATTTAAACATCTATTAATGTGCTTCATATTTTTTTTAAATACATGTATATTTAAAATCATGTTCTCAAACATGCTAAGCTCCACCCTAAAAAAAAATGTTCCAAATCTCATTCCTGCAATGACATCATCTGTAATTCATTAGTGAGCTAAGGAGAGACAGTGGTATGTAGCTTTGCCAGAGATGACCATGCCTACATAGAAGTTGGTATGTCAGACATGCTGTAGCATCACCAGGAAAAGAATGGTAATGAGGAGGTATTGTTTGAAAGCATGCAATTCTATTGGGGAGATACATCCACTGTCTATTGTAGAATGTTCGTGTAGCTGACTGATGATTGTGTAGCTGACTGATGATTGCAGGAATGAGATGTGGAGCTTTTTTTTAGGGTGGAGCTTAGGAGGTTGGGAAAAATATTTCAAAAAACATTTAACAAATCTATGAAACATATCTAGATGTTTTAATAACAGAATATTAGTTGTATGCATCCCTGCACATCAAGAGTTTGGATTGCAGGGGCTCTTTAAACCACTGGACGAGATTGACATCCATGCATTCAGTCACTTGATAAATTGCTTCACAACTCATTCACTTCTCGTACTTGCGTAAGACATTTGTCTTCATTTGTCCACTTGTTTGCTAAGTCTTATTTAGCAGCTTCTCAGCTTACTAAAAGCTTGGTATGGATTGCCAAGAAAAAGAGCTCACAGAGCTGAATCAAGGAACCATTTATAAATCCTCATAACTTTGACAAGATAAGCATGGAGCATACGTGTATAGGAGTGCTCATCAATATGTAATCAAAGTCCAGCACAGTATCATGTCTAATGCCTTTCATATGAAGTTGGCTTGGATGAAAGAATAAAAGTTAGAAAAACATATTCGTGAAAGTTTGAGATGAACTGGGCAAAAAATAAGGAAGTCATCGAGATCACTAACCATATACTAGTATAGACATCCTCGTATAGGAAATGCGATGAAGATGTGTAATGTCATACGGGGAGAATTCATTTGTTTAGTACATAAGTTACTCATCGGTTTCCCTTTTCTCAACTCTTATGATGAAACAGACATTTTTGTTCATAGGAGTACATGTAAAAATATGTTAGCCATAATGTATCATGGACCCAAATTTTTTGATAATTTTTTTTGTAGACCACAAGGGAGAGTTCTCCATGTATGGCATCACATGTTTTGACCCGTTGCCAATAGGAGAGTCCCCATATGATTAGTCATCTCAACTTTTAAACATCTATAACTTCCTTATTTTTGTGTGGAACTTTTCTCAGACTTTCATTATTCTGCTTCTCCGATTTTTCTGCTCTACTCAGTCCAAGTTTCCATGACAGGATAATTCTCCTTTAACTCTCCTTAACTGAAGGTATTGTTATTTTCAGACAGAAATTGATAAGTACAAACTGAAAACGGTTTACACAAATTTGAAATCATTTAGAGGAAATGTTTGTTTTGAGAACATTAATGCATTACTGATGTTCTTCTGGTTCATACCTTGACAAGCAAAGACAAGCGGATTGGGGTCATGTTGCTCTGAGAACAGATGCCTAGGGTTTGGACTTTGTCTTATCAGCTGATCCAACCAGTAGTCTATGATTTCCTTCTTCCCTACCCGACAGGCACGACAGACAAGGAGTTTCAGCTCAGCCACATCCTCAGACAGTCCTGCACGGTAGGAGAGACAGTGATGAAAGGAGTACAGGGAGATGGAAAGGGAAACAGAATGACGAAAACTGGTTACAGATGAATTACTCAGAAAGCAAGAAGGAGAGAGTAATACCAATTGATGGAAAAAGGGATAGATGAATACAGGTGAAGAGGATGGAGGTGGTGAGGTGGGGAGGTGGGAATGGGGGTAAGTTTAAAGGAGAAACCCAATTGTGGTTAATAAAACTCATAAATCTCATTGACATTAGAAAATTTTCAGACTCTGATGTGATAAATTCCCACAACACAATGCCTATTAAAGAAGGATAGTCTCTGGCTCAAAGGTCTCAAAAGGTCATATCATGATGTGCCCGAGACAGCAAGCCTGCCATCACTGCCTGCCAAGTTGCGTTTAACAGTACATGTATTTGGATGTGAGAGCACTAACAATTGGACTGCAAGGCAGAGATATACTTAGAGAGATAGTTGACTGAAAGACACACAGTCGTACAAGGAAAGAGACAAAAAGATAATGAGAGACAGGGAAAGATGCAGTATGACAGAGAAGCACATACATAAAATCATACAGAATGAGACGGTGAGACAAAGTGAGTCTGTCAAACAGAGACAAACATTATACAGAGACAGTGCACCAATAAAACACAGAGTTAATTAGATAAAGAGAGTTAGTTGGTGAAACATAAAGTAAGATGGGGAAATAGACACAGATAGGCAGACAGACAGATAATGAGAGGCAATTCTTTACCTTCATCCATTTCCAACAGTTTAGTGATAATATTCAGATGTCCCTCAGTGGTAGCGACTTCCAATGCACTCCAGCCCTGTATGAAGCAAATATATAAAATAGTCCATTTTTCTGAAATCACTAGCAGACTAGTGATATACTATAAATAATGATCACATGTGCAAGTATAGATTAGGTAATTCCATCTCATTTTTTATTAGTGTGCACCAATAAAGTTTCTTTTACATGTAGCTTTATCTCTACATTTCACACATGCTTATCAAAGGTTCAAAATCTTTTCCTTCTGCTTGGTCAAGTTTATCATGTATATTCACTATAATTCATACATATTCAATATAAAGATAAACATGTGACATTTTTTTGTAGGAATATGGCATCAAATTATAAGTTTGGTGCAGAAATAAGAGGATTTTACAGGGTTGTTAACACCACATCTTTCTATTAAAAACAGATATATTGTTTTTATAGGAGCATGCTTGTAGAGCCGTTAATAATAATTGTATTTTATACAAAACTTTGATAAATATTTTAAACATAAATAACATTAATGAATAAATAATCAAATGAATAAATAAATGAATAAACAAATAAATACAAATCTACTTCCAGTCTATTTTAGCAGGTATCGGAAAAGAAAATATCACAAACAACTTCCACAACAAAATAAGGCAACAAGGAGAGAAAAATGTTATTAAAATAATTTACCAGTGTGTGTGGAGAGAGAGAGAGAGAGAGAGAGATAGGAAATTAAAACACAAATTTATTATCAGGATGCCTCTACATATTTCTCAACAATTGAAACAGGTCTCAACCTAACTTGATTTTGATTTTTTTTCCCAGAAAGTGGGGAAATCTGAAAGGAAGTTCCAGAACTATTTCCTAGTCAAGTATTCCCCATACCTGTCTACAGCTCTGGGTCTAAATGTCTGAGGGATAGGAATGCAGCACGTAATTAATATACATGTAGCACTAAATGATTTTAAGCGGACGTAAAATGAAACTGAAAATATAATTACATCCAACTCGGAAGGAAACTTGAGCTTCAGCTGGTAAAAACCTCTACGACAAAAAACTTGGTTCATTTTCATTTTTGAAAAACAACACTACCAAAATGGAATTCTGGTATAAAACTACAGTAACTGTTGTTTACTCATGCAGATGCACTCTACATCTCCATTTTTAAGTTTGCACAAAATCCATCAAGATCTGGACCACAGCAAGCCAACAACTAGCATAAAGGGCTCGTCACATTTGTCTCATAACAATAGCGATAACAAGATTTTTCATTAAAGGTACACCCTATAGAGCTGCCCTACTAGACATGAGCATACAAACACACATACTCACCAGATATGTGTGTACCTTTAACTGAAAAATCTCATTATCATTATCATCATCAGACAAATGTGATCAGCCCCTTTACACATAAAAGGGTACTTAGCCTATAAGAGAAGTTGTGTGATAAATACACAGTCTAAATACTGTCAAAACATTTACTGTTTAGCTCCTTACTGTCTAAATATCTAAACATTTCAATACATATTTTTATTTTTACTATCTATTTACTTAATCTATCAAAATACTTACTGTCTAAATATTTACTGTCTGAATACTGTCTAAATACCTGGTTATATACATGGCTATTGTTTGCATTTCATAAGTATACACCTCCTAAAAGTAATGATTATCTTTCATAAAATCAAATACTAAATGCAACATTAAGATGTAAACATCCATCCCAATACATGCTTAACATGCCTATGATATACTCTACATGTATAATACTCTAAGGTTTCCTAGACTAAAACATTTGGTCCCTTAAATACATTTGGTCTAGTGAACCTTATAACACGTCTTCAGTAGGCACAAGAGGTCAAAACATTTTGGTCTTGTACACCTTAGGTCTTATGAGCATTTCACGCTCTGAACTTCTGGTCAACTGAAATGTACCCAACATGTTGGGACTGTTGTACTATGAACATACTTCTTCATATGACGTCATCTAAACATCCTCACATGGGAATTAACCTTACCTAAATGACCAGTCTATGGGCTCCTAAATAAGTACCATGAAGATGCGATAGCCCACAAGGACAGGCCTTGGGAAATAGCTGTGGGAGCTAGGGCTGGGGGCTAGGGTTGGGAGCTAGGGCTGAGAGCTAGGGCTGGGAACTAGGGCTGGGAACTAGGGCTGGGAACTAGGGCTGGGAACTAGGGCTGGGAGCTAGGGTTGGGAGCTAGGGCTGAGAGCTAGGGCTGGGGGCTAAGCCTAGGGCTGAGGTGCCCATTGTTTCAAGTACATGAGTGGTATAATAGTTGGCCTCACCTCTGTGTTCTTACAGCATGGTTCAATCCCCCAGCACATCAACATAAGAGCTGCATTGATATCACCCTTCCGACAGGAAGCATGCAGGAAACCAAACCTAGAGTAAAGCTCTTCTTGGTCCGATCTACCAGGAATTTCCTTCAATGATCTGTTTCCTAACATCGCCCTCTTCAGTCCAATACTAGATTGAGTGTAGAATGGGAAGAGCTTGTCTCGTACATCATTTTCAGGAAGGGTTTGCAGGAACCTGTACGCTGCTTCCACAGAGTCGGAACGCTTCTCAAGAATTTCCAGTAGGGCCGCACAAATATCTAGAAAAGAAACAAGATGACACTTCCATTAAAAGAAATATGCACCTGAATGTTTATTTCATTGCAATAAAGAATATTGATAATTTAAAAATACAGCAGATCAAAAAACAGTCCGAGAGAAAAAAAGCCTAATATGATTATATACATGCACATGTATGACAAAACCTCTATAAACTTATATAAAAAAGAAATGTCTTGTACAATCACACATAAAGTATGTGATTGTACACTTACATACATGTACTAGGTATTACAAAAAACATTTCCCACTTTTGATCCTTTAATAGTTCAAAAACTATATATCAGATAATACTGACATTGATATGAGCAATAGCTGAATAGTGTACAATTTTGTTGGAGGTAATTTAATAAGGAAAGCATAAATCAGTTTCATTAAGATTAATTTTAAGTTAGGGTTCAGGTTTTGCTCTATTTTCAACCCTCTGTACAAAACTTTAACTTTGTACAGGGATCAATTGGTGTGTATGGGAGTGTGTGGTTAACACCCAGACAATGGTGCTGGACAATGGCCAGGGTTTGAATGCTTTATTATTTATTCATGACGAATTCCACTATCACAGCTAGTCTTTATTCATCCTCTGACATTAACTGTGTAAAGTCATTTCAATGATTTTAATGGATTTTGAAGCAATCAAAGTAATGCGAATTGATTTAAGTCATTCAAAGGATAGGAATATTGATGTTGTCCTTGATGATGATGATGATGATGATGATGATAATGATGACAATCATAGTGATAATGATGACAATGACAGTCATGATTATGATGATGATAACAATGATTATGATGATGATGATGATGATTATGATGGTGATGATAATGCTGCTACTAATAATGATAATGACGACGATGATGATATTGATGGTGATGATGATGGTGATGATGATGGTGATGATGATGGTGATGATGATAGTGATGATGATGATGATGTTGCAAGCACATGCAAACATGTGCTTACTTTTTTTCATGTGCATGCATATTACCCTTTACCATGAATTCAGACTAGCAGTGCCCAGGGCAATCCATCATCAATAATTAATAAAAGCATTCATGTGCCTTGGAGCAAGAGACCAGAAGCCTGTTCAGCAGAGCTCTGAAAAGGTGGTATTCATGTCCATTGTTCAGGGTCATTGTATTAAAGCACACACTCACATACACATCATTGGTTCCTGTGTAAAGTTCAAGTTTTGTACAGAGGGTTAAAATTTGACCAAAATCTGGAACTTAATTTTAAAATTAATCATGGATTTAATGAAACTTATTAGGTGATCTGTCGTACATCGACAGATCACCTCTTAATTTCGTCAAGATTTTTCTTCTTTATTATTATTTATTATTTATTTTTATTTTTCGCCCATTTTCTTGTTACCATGATTCCTCAAAAATGTCATTCTCAATTTTCTTCAAATTTTCGTCACTTATCAGACTGGTCAATGTCAAGATGTGGCATCTCATTCAAGGTCATCAGGTTATCATGACGTCATCAAGACGCCATTTTGTAAATTTACAAGATCGATTATATCTTCATAATCGATCATCAAAAATCAACTATATTTACATCACATAAACTTCACATGACGGGTCATCAGGTCATGTCCTCACAGGTCATCTAGAGGTCAGGACGTACGCGTACGCGCGCGTCAAAATTTTAAAATGCTCAAAATCACGTAGGATCAAGTCTGCACACGTTTCAGGTCAGTTTGAGCATTTCTAAAATGTCCGTGCGTAAGCGTCCGCGCGCGCGTTTTACGCGCGCACAAATCGTAAATAACGTTAGAACGCTGTTTTTTTTATTGATTTGCAATCCTGACACTTTTCTTCATCATTTCCATCAATTTGAATCAATTTCAATCAATAATAAGGTCGTACGGGCGCGTCAAAGTTCGAAATCCGTGCGCGCGTCTATGGCGAAAATAACGTAAAAACATGCAAAAACATGCCTCTACAAAATTCATTGTAGCTCGTTAGATAGTCCGTTGACCCCCAAATTTTTTGTCATCATCAGGTAGGGTATGAATCATAGATTTCATTTCATGTATCATTTCATCCATATAAACATTATGACGTCATCAAAATGGCACCAGAAGTCAAAATTTCCATTTTTCATGTTTTGACGTCATCACATTTATGCAAATTTGGCTCTAGATTCGTAATTATTGGTCGTTTTTCTCCCAAATTTTGATATGTTATAGCTGCAACAATTCTCTACGAGACATCTTGCCACCATTATTCATTTTGATGACGTCATCACACTGAAATCTTCAATTAAAGACGACATGTCAAATTTTTCCCTATTTGCGTGTTATGTCTATGGAAGATGATTTTTTTTCGAATCATGAATCTACATGACATCGTTCTCTGAGCAGTATCTCAGTTATTTTTGGTCTATTTCCTTCCAGATTTTAATATGTTGTAGCTGAGACTATAAGCTTTTATGAGTAAGCCCTCCAATTTTTGATCAGATGTCGGGATCATGCCCAATTTTTCAGTACCAAATGGGATTTGAGAATCACGTTTTTCGTTTACGTGTTATCTCTATGGGAAATATTTTGGTCTATCGGTAAAGCACATGACTACCATGGTCAAGGTACCTGGTTCGATCCCCGGGGCCGATTTTTTTTTTTTTTTTTTTGCTTCTTTTTACTTGTCATTTTACCATCCTCTACGACTATTATAACATAAACAATCACAAACCAAGTAATAAAATGCCTTATTTTGCATGTTATGTCTATTGCAAAGTGCTGTGCAGTGGTTTATGTATATCCCTATGGAAAATCTGTTTCACTGACGTGTATTAAAGCTATCCTACAATATCATTAGTCCTATTAGATATCACAATTTCTCAAAATTGGCTTAGTCAATTATCTTAATTATCTTATTGTGACGTCATCTAGACGCCATTTTCTACAAATCAACTTATGGTCGTATCTTCATAACGAAATGTGATTTCTCGTTCATATTTGGCATGGTTAACGTCACTGTCATTGCAGTCATGATCCTTACCATTATCCCCATCATTATCATCATTATCATTATCATCATTATATCATCAATCATCTTCAAAATCACCAACACCATAATCATCATGAATATCATTATCATCACCATCATTATATTATCATCTTCATCATCATCACCATTATCATCATCACCGTAATCTTTTTACAATGACCGTTTCACACATTTTGCTACATTCCTGTCCTCAAGAAGCATCTCCATTCATGGCATTCTTGACTTCCTATCTTCAGTTTAGCATTTCCCCATTATTATGATCATCCTGATTACAATCATGATCGTACAAAGTGAAAGACAGATCACCTAATTCGTCATGACGAATTAAACTCTAGTTTATACTTTCATATTCAAATCACCTCCAACTAAATTGTACACTATTCAGCCATTACTCATATCAATGACAGTGTTATCTGTAAGCCCGAGTCATATCAAATATTTCATAATCCGGGATTCGACGGCTTTGATTCGATCGAATACCGGTGCATCGATAAATGATGGGCGGTGAAAACAGAGTTGCACACAGTTGCACACAGTTGCACGCAGTGCATGCACCGGTGACCGGCCCACTGGCATCGCGGGCATATGTATGGGCTCTCGCTGCTCGACATTAACGATAGCCCGCTAGCCAATGGCTAGTAAAAATCACAGCGGACGAGCCACGCAGTGCATGCACCATGCACCGGTGACCGGTCCACTGGCATCGCAGGCATATGTATGGGCTCTCGCTGCTCGACATTAACGATAGCCAATGGCTAGTAAAAATCACAGCGGACGAGCCAAAATCTTAAGTTTCTAGTCCGTATGGCTAGCCAAAATATCACTCTAGTGTCGCACGAAGCGATGCTCATTGTCGACACACCCGACAATGATTCAAATTCAAAGAATTAATAATCTTACTTTGTCTTTGGAGAGCTGAATGGAACACGTTTGTTCGATGCAAAAAAAAAACAATACGAAATAAACTTTTCGTCGCTCAATATAGACTCGACTTCATTCAGCTTCAGATCATTCAGAAGTAATTGCCAATTTGATGAGAGTGTGATATTAGTTATTGCGAATTAAGTAGGAACACTCGTACTCATGCCCGTATTTATCATGTTCAATTATACAATTGTCAAATTGACAATGCAGAGACTATGCAGACTTCCTGCACAACTTCTCAAGGCGCTGTCATTGAAGATAACACCAGTGTTGACTATGCTCTTCCAGGCCTCACTACATCAGGGCGTGGTTCCCATGGACTGGAAGAATGCAGATGTTGTCCCTATCTTCAAGAAGGGTGAGAGATGCAAGGGGGTGAGAGATGCAAGGCGGTCAACTACAGGCCTGTGTCGCTGACATCAATCGTCTGCAAGACTCTGTAGCATATTGTCTGCACAAGCATCCATGAGCATCTTGATGATCACCACATTCTGTCAGATGCTCAGCATGGTTTCCGCAAGAGAAGATCCTGCACATCTCAACTCCTTCTCACCATCCAAGATCTCACTAGCAGTGTCGACTCAAAGGACCAGATTGACGTTATTCTGTTAGACCTATCAAAGGCTTTTGATAAGGTCCCCCATGGAAGACTCTTGCATAAAATCCACTACTATGGAGTCCGTGGTAAAGCCCATAACTGGATTAAGGATTTCCTCACTGGTCGCTCTCAAAGGGTTCTACTCAATGGTTGCACTTCTCACACCTCTCCTGTCCTCTCGGGCGTTCCGCAAGGCAGCGTCGTCGGACCTCTTCTCTTCCTTCTCTTCATCAACGATCTTCCTGACTGCATATCACCCAAGTCCACGGCAAGATTGTTCGCAGACGACTGCATCCTGTACAGGACGGTGAAGAGTGAGGAAGATGCCCAGAGCCTTCAAAAAGACCTAGACAACCTCCAGGAATGGGAAAAAGACTGGCTGATGCACTTCCACCCGCAGAAATGCCACATCATGCATGTCTCTAACAAAAGGAAAATGTCTCAGACATCCTTTCCTTACTTCATCCACGGAGAGCAGCTACAAGAAACAGATTCTGTAAAATACTTGGGTGTCAACATACAGAGTAACCTGAAATGGAATCACCATGTACATGTGACAACCAAGAAAGCCAACTCAGTTCGAGGCTTCCTGCAGAGAAACGTGAGAGCCTGCCCTCCGAAGACAAAGGCATTACTCTACAAGACCTTGGTACGCCCTGTGATGGAGTATTCTGCAACGGTATGGGACCCATCTACCCAAGAGAACATTAGAAAGGTGGAAATGGTTCAACGTCGATATGCCCGCTTTGTCCTGGGTGACTATCGGCGCACAAGCAGCGTAGCCACCATGCTGAAACATCTTCACTGGATAAGTCTACAAGAGAGGAGGGCGCAACAGAAAGTGTACATGGTCTACAGCATTCTTCATGGTTTGGTTGATCTCCCTGTCACCAACTTCATCCCAGTTGCTGGCCCACAGACCCGCGGGAACCCACATTAGTTCAGGGTTCCCTTTGCTAGAACTCGCCTGTACCAAACAACGTTCTACCCAGATGCTATCAGACTGTGGAATTCCCTGCCACCTGCTGTTGTCAACTGCACCTCCTTGGAGCTCTTCAAGCAGAAGGTGCAACATGTGAAGCTCCGTTGAGCTTCAGGACTGTTTTTTAGCTGCACATAGTTTGATTGTAGAGCAATTTTTACTTGCACTGTACACTCGGCACTCGACAAGCACAAGGTACGATAATACGCCAGCGGCGGTCTGTACCAGACTGGAAGAAGAAGAAGAAGAAGAGTGCAAGAATATTATCGTAAACTTCAGTTCGTAACGCCAAAACGATTTTTCCATAGATAAAGCACAGGTAAAGAGCGATGTCCTCCGCGAGCGAATTATCGAAAGTTAGCCAACAGTTTGAAGTCGCCTTCACGTTCTCTGCTTAGTATATATGCTGTACGTTACGGAGTTTCTTTTTTTATTTGCTCTTTTCATGGTGGCTACGGTAGTCAAAAATCTGGTGGACTACAAATCGATGCACCAGATTTGCCAAAACAAATTCGGGATTCGATATCTTCGATCGAACACCGGCTAACCAATCGATTCGACTCAGGGTTAGTTATCTGATATATAGTTTTCGAACTATTAAGGATCAAAAATGTCTTGTTGCATTGTTTGGTTTTACTCATGTGTATTGTCACTCCCTTTATGCAAACTACATGTATATATGCATTTATAAGCCATTTCTACTTCAAAATTTTCTTTATAGTGGCATTTCAAAATACCTAAAGCAAGCTTGGCATTTGAGGGGTGATATGTGAGGGCACTAAATCATGTCCTGGTTTCAAACACGACACTCTTGGCATTCAAAAGTCAAAACAATTTATTTTCTGTTGTTAGGTCTTGTTTATTCATATATGTTTAAAACTCTCTTTTTTTGGAAATTATGCATTCAATTTATAGGCATTTCTATTTTTGAAGTGGCATGACTTTCCATTCTTACTTATCTAAATGTACATGTATGTATTATAAGCATTGACTCCACAGAAAATGTCTAACCCTCAGTCTCTTTAATTAGTTTCATGTACTTTCAGTATGATCTTTGACAATAAACAGGATATTAGAAGATAATTTTCACTGCACTGCATGTAGGAAGTAATTCATACAATCGAGGAAACCTCCATTATAAGAAGAGGTACAAAATAGCCCTACAAAAGGCTATAATTATGCATGTCAACTTGAAGGCCAAGTCCACCCCAACAAAAAGTTGATTTGAATAAATAGAGAAAAATCCAACAAGCATAACACTGAAAATTTCATCAAAATAGGATGTAAAATAAGAAAGTTATGGTATTTTAAAGTTTCGCTTAATTTTGCAAAACAGTTATATGCACATCCTGCTCAGTATGCAAATGAGGGAACCAGTGACGTCACCCACTCACTATTTCTTTTGTATTTTATTACATGAAATACGAAATATTTTAATTTTTCCTTGTTATAATGTGAAACAAGGTTTGATTCCTTGCTGAACATGTGTAATTGCCATTGTTGCAACCTATACACAATTCAATGAGAGCTTCCTAATTATGAAAGCTGCAGAAATTAAAATATTCTATATTTCACATAATAAAATACAAAAGAAATAGTGAGTGGGTGACGTCACTGGTTCCCTCATTTGCATACTGAGCAGGATGTGCATATAACTGTTTTGCGAAATTAAGCGAAACTTTAAAATACCATACTAGTAACTTTCTTATTTTACATCCTATTTTGATGAAATTTTCAGTGTTATGCTTGTTGGATTTTTCTCTATTTATTCAAATCAACTTTTTGTTAGGGTGGACTTGGCCTTTAAAGGTACAAGTTAACATTTTGACATGGTTGTCTTCTTCTTCTTCTTTCGTGTTGTTCCCAAATTCTGTGAAGATCAGTCACACGGATTGAGAGCCAGGACAAGGATGTGAAAGAAGCTGAATTGGTCATTAGGCCTAGAGCTAATTTTGACTTCTGGTGACGGACTTGTATTAAAGGGTACCAATCGCCTGAAAAAATAATTTGCGTACAGCTAGGATGTATAAAGTCAACCTCAAAAACATTACCTGGCATTCTGGTACTTGGTCTAATTATCAGTTCATCTAATGTTCACTTGGTCCAATATCTATTTCGGCTAAAGCCAGTTGGTCTAATAGCCAAATGGTCTAATCATCATTTCGTCTAATAGCCATTTTGTCTAAACCCAGTTGGTCTAAAACCAACATCGTCTAATCATCACTTCGTCTAATCATCGTTTGGTCTAATTTTCAGTTCGTCTAATGACCTTTTGGTCTAATGTTCGCTTGGTCTAATATCCATCTGGTCTAATACTATACATACAAATAGGTTAGCCTGTCATATAAAAATTGCATGGGCCATGGAACCGGGGCGGGGTTATAGGGCTGGAGCCAGGGGTGGTGGGGGCAAAAAAAAGGGAGAACGAAAAAGCGGTGTGGGGGGGGGGGGGGGGGGGGAGTGAGAGAAAAAACCCTGAAACAGGCTGTTATCTTTCTGTCAAAATTTGCTAAAATGTCAAAGTTTTCTCGCTTTGCGCAGGAAGGGGGAAACTCCCCCTGCACCCACCCGTTACATACAGTGCAGTATTTAGGGGGGAATCCTCGTTTTGTGTCTAATATGCATAACATGCAGGGCACCCATTTAAATGCGTGTTGGAAAATGCGATACCCGCAGACCCCCAAAATACGGGTCTCCCTTTTTTTTATGCTTGTCAGATAATTAGATAATTAGACTATGGAGGGAGACTGGACCACCCCCCCCCCCCCCCCCCCCGAGAGAATTTTGGAGGGCTGGCAAAAAATTTTTTAGTCGACAACCCCCCCCCCCCCCCTTGAAAAAGGTGAAAATTTTTTTTCACCTTTGGGTGAAAAGTATGCATTATGCCCCCCCCTTTTTATTGTGCCTCCCTTTTAGAACGAAAGCCTTGTTTTTTTGTTTTGTTTTTGGCTTGTAAAGGATTATGGAGGGAAACTCGACCCCATAACCCCCCCCCCCCCCCCCCCGAGCGAATTTTGGAGGGCTTGGAAAAAAATTTTTCTTGCCTTCCCCTCCCCCAACTGATTGACCTTTGGAGAGCTGGCGAGACCCCCAAAATCCCTTTTTTTTTGTTTACTTTGTTTTTTTTAGCTATAGTCCAGCTGTTGGGGGCTCTGGCTGAGGGCACTGGCACCATAGGGGGGGGGGGGGGGGGACGAGGACCCGAAACCTGACCCCAATCCTAACCCTATTTCATATTCATGAGCATCTGCCATTCTCCGTGGACCCGTTTAATAATTTCCCTCAATGCAATGTAGTCCGTAGTCGTATAAGAGGGCAAACAAGAAATTAGCCCAGTTGGTCATTAGACGAAACGATGATTACACCAAATGGTAATTAGACCAGATGGCTATTAGACCAAATGACAATTAGACCAAATGACAATTAGACCAAATGGTTACTAGACTAAATGGGTGTAGACCAAATGATGATAGACCAACTGAGGTTAGACTAACTGACAAATGGACCAAATGATGTGTAGACCAAATGGGTATTAGGCCAAATGGGTTTAGAACATTTGACGATTAGACAAAATGGCAATTAGACCAATTGATAATGGACCAAATGGTTATTAGACCAAATGGCATTGGACTAAATGGCAATTAGACCAATTGATAATGGACCAAATGGTTATTAGACCAAATGGCAATTGGACGAAATGATGATTTGACCAACTGGTTATTAGACCAACTGATATTAGACGAATTGGTGATGGACGAAGTGTTGTTAGACTGAATGATGTTAGACCATGCTTAGAAGCATGCTTCTCTGGACTTAACCGTGACTAAGCTGTGATACCAAAGCTAATATGAAAGGTATCAGCTTGAATAAACCAGCTTTTAGTCAGGACTAAAAGCCGACTACTCAAACCACTTCTCGAGCATGGTTAAGTCCGGACTAAACGCTTACCGGAAGTAGGTTGAGTCGTAAATTCCGTAATATGAATGGTATCAACCCTAGTCAAAGCTCAGACAAGATTTTTCTGAGTTCCAAAACCGTTTCCCGATCCATTATTTGCAGCAATATTGTGGTCGATTCAAAAGAAAAGGGCTGTTAAGAGAAAGTCTTGGTCGCTACTTTCAAACTTTTAAGATAGCACTTCCTTATTCTTAATGTTTAAAATAACAGTAATTGAAATGATAAAATATAAGAGTAATTAAAAAAATTTTATTTCCATGTTAATTCAAACTAAATAGAAATGTAAAAAAAAAAAAGAATTTTTCTGTGAGGGTTACGCTCACTGGCATCTAGAAAAATTGTTAGGCGTGCACAAATTATTAGGCCACGCACTGGCCGCTCTATAGCAGATGACGTAGCGGAAGTGGGTATGACGACCCGCAAAGTGGAAAATTATCTTGTCTCGTGAATTTTTGAGATTTTTTGACCAATTTTGAGATAGCGAGAATTAATAACAGAGCAACAAGTATTTCTGGTAACAGAATGGGGACGATCTGGGAGCCCCCATGGATTGTTTAATGTTTGTGTAGGTACTAAAGCAAAATTTTTAATTGTCTATCATCCCTCCCCCCCCACAATATCACCCCAGGAGAAACGTGAGCAATGTTGCCTGATGCCTGAACATATGAAATTCTACCGTGCCATCCATTATATCATTTTTGTAATGAAACATTATTTGTAAAAGTCATAATCCAATTTACCCACGTACCCCTGTAATATTTGAAACCCCCAGATAAAATTGTGAATCCAACACTTTCCTAGGCCTATCTGTGGACATGATGGAGGGTGAGTGCAGGCCCTATCATGCACCTTCCCCACCCCTACTCCAGCCAGTGGCAAGGAAAGGTCCCAAATTCTGGGGGGGGGGGTGATCTCATTTTATTCTACATGTATAATTAAAACTAGAAATATCACTGAAGATGATGATTAATACCCCCGCCCCGTGACAACAGCCTTTCTTGACTTTTGGTCGAAAACTGAGGAAGTAGTTTGATCCGCAAGATTTTCCCTGATTTACTGTACTGCCATAGATATGCCATTTCCATGGCAACGCAGCTTCCGACACATCCAAAAAATATGTCTTACACATCTTCCCACCAAGACCAATGTGTGTACCAAATTTCATGACTTTTGGTCAAAAACTGAGGAAGTAGTTCGATCCGCAAGGTGTTTCCTTGATTTTCTGCCATAAATATGCCGTTACCATGGCAACGCAGATTCCGACTCATCCGAAAAATATGTCTTGCACATCTTCCCATCAAGACCAATGTGTGTACCAAATTTCATGACTTTTGGTTGAAAACTGAGGAAGTAGTTCGATCCGCAAGATTTTCCCTGATTTACTGCCATAGATATGCCGTTTCCATGGCAACGCAGCTTCCGACACATCAAAAAAATATGTTGTACACATCTTCCCAGTAAGACCAATGTGTGTACCAAATTTCATGACTTTTGGTCGAAAACTGAGGAAGTAGTTCGATCCGCAAGGTGTTTCCTTGATTTTCTGCCATAAATATGCCGTTACCATGGCAACGCAGATTCCGACTCATCCGAAAAATATGTTGTACACATCTTCCCAGTAAGACCAATGTGTGTACCAAATTTCATGACTTTTGGTCAAAAACTGAGGAAGTAGTTCGATCCGCAAGGGGTTTCCTTGATTTTCTGCCATAAATATGCCGTTACCATGGCAACGCAGATTCCGACTCATCCGAAAAATATGTCTTGCACATCTTCCCATCAAGACCAATGTGTGTACCAAATTTCATGACTTTCGGTCAAAAACTGAGGAAGTAGTTCGATCCGCAAGGCGTTTCCTTGATTTTCTGCCATAAATATGCCGTTACCATGGCAACGCAGATTCCGACTCATCCGAAAAATATGTCTTGCACATCTTCCCATCAAGACCAATGTGTGTACCAAATTTCATGACTTTCGGTCAAAAACTGAGGAAGTAGTTCGATCCGCAAGGCGTTTCCTTGATTTTCTGCCATAAATATGCCGTTACCATGGCAACGCAGATTCCGACTCATCCGAAAAATATGTCTTGCACATCTTCCCATCAAGACCAATGTGTGTACCAAATTTCATGACTTTCGGTCAAAAACTGAGGAAGTAGTTCGATCCGCAAGGTGTTTCCTTGATTTTCTGCCATAAATATGCCGTTACCATGGCAACGCAGATTCCGACTCATCCGAAAAAAATATGTCTTGCACATCTTCCCACCAAGACCAATGTGTGTACCAAATTTCATGACTTTCGGTCAAAAACTGAGGAAGTAGTTCGATCCGCAAGATTTGCAACGGACCGACCGACCGACCGCCCGCCCGTCCCGACTGCCCACCCGCCCCGCCCGCCCGCCCAACCGTCGACTGATTCCTATATACCCCCTTCAAACTTTGTTTGGCGGGGGTATAATAAAATTATTTGACATATCCCCTTATCCCCTTATCCCCCAACCCCCCCCCCCCCCCCCCCCCCCCCCCCCCCCCCCCCCCGCTATTAATATGCCTATGCCTCTCCAGTGATTTCATTTTTCTACATTGAAAATAAAATCAATGGATGCATTAACATATCCATTTCATTTTTCTACAATGAAAATAAAATCAATGGATGCATTAACATATCCCCCATCCCCTCCCACACCTGCCAGCTACGCCCATGAATCCAGCATATACCTATTAATTCTTCAACCGACTAACACCCCAAGGACATGTTTGCCCCTGAAAACTGAAAGAGTGAATATTGTGTTGCCAACTTTCATCTGCACATTATTAACGAATTAAGTGTTGTGAGTATAAAAAATAATCAAGATCACAATATAGAAGCAAATCTGTGAGCAATGGAATTTTATTAGACACAAGTAGTCTTCTAATATTCTGATACCTTATATTCCACTTTTAATCTTCATTTACATGTTAATTAAACAATTAATGCTTTGGGGTTGTCATATAATGATCATTGTCCAGTAGTGGGGGCAACCTCGCTAGTCATAAAAACCGCTATTCCTAAGGACCACTTATTCATAAGGACCGCTATCCATAACGCGTGACTAAATGAATAGTGGTTTCGTATGAATAGCGAGCAAACCATAGACAAATTACCTCCGTTCATACATGTAAGGACCACTATTCATAACTATTCATAAGGACCGCTATTCATAACACGTGTTAAATGAGTAGCGGTTTTCTATGAATAGCAGTCCTGAGGAATAGCGAGCGGACCCGCACGAGTGTGCATTGCGCACTGAATCAATGGTTGCAATTTAAAGCAAACTGGTCCCCTTTCTATTCAAGTATAAACTTTCAGTGGGTACATTTGATTTGATGAGGGAATAACAGCTTAGGCGAGGCATCAAAAATCAGCATACCAGCTGGCTGCAGCCTCACGCAAAGGCTGACTGGGGCTGCAAACTTAAGCCAGCTGGGGGCAGCTTGGGCTCTGAGCTTGAAGCCAGAATCTTAATTGGCCTGTCCTCCCCCAGCCTGCCACCTGTACTCATAAATTTGCTCAGGCAGCTGCAGCCGGACGGAGATGCTAGAAGTTGCAGCTGTCTGCACGCAGCTGCAGCCGGACGGAGATTCTTGAAGTTGCAGCTGGCTGCAGCGTACTGAGCTTTCCCTTTGCAAAATATCGAACAGGGCGCTCACTTTTCGATTGTGACATCATTTAAAGCTAATGTATGTTACATTATGTTCCGGCGGACACAGCGGCGCCGTTTCGGACCATCGTGGACAAAACGGGATGAACGTGAAACTACGAGAGAGGTTTTGACAGGGAGGGGTGGGGGGGATACCGTGATAGACCTTGCCAAAAAATTAGCGACACCTAACAAAACATGGATACAGAGAAAAACAATTCCACAGACCACTACGTTTCGGGCAAACGGGGCGAATAGGTGTAGACGTAGCTTTGAGCGTGGTTGAGATAGCGGTTGCGTTTTATAATCGCACCTTTTTCACACCGAATCGCAAGCAGGATTAGGGACGTTTGTAACAAAATGAACAATGGTCTAGTTGTAAAACCATGTTAGAGCAAGAAATGAAATCTCTTGGTAGCGTCCCACGAACGATGATTGACACACTTTTTGGGAAAGGATCCTGAAAGGACATAATTTTTTCTCAGATGATACTTTACAAGAGAGGGGGATAAAGTGATGAAATAACAAATAGAATAACAACAAAGAAAAGAGAGAAAGAGGAAGAGGGCTGATGTATGGCGAGTAGGCACAGGGCGTCTGTGAATTAATTAACCCTTATTCATTCAACAAATCTTTTTCAAATGAATATGCCCCATTCTAGTAAAGTCAATGATTCTCTTTGTACACCATTTGCAATTATTAGTTATAGGGTGGGGGGGGGGGGGGCGCTGCTGCAATCTACAAACCAGGTTTTTAGCAGTCCCCTCCACAACCAACCTAGTTTATTATGTGTTTTTCAGGTCTATTGTATGCCGTGTAAGTTTCATTGATTGCGTTGTTCAATGTAAACCCATGCATATATTTTATTTTGTTGGAAGTGGAATTGAACGACATGAAATAAAATTAAATTTGTAATATCTTTTCCATGTCCTACAATTCCAGACATTCTGGAAGTGAACCCACTTATTTTCACGGTACGACTGGTTTCTTTATTGATAAAGGCATATCAGAAAAAAACAGACCACATATTTATCTCCAGTGACGAATTAAGTTCTAGTTATCGTCTGGCCGGGTGTAGAGGTGCAGCAGGCCGCGGGTGGCTGTTTCGTTTAGGCCAGCCGCGGCCGGACGACCTAATTGAGACAAAGCTTTCCGACGCTCAGCTTCCATTCGTGAGGCTGCGGCCGGCGCATACTTGAGGGCATGCCGCTGACCTGCGGCCAGCTGAGCTATTTTTAAAAATGTAGCCGGACGCATAAGTGCAGCTGGCTGCCGCGAGCATGGTATAGACATTTTTGATGCCTCGCCTTAACAAGGAATTACAAGGCTTTGCCTAATAATCAGTAATCACTATCCCATACTCTGCCAATTAACTAAAAGGCATACCCAAAATTTGATGACCTTGTAGGGATTCAAAGCTGCATTCTCATGCTCAAAGTCAATGCAAATGTGTTAACGAAGGTTTCTCTCTATCCATCTCTCTCTCTCTTTCTCTCTCTCTCACTCTCTCTCTATCTCTCTCTCTCTTTCTCTCTGTTTCATGTTCTTGGTTGCATTGTTTTATATTCAAGTGGAGATTAATAACTACTTGTTCCTTTCTTATAGTATGAAAATGCAAAATAGGTGCGCAAATGCAAGGTACCAAAATGCACATTTTAAACTATTCCTTGTAGTCCAAAGACTCATGTACTGTGGACAGGGGTTCCAAATAATAAAGTAATTGAGAATAATCCTGGTCAAAAATACAAGCTACAATGTAGGCCCAATTAATGGTTAATTAATTTTACAGAGCATAATACCGCTGCAGGATTTTAGTCCAAACTGGATAAAGAGTTTAATATTAATTCCTTTATAAATTCTAGGTTTTGCAAAAGTTGATTGCTTGCTATAAATGCAAGTGCAATAATATGGAAACAAAATTTTCATACATGTAGAAAAAACAAAAAGCTTTGGATTAAATTTTGATGCCTCAGTTGCCTGTAATCCCATATACTGTACTAGTACATATATACAAATTCATGTGTGTATAATGCTTTTCACATTGATTTCGGCAAGACAGTAATGTCTTGTCATTTTCTTGATTCCAAAGCTTAACATTAAGTGAGTCATACAGTGTACATATATGTACTACATAATTAGACAGTTTCTTTCATAAGGTCATCAAATGATCAGTAATGAACCTTAGTTTCAAATACCGGTACTTTCATTAAGGATGTAAAAGTAGACCTACATACAGTGCCGCACGCCACTCCGGGGTAACCTCGCAAGTCATGAGGACTGCTATTCATAAGGACCACTTATTCATAAGGACCTTTATCCGTAATGCATGAATAGCGGTTTTGTATGAATAGCGGTTTTGTATGAACAGCGGTCCTTCTATAAATAGCGAGCAAACCATAGACAAATTACCTCGCTATCCATAATGACATCCATTCATGAGGACCACTATTCATAACTATTCATAAAGATCGCTATTCGAGAAAAAGAGTTTTGCGACCACAAAAATCATGAGCTCCTGGGCTACAATGTGAGTATCAACTTGCATTGTACGAGCCGTACGTAGACAATTCATGTTAGCCATCTCACCAGGGGGAACCCACGTAAGAAAATCATTAAATTATAATAGGTCTATGTATTAATATATAGGATTACAACCCCCATCTCTGTCCTAACTTACCCCTCCTTCCCCTACCTCCACCCTCCCTCTCTCTCTATCTGTCTTCCCATTTCTCCACCTCTCGTCATGTCTTTCTTTATCTCTCATTTTATTATATACATTCCTATCAAATAAATTTCATTAAATAAACTCAATGATCTTTACTCTGGAGACCTTTATACCATTTCATTGTTAGATGCTTCTTTCACGTACCAGTAATCAAATTAAGATAACAAATCAAACAAAACATTTCCGGAGCATTAAATTCTAATGTTTTCAGTTCATTTATTTATGTTCCCATAAATGTGCACCATCACATTCAATATTGAACAAGTACCATACATGTATCAAGTTAGTTAATCATTAAAAATAAGAGGGGGAAAATTGGCATTAAAATTTTGTCCATTCAGTCAATAATGCAGCTCATAATGTCTTCTAATTCGTTTTAAAGCCTCAGTCAGAATACATCAATTTAGCAATAAATTGACATTTAAACCATTTTCCTACTAGCATATCTGCAGTACTATGAAGTCATATAATTCTGAACTGAGAGTACATGTACATGCAGTCAACTAACCCTAGACCTATCCCATTTCTAAAACTGGGTTTAAATAGAATACTTTTGTTTAATCTCAATAATCTAACATTTCCCCTTTTGACATAATTTACAAGAAGTAGTAATCAGTTTTAAACCATAGAGCCAGTTATGCATGTCACAAATATATACATGTACAAGGTTAAAGGACAGTTTTGATGAAAGTACTCAAATCAGACAAAATTCAAGTAGGCATATATATGTACATGTAAGCTTGAAAAAACAATCAGGCAAGTCATAAGAAAATCATGACTTTCTAAAAGTCAAATAAGGTGTATTGGTCATCCTTGATACATTGTAGAGGTGTTGTGGTCTGGTGGATAAGTCACCGGGCTGCAGATCACAAGGTACAGGGTTCGAATCCCACCATGGCACTAACGTCCTTTGGCAAGAAAGACTCTAATCTACATTTGCCACTCTCCACCCAGGTGTAAATGGGTACCTGATATGCTTGAGTGCTATTCTGAACCCCTGTAAGTGATGTTTTCCTGGCATCTACTAACGCAATGGAGACCATAAAAAGCTATAGGAACATACTGTGTGGGTCTGGACATATTATGATGGCGTTTTTCTATGCACATTAAATTTTTACTTGGCAGCCCAAGGGGCTTTAAACCCCATAACCCCCCCCCCCCCCTTAGAGCAACAAAATTTGAAAAGAGCAATAAACAGAGGGAAGGACTGAGAAAGGGGGGAGGAGAGAGAAAGGGGGGAGGAGAGAGAAAGGGGGGTAGGAGAGGTGCTTTTTTACATTTTAGATTTATTCATCACCATTAAATAGCTTGCATGGCTGATTTGCCCATCTACTGTACAAAAAGCTATGCTGTCAGGGATAAAATTGTTTCAGAACAAGCAATTCTCAGATATTAAAGGTTTTAGTCAAAATGATAAATTTCAGGGGGGGGGGGGAGAACAGAAAATAAAACTTTAATTCTCAGCTAAGGTTTTATCGAAAATAATAAATTTCCAGGGTAAAAACAAGAACAGAAATGTGCATTTAAAAAGAAAACAGTTTTGTCATATCAGGAAAAATTTATATAGCCCTCTTAAAGCTTTCAACGCCATTCAAAGAATTTGATTATCAATCTTGTCCTGCACCAAATGAAAAAAACAAAAAACAAAAAAACATAAAAAATAACAACACAGTTTCATCTTACATGTATATTGTTATTTCATGATCTTGATCAACACATGTTTGATATTTCAAAGATGAAGGTAGATCACAATCTTGCTTGCTTGCTTGCTTGCTTGCAATCATTGTGATACTGTCTGCTTCTAGTTTCAGCTTTCCATCTTTTCATCTCATCAATGTTATTTTTATACAATCCTCTTTCCATCACTTTGTCTTGTTAGTTTTGATGATGATGATGACAACAATATATTTGTTTAGCTGATTATGTTACATGTATATCAACAAAGAAAGGGTTTTACATAATGTATCTTTAATAAGTCTAGAATGAGCCAACAATCATAATACATAAATATATGTATGCTAAGATCATCAAGTGTATTTGTATTTATTCTAAGATTAATTCCCTAGATTCAAGAACAATGTAAACAAAACATAATCTTCCTGTTGAGTGGAGAATTCTAGCAGATTGTGATTGTTTGTATGATGTCTTTTGCCAAGTCTATGGATCACTTTACCTACGTGTATAAATATGTTCTTGATGTGCATTATACATGTAGGTTGCATTATACATGTAGGTTGCATTATAATTGTGATGATAACGACCATCATGGCTTGGTTTGAGACTGGGTTTATCTTGTTAAACAGTTACAATGAATAAAAAAAGGAACATATTCATGGAACAAAACTATTTTATAAAACTAGACATTGAATTCGTCCCTGAAGATGAATTAGGTGGTCTGTCCCTGTAGTAAATTGCTTGGTAGGATTTGATAATATTTATGCAAGATAATAATCATGATAATGTTGACAATGATAATAAGATGCTCATATAAGTGATGACAATGATCATAATGACATATTGATAATGATGATCATGACAACACTTAGAACTGCAATCGTATCAGAACGATATGCATGCAATGTCGTCCGGATCTTCTATTTTGTTGAGAAGTTGACAGGTGAAATATAAAGATATACATGGTAAAACATGATATACTGTAAGATAAGATGGGGAAAATAATGCATACTGTGAAATTAGGAGATGATAGAATCATGAAAACAATTTAGAAATAAAGAACAAAAGACAAAGAAAGATGATGATAATGGTGATGACATTGATGATGATGATGATGATGGTAATGATGGTAATGGTGGTTGTGACGATGATAATGACGATGATAATGGTGATGATAATGGTGATGATGATGATGATAATGGTGATGATGATGATAATGGTGATGATGATGATGGTGATAGTGGTGATGACAGAATGATGATGATGGTGATGATATAATGATGATATAATGATGATGATGATGATGATGATGATAATGGTGATGACCATTACTGGAACAACATTGACCTTTATAGGGAACTTGACCTTATTAGGACTGATGACTGATGAAAAAGCCAATTATGAGAAATTGTGATATCAAATAGGACTATTTGATATTGTAGGATACTTGGGAGATAAACCCCATCCCATGGCTCTAATACACGACAGGGAATCCGAATTTCCATAGGGTTGTACACAAATACATAACATGCAAAATATGGAATTTTATTACATGGTTTGTGATTGTATATGTTAATAGTCCACGAAAATGGTAAAATGAAAGGCAAAAAGAAGCAAAAAAAATATTTTTTTTTAATGGACCCACCGTGGTTCGAACCTGGGTCACAGGGTCATGGGAGGCAAGACAGTGCTTTAACTAATACAGTATACCAAAATATTTCCCATAGAGATAACACGTAAATGAAAAACAGGATTCTCAAATCCCATTTTGTACAGTAGTTAAAAATTGGGCATGATCCCGACATCTGGTCAAAAATTGGAGACCACACTTATAAAAGCTTATAGTCTCAGTGGACAATTGCCACTTGGTCTAATGCCAACTGGTCTAATAGCCAAATGGTCTAACATCATTCAGTCTAACAACACTTGGTCCATCAACAATTTGTCTAATCAACATTTGGTCTACTAACCATTTGGTCTAATAACCATTTGGTCTAATAATCACTTTGTCTATAGCCAATTCGTCTAAAACCCATTTGGTCTAATACCCATTTGGTCTAATACAAATTTACTCAAACCCTATTTCATATTCATGAGCATCTGCCATTCTCCATGGACCCGTTTAACAATCTCCCTCAGTGCAATGTAGTCCGTAGACATATAAGAGAGCAAACAAGAAATTAGCTCAGTTGGTCATTAGACGAAACAATGATTAGACCAAATGGTGATTAGAACAGATGGCTATTAGACCAAATGACAATTATACCAAATGGTTATTAGACTAAATGGGTGTAGACTAAATGGGTGTAGACCAAATGATGATAGACCAACTGAGGTTAGACTAACTGACAAATGGACCAAATGATGTGTACATGTAGATGAAATGGGTATTAGACCAATGGGTTTAGACCATTTGATGATTAGACGAAATGGCAATTAGACCAATTGATAATTGACCAAATGGTTATTAGACCAAATGGTTTTAGACCAAATGGCTATTAGACGAATTGACTATAGACAACTGAGACACTGCTCAGAGATCAATGTCATGTAGATTTATGATTAGAATAAAAAAAAAAAAAAAACCTCTTCCATAGACATAACACGTAAATAGGGAAAATTCTGATTTTGCAGTTTTAATTGAAAATTTCACTGTGATGATGTTATCAAAATGAAAAATGACTGATCTTCTAGAGAATTGTCTCAGCTATAACTTATCAAAATTTGGAAGAAAATCAACAACCTATTACTGAAATATTATCAAATACAAAAATGATGATGTAATTTGTTCAAAATCTTTTTTTTTCTAAAGTTCATATATGCAAATATGATGACGTCAGAACATGCGATCGGCAAAAATTATGCATGAATTCAAATCTACAGCTTACAGGCTTTCAGAATATGTACAAGAATTTGGGGGTATCCCGGCATTCTGACGAGCTATGGCCGATTCTAGGCATGTTTTTACCACTTTTACATTAGAATGCCCATTGATGCACGTGTGTGGCATTATGGAAGGTCGAGAATGACTGTAAATAGTTGGAAATTGCCAAGAATAGTGTTAGAAAGACAAACCATGCGAAAACAAACAGCGTTTTTATGTTATGTACGCGATGCGCTCGCGTATAACACGCGCACGGACAGAAAATTTTGAAATGCTTAAAATGTCCTGATCCGTACTCTATTTTAAGTTATTTTGAGCATTTTTAAATTTATAAATTTGTAAATTTTGTTTGTACATTCAACTCGTTAGGACGACGTGGCCCAATGACAGCGTACACTTACTATTTAAATGCATTAAATGCATGATGCGCGCACGGATTTTGTTGACATTTTATGTTGACCCTTGACCTGAAGTTAATACATGTCAAATACGGTTCATTTTTGATGACTCATGATGAAGATATGATTGATAATGTGATTTCCTACAACTGGACCTTGACAGGCCTGAGGACTGACTGAAATTTGGTGAAAATTGAGTGAGCCAAATTCGAGTAATCACGACCACAAGAAAGTGGTAGAAAAAAATAATAATAAATAATAAAAAAGAAAATTCTGACGAAATTAAGAGGTGGTCTGTTGATGACAGACCACCTAATAAGAACATATGTACTCAAGAATCATAAAGTGTATTTGTATTCATCTTTGACTCATCTTTTATCTTTCACAAAATTTACAATGTAAGTGACCATTTCACACACCAAAGAATATGCCCGGCAAGTATTACCTAGCTGTAGTTGTATTTATTTTAGATAAATGTATAAAGGTCATAGTACACAAAATCTTTAAATTCTAGGAAGTGGGGAATCCCAGAGTACCTGGGAATAACAGGGAGAGGCTTACAACTTAACTTGTCAGTCATATACAGATAGTCATTGTTGGCACCAATTTTCACTGTAAACATGGTGATACACGTGTACAAGTTTTCCCTAATGTTGACACTATATCAGGTTATCAACATTACTGTATCAATACAAGTTACAAAACATGATTTTTACGGCCCAACGAACATATCAATACAACCTGACAATAGTGAGGTTCACATAAAGTTACGTAAACTGTAAAGTTAACTTGTAAGATATCTTGTAGGTTCAGACCGTATGAACTGACTCATACATGTTGTTTCTAAACTTTAAGTTTACTTGTAGTTCTAGAACCACAAGTGAGCTACAGTGTATAACCACAAGCAGCGGGGGGTCCTCTGACGTAGTTTCGGACCGTGTGGACGGAATAAACTTTAAATTTCGCAAACTCGTAGTTAACGATGACCTCTCTGTTCATGTTAAACTTCCCGGTCATACCCTTCACACAGGATCTGTATGTGTACTGTACCCACAATCGGTATAGAGATCTACTTCCTGTGTTAATTAAAGGTTGTTTAGTTTTGGTAAGCCCTCAAAAACTTTTTGTCAGATTTATTGGATTTTTGTAGAAAAATAGCAAGATACTAACAATACAAAGATGCTGTGAAATTTTCACGTCCTAAATGAGAGTTAAGAAATAATTTAGGCGCCGGGTTGGGATACATGTAAACTCCCACCAACTTCAGGGTGCACTATACACCATATACGCACGTTCACCTAGCCTACATGTACACAGAGCAAGTGACACACATGCTATCTCCGAAGCCTCAAGATTGTTGCGCAGGGAGCCATCGGGATGGGAAGGTCCTAGCGTAGGGCAGTACTGTATATTGCCATGATCTAGCGTTCCTTACATATATTACTGTAAAATTCACCGGAAATCATTGATGGAATACCAAATGATTTCATACAAACATCTTTTGGTACATGGAAAACAACATGAGACTACATGTAACACGTTTCTTTCCAATTTCCTTTTGCTACCAAAACTGTACATGAGCTTTAACAACGACGATCGCTCGGCTTGTAGTTTCAGAACAACAAGCATAGTTGTTTTCGGGGCTTTGTGAACCCTCGTCGTGGTTAGTGAGTCATTGTTTCGCTAACTTAAAATTAAAAAAAAAAACACAAGTCCTGTATGAATGTACAGCTAATGTAATCTATTAAGGTAGAGTCATCCATAAAGTTTATATAATATTGCTTGACTGGAGAGTTTGCAATGCAAGGCAAAGACCTTGTAGAATAATACAACATGAATGATTAATATGTTGATAGAATTGTTGAAAAAGTTTGCAGTAAGTTTAATCATTACCACATTAATTGACTTTGGGAAAGAACTCATGCCTCATACTGTATATTACCTTCCCCAACATTCTGATTTTAGTGAGTATAGTACATGTATATACCACACCCAACTGCCGATAAAACATTTGTTGACAAAGGAAAACCTTAATGACATGGCTTCAATTATCATACGTCAATAAATGTCCACAAAAGACCTTTTGAATTATACATACATGTAGTTAACGCACTGCCTACTGAAACTGGGAGGTTTCTGTATAAAGCTGTACAGGGGAGTGAGAGAATAATCACCTGGTTAAGAGTACTTAAAAACACTCACCTTGCTTATTGAGAAAAATAAATTCTTAAAATTCATGACAAGTTACACATGGGCCCTTAACCCTAATAGAGCCGGGTTATTTAGACCCATCTCACAGCCGGGGGGGGCTGATTCCGCCCCCCCCTAAGATCTCGGCCGTCCAACGCGCATTCGCAACGAAAATCGGCACACACGTCGCCGACCACGTAATCTACAAAACTGTATAGTCAATTTCTCCGAAAAATGTCACAACTAGTTAATTATGCTAATTTATGCATAAAATTAATGGTTTGCTCTAATTAATTAAATAAAGCCCCAAAACTGCTAATTTTTTGTATAGAGACTCTTTGTCAGATTCTGATCAAATAAACCAAAAAAGAATTTCGGTAAAATCCTTTTTTTCTTATGTATTTTATTGTTTTTTTAATTTCTTATGTATTTCTTTGTTTTTCGACTTTTTGTTTTTTATTGTTTTTTCGATGGAATTCGTCGGCGACACTATTTTAATCATAAACACCATAAAATTAATTGTTTTTAAACAGTAAAAGTAAAAATAATGAAACATTTATGAATTTTAGCTGGAAACACAATTTGCATTGGATTTGTACACAAAATCACGTTTTTGAGCAATTTTGGGTCTGACATGCACTTACGAAATGTTGCGTAACTCCGGAACCGCACGCGCGGACATCACAAATTTGGTCTCAAAAGTTGCGCAAGACTTGAAAGAAAAAAGTAGTGAAGCGGCGTGGTGACTGCTTTTCGCGATGGGAACATATTACGCGAAACGTCGAGGGGGGGGCGGAATCCGCCCCCCCCCCGGTCCTATTAGGGTTAAAGCCCCTTATGCCTGGTCAACATATCATTTCCCCATTTGAGAGGATATATTAGTTACATGTATAATTCATCATGGTCCATGGACAGATTATATTATACCGAGACATACATGTACAATAAAATCATAAATGGGCCATTCTTTGTAAAGTGATCCAGCCGTCAACAAAAAAATCAACTAATTCATGACCCCAAAACATGAAAACTATGAAAACTATGTACAGTTCATATAACATTCATTTTTTAATGTCAAATGCAAGTATCCATGGCTCTTACTTTCCACCAATTAAGCAAGATGAATGCAACTGCGTCTCCTACATGTATATGCTTCCATCGAAATTCAGTTGATGGCTCAAACTGTTCTTGAAATATTGTGATAACCAGAATAAAAAGCCTCTAATTACAAGTTAATTGATCTCTTTAAATACATGTACGTGAACAAAAATTTAATCAGTTTGTCTCACTGTGGTGATACATACTAGTTCCAAGTTTGAAGTTATTGGATCCAATGGTTCTTGAGATATCACGTTAACAAGGCTAAACCTGCAATTTCAGAATGAAGCTCTAAGACGTTTAACCTTTGACCTACATGTACATATCCCAAAATATAATCAGATCGTCTTTCTATGGTGATACATACATGTACTAGTACCAAGTTTGAAGTTCATAACTCTAATGGTTTTTGAGATATCACGTTATAACAAGGCTAACACCTGCAATTTCGGAAATTGACCTTTGACCTTTGACCTACATACATGTACATGTACCCCAAAATCTTATCAGATCGTCTTCCTATGGTGATACATACAAGCACCACGTTTAAAGTTCATACCGCAAATGGTTCTTGAGTTATCGCGAGAACGAGGCTAATACATGAAATTTCAGAAATTGGCCTCTGTGACCTTTGACTTTTTAATTTACGTACCCCAAAATCATGATTCATATCATAAAAATATAATAATGTATGATTGGGCATCATTAATGTCAATTCATATGAATCAAACAAAATATTTATATTTTCATTCAATTTCGGAGGAACTCCATTCCCCCCAAAATTCCATAGTTTGTAGTTTTGTTCATAATTTACCGATCGAAATGGCCTACATATACATGTACACATTAAAGGTTTTCATGAATATTCATAGAAAAACATTTGAAGACTATGTTGGAACTCATTATGTGTCACTCAGATCATATTCCTGTACCACGATATTAGAACATTTGGAAATGCACAGTACTTACATAACTACTGTCTACAGAAAGACAAATGACAAAAGGAATAGAGCCTGAAAGTAAGGTGAATGCAAGTTATCGTGCTTTTAGAAACCAGTGGGTAATAGAAACAACATTAGATATCTAAATTATTGCTGTTCTTTCAGGGCTGATATGCTCATTTTGGTTTAGGAGCCAAGGCGGTAAAAGGAGACTTCCATTAATAGTCTGGGTTCAGAATCCAAATTATACCAAACTTGAGTATTAGTTTTCTGTGTTTACAATAAACAAGCAGCACATCTTGAGCATTGTAAATATTACATGTATGTACTTAATTTTGGATACATTTGAAATGTACATCATTATATATTATTTTACTGCTCTTTAACCAAAGTCCAATCATTAGTTTTCCAGTGCTAAATCACTCTCCATTCCCACATATTTTCTGCTGGTCTCTCAATACATTAAAATATCACTACTTCTTCAGTGTGAATATGCTTTTATTGGCTTCACAGGCCAGATTGTAGAATGGAAATTCAATATTATTGGTATTTCTCTGGTGTTAAAACATCATGTGAACATGCTTTTAAATAGGCTTCATAAACCAGGTAAAAAAAAAACAAATAAGACACAGTAGATATTATTACTGCTCCAGTATGAACATGCAATTATTGGCTTCAGAAGCAAGATTGTAAAATGAGACATGCTGCTTCTCGAGTGTGGACATGCTATTATTGGCTTCAGAAGCAAGATTGTAAAATGAGACAGGCTGCTTCTCTAATGTGAACATGCTTTTATTGGCTTCAGAAGCAAGATCGTAAAATGAGACAAGCTGCTTTTCCAGTGTGAACATGCTATTATTTTTTATTGGCTTCAGAAGCTAGCGGGTAAAAGGTGGGGAAAGAGAAGAGTGATAGGTATCTCCAGACGGATGATATAGCACTCATAGATAGGAAATAGAGGAAGGACATCAAATTATGTCCAAACCAAGACCCATGTTACACCAAAATCATAACCTATCAAGGGGCTCCCCGAGATAGGTTAGGGGTACAGGTATCCTTTTAAACACAAAATGGGTGCTCAAGAAAAGCAATACTTGGATCACCTTCTGATGTGACCCGAGAATTTGAATTTATTGTTTAAAAGAAATAAAAGTAGACCTAGACAGTTTTTGACACTGCTTTATGTGTGGAAAGACTGCACTGGTCATCACAGACATGTATAGCATGTGTATTGCATGACTTCTTGTGAAGTTTGCCAATCATTGTGTGGACAGTCTATTCAACCCTTAGCAGTTCAGAGTTTTGTTATGGTCTAAATTAATCAGTTTTCCCTCCTCAAATTGGCAACAATTACTCTCATTTTCCACTCCTCCATCGTTGAAAATATAAAAATGTTGATTAAATGAACCAATGTGAATGCAAATTGCCAAATTTAACAGAAAAATAGTGATTATATACATGTACCTGTACATGTACATGTACATGTATTTTACACTGCATTGCCAACTGATTTAAGTTACAATTAAGTCACCCTTATTCTTGAGCGGCATAAGATACCAGTACTGCACTGGAAGACTAAACATTTTCAGTAATTTATTATCTTTCTGCTCAGAATGTATAATTGCTAGCATTCTGCAGGGATCAAAAGATAATTAAACATCCCTGAAAGGAGACACCCTCCTGCTGTTATGCGTTTACATGCCAAAATTTTAAAAAGCATCTTCTGAACTTGTCATTTTATTGGCCAAATGAATACTTTTGCCAGAATTTACTCAATTATTTTCTCTAAAGTTCTAAATTAAACCTGCCTCGGCCTCGGGTAAATTTCAGCAAGTGGATGTAAATTGATCAAAGTTTCAATTAAACCAAGTCTTGGGGTGCCCTGAGATACGTTCTGATTCAGGTGTGAACAGGGGCCTAAATCAGGACAGATTTTGGTTCAGCTTTTGAGTAACTCTCTAGTATCGTAATGAGTGTAGTTGTGAGATGAAAGTTGAATAGTTCCTTTTGATATAGTGGTACATGTACATCTGTAAAATATTTAACCTTATAGAATTTTATGCAGCAAATCAAAGTAAAAAGCGGCTGGGGCTACAACAGCCCCAGTCTACCCTTTATAATTGAAGTAACACAGGCTATTTATTAAAAGAAATGCATACCCTTGTAAAAAAGTACCATAGTACCATAGTACCCATGGTAACTTGACGGTAATTTGACCAAATTACCATGATTTGACGGTAATTTGGTCAAATTACTGTCAAATTACCATGGATACTACGGTACTTTTTACAAGGGTATATAGTCAAATACAGTAGACTAACTGTAAGATTTATTGAGTACTTGCACCTTAAAAGTCTAAATGTATGGCTAGAGTGCCCAAGTCTGCGCAGTGCCCATGTCTGCGCACACGCGTAACTGCGCGATTCTAATAAAACAAAACACACAACGAACACAAACTTTTCATCTTTATCATAGCGATAAGTATTCATGCAAAAACGAGTCATAATAATGAAAAAAGGTCTTATTTCAAACCTTTTATTCACAAGCCTCAAAAGGTTGTCTTTCACGTCAAAACTCCCGAACTGCGTGTAAAATGAATGAGTGCGCAGACATGGGGCACCATTGTTTTTGCAATGTTGAAATGACACGGCCACCGTTTCTTGTGAAAATGCCATTGTTCTTGTTCTAATTTTGATGAGATTTTTTGCAGACTTACTCTTTAGAATATCAGGAATAATATAAAATTAAGATTTAGAGGAATATTGAAGAAATTCTTGTTCATTTTCAGGTCAAAACCTTAGGTGCGCAGACATGGGGCTCCCCATCATACAAATCAGGAAACC
This sequence comes from Heliocidaris erythrogramma, assembly GCA_025617745.1. Taxonomy (NCBI): domain Eukaryota; kingdom Metazoa; phylum Echinodermata; class Echinoidea; order Camarodonta; family Echinometridae; genus Heliocidaris; species Heliocidaris erythrogramma. The sequence continues at coordinate 42,483,636 of CM046860.1, read as the reverse complement.
AGCTGAAGGCCAAGGCCAAAATAACTTGGGATTATGAAACCAATTGAAAATGCATCCTTGTCTATCTAAGTAACTTACAAAAAAGGATTAACAAAAAAAATGTTTTAACATTCATTCAAGCCCTAGATAGTCATGGATTGAGCTACTCTTACTTTATTACTATTAGACACGTAATTACAAACAAAACCAGATCTGTATCACATCTGATGTTAATAATACATTGCATTACATCTACCATTACTCATTTCAGATCTTCAGTTTCAATATGTTATTCTTTTAAAAATTTAAATTCAGTGTCAGTTTACTTTAGAAGGAGGTGAACCTGTATATTAGGTTTCTGTTTTGTATGTAAATATTTCATGAACAATTGCTTCTGTTTACACCTGAATCCTGTAGACAAATACACAAATACAGTTAACTACAACCACCCAAAAAGTTGTTACCTTGCCACATGTCACAGCTTGAGGTATCCATTGTCGTCTGCTTTAATCACTATCAGTATCACTGTCAAAATCTTCTGAGTTAGTCATATTTTCCACTGATGTCCGATACTTCAAACTGCAGTGAACATAAAATCAACCTTTGTTCTAGTGTTGTCCTCTCTCGTATCGTAACACAGTCCGCGGTGACTGTTTCAGTAGTCGTGCCTCTTTTTAAAATCCACTTGTGAATGATCCGTTCTTTCCGGTCAGCCAACACAATGCATGCTATAGTACGCCAGAGTTCCGGCTAGTTGGGCTCACTGTGCACCGGTGCTAACTTTACTCGTTAGTTAATGGATGTCTGTTGAGCACAATACAGATTTCTAAATAGAAGCTCAGTCGACCGACCGTTCATAATCAATCCCGTGGTAAGGTACCGTATGTTAGCACCTACACTCATCATATAACTAACTTATAAGGAGGATATTCTTTCTGACATAGATCTATATCTTCAACCACGCATTAAGTAAGACCTACCTCACTTTTTAGTTTAAACAATAAAGATCTCAACTTTCTAAGGCCGGCGCGCGAGCGGGGGCGGCGCGGCGATCTTCGAGCGCGCGCGTGAGCATCTTTTCCTTAGTTTTTAGCTTATAGAGCTGAGCTAATATAAGATTTACAATGTTTTTTTTTGTAGCTTCGACATTTTTCTGTGCTCCGCGCGACTATTCTTGAAGCCTGAAGCTGGCATGCATGCTAATTAATGCACGTGCTCCAAAACTAAATCAAAACAAAACTGTATTGGTACCGGTATAGTACCAATACAGTTTTGTTTTGATTTCGAATGTAGGCCTACTACACGTATGATGGGGGACCCGGGGGGCTGCGGGGGGTGGGGGGGGGGGGGGGGGGGGGGGGGGGGGGGGGGGGGGGGGGGGGGGGGCTAGTAAAGCTTCGCACCTACGGTACCCACTTATTGTGTAATCTCCAGTGACTCATTCCAGATTGTGAAAGATTTTGAAGTTGATCCATTTGATGATACATTATCTGATAAACACCGAGTCATACTTAATATATTTAGATATTGGCAGTGAAAATTTACATTAAATCATAGAGAACTGCTCAAAAACTGGCAAAACGATTGAAACTAGAATTAGAAGGAACAAGTCACTGACTAATGAATTTATGAATGGTCTTGATGAAGATAAAATCAATGAAATTTCTTGTGAAAGTGAATTGGCCTTATAGGGACGGAACCAATCATTACAATAAATAAGCTATTGACTCATTTACGGGCTCATTTTATAAGGACGTTTATATTGACGCTGCTTCAAATCAAATATGGTGAAACCATGCAATCTTACCAATTCAACACATTATTCACCGAGAACCAAAAAAGAAAGACCCTGGTTCAACGAAGATTGTAAAAAACTTAGATCACTTTTTCTAAAATGGAAGAAAAAATGCAAATGCAAAAATAGTACTGATTTAAATGAACTAAAAAAAGTATAACGACTATACAAAAAGGCTTTGAAAGATGCACGGAATGCTCTTTTGTAGAGACACTCAATGCTCTTCGTACGGGGTAACCTCGCTAGTCATAAGGACCGCTAGTCATAAGGATCAGTGGCTCATAAGGACCGCTAGTCATAACGTGTAATTTCCTATACCTGTAGGGTCGCTATTCATAAAGCGAAAAGGGGGTCACTATTCATAAACTCATAAGGAGCATTATTCATAAGGATTGCTATTCATAATATGAGAAGAGGGTCGCTATTCATAATCGAAGAAAAGGGTCATTACTCATAAGGGCCGCTATTCATAATAAGTCATAACGGTCATAATACCAAATCGGGGTCGTTAATCATAAGGGTCGCTATTCATAATCGGAGAAGAGGGTCGCTATTCATAATCGGAGAATAGGGTTGCTATTCATAATCGGAGAAGAGGGTCGCTATTCATAATCGGAGAAGAGGGTCGCTATTCATAATCGGAGAAGAGGGTCGCTATTCATAATCGAAGAAGAGGGTCGCTATTCATAATCAAAGAAGAGGGTCGCTATTCATAATCAGAGAAGAGGGTCGCTATTCATAATCGAAGTAGAGGGTCGCTATTCATAATCACAGAAGAGGGTCGCTATTCATAATCGAAGATGAGGGTCGCTAATCATAATCAAAGAAGAGGGTCGCTATTCATAATCACGAAAGAGGGGTGCTATTCATAATCGAAGAATAGGTTAGGGTTAGGATTATTTGTCAAATATTGTAATATGATTTTCATTGTTCAATGAACACTCAGATATGAAAGAACAAAAATAATAATATTGGATGGGATCTAGACACCCCACGGCTGTGTCGAGCCAATATGGGGACGGGCGATGAAACAAATACACCCCTTAAAAACAGGCGAGAGCGAAAAAGCGTGAGGAAGCGGAGGAAGAGAACGATAAAAGCTACGAAATTTGCGTCAGTTTTCGCGCTTCCCGCGGGGAGGGGGAAGTAACTCCCCATCCATGCATTCACCCCTGATACATGCAGTGCAGCATTGCGTGGGTGTCGAACTAACTTTCCGCCTAAAAGGAGGTGCTACATGTACGAGCCTTTATCTTTCTCTCAAATTTGCTACAAAACTTCAGAGCTTTCGCACTTCGCGCGGGAGGGGGAAAACCATATAGTTACATACCCCTAACAACTCTATAGGGGACCCCCCCCCCCCCTCCATGCACCCACCCCTGTTACATACAGTGCAGTATTGCGACGAGCCATTATCTTTATCTCAGATTTGCTATAAAACGTCAGAGCTTTCGCACTTCGCGCGGGAGGGGGAGAACCATATAGTTACATACCCCTAACAACTCTATAGGGGAATCTCCCCCTCCCTGCATCCATCCCCCTGGGGAGCACGCAAAGAGTGCTCATCACCAAATTGGCACGCTTCGCGGGCTCACAAACGCCCCATATTGAAAAAACTGTGTCACCCCCCCCCCCCCCCCCCATCAGTCCGATCACGTTGCGCTATTCTACCCATCTTGTTTCGGTACAAACACATAGTACTGACAATTTTCGTCAAAGCAATTCATAAATGGCATAGTCTGTGTGCGGGTGGCGGGGGGGGGGGGGGTGCTGTAGTAGGTGTTGTTCTATCATGTCCATAATCCTCAGAGATAGGCGAGATAGCTCAGAGGTCGAACAGTGGCTTTGTAACTGAAGGATGCGTGTTTGAAACCAGGATGCACTCATCATGTCCTTTGATCATGTCCTTTGGTAAGGCATTAACCTCAAGTCCCTCGGAGAGGACTTAACCCTAATAGGCCCGGGGGGCGGATTCCCCCCCCCCCCCCCCCCTCGACGTTTCGCGTAATATGTTCGCATCGCGAAAAGCAGTCACCACGCCGCTTCACTACTTTTTTTCTTTCAAGTCTTGCGCAACTTTTGAGACCAAATTTGTGATGTCCGCGCGTGCGGTTCCGGAGTTACCCAACATTTCGTAAGTGCATGTCAGACCCAAAATTGTTCAAAAACGTGATTTCGTGTACAAATCCAATCCAAATTGTGTTTCCAGCTAAAATTCATAAATGTTTCATTATTTTTACTGTTACTGTTTAAAAACAATTAATTTTATGTTGTTTAGGATTAAAATAGTGTCGCCGACAAATTCCATCGAAAAAACAATAAAAAACATAAGAAAAAAAAGGATTTTTACCGGTTTATTTGATCAGAATCTGACAAAGAGTCTCTATACCAAAAATTAGCAGTTTTGGGGCTTTATTTAATTAATTAGAGCAAATTAATTTTATGCATAAATTAGCATAATTAATTAGTTATTACATTTTTCGGAGAAATTGACTATACAGTTTTGTAGATTACGTGGTTGGCGACGTGTGTGCCGATTTTCGTTGCGAATGCGCGGTGGACGGCCGAGATCTTAGGGGGCGGAATCAGCCCCCCACCCCCGGCTGTGAGATGGGTCTAAATAACCCGGCTCTATTAGGGTTAAAGCCGGTGGTCCTGTGGTTGTTTACATACAACCAATATGCTTTACAGTATAAAGAAATGGGAATAAATTTGATAGAATTGAATTAAGATCAAACAAACATAGAAAATACATGATGCGCATGCCCTTGTAATGGGGGGTGGGTCGGCCTGTAGGATTGGCTTGTATCATCCCCCCGCAATAATTCACCTTCAATAAATGACATGATCAAATAATATGATCAGGAGGAGGAGGAGGATGACCATGATGATTATTATTCATAGGATCACGATCGATCAACATGGTGATAATTTTTGTCATGATAAGGAAGACCGAAATAAAGATTTCAAAGAATATAATGAAATTAATAAGTTAGTAATTACCATGAAAGCACATGCACTCAAATGCTCTGAGAGGTGATTTTTAACTCGGGGAAATTTGAAAGTCCCAACCGTGGGAGGGCATACTTCATTCCCATCCATGCCCATAAACAGGGGCACACTGTAAAAACGGTAGATGCCAATGAATTGTACGTTACTAAAATCACGTATTATGAAAATATTACTATCCCACCCCAAAATAAAAACGAAAACAAATTTTTCGCGGCAATTTCAAAGCCCGTATCCGGACAACTACCCCTACAACTAATCTCCAGGACAACTACCCCCTACGAGAATTCCACCCCCCCCCCCTCCCCGCCCAACTTTCCCCTCATCTCCCCCCAAATGGACGATTGCTGGAACTTGAGATAAAGGCTAAGGATTAGGTCTTCACAGGAGTTGAGAAACGGGAGGATCTGGATGATTCAATGATTCATTTATTGTCATGCAACAAGGATACAAATTGTGTTACAATCTGATTTCCCAATTTCAAGCATAAAAAATTGCACGTGATGGATAAGAATGAATACAGAAAAATATATTAATGCACATACATGTATCAAAAATATATTAACACATTGAGAATAAAGAGGCATGACAATAATTATTCCATGATAAATCTACGTAAACAGTATACATAAGGAAATAAGAGTACAAGCAAGAGGTCCATGTCTTGCAGAAAACCATGCAGAAACAAAGAAACAAGAAGCTGGAAAAGGAAGGAAAGAGGAAGAGAGAGAGAGAGAGGAGGAAAAAGAAAAAAGAAAGAACGAAAAGGGTACATAAATAGACAACCAGTACTTCCCCTAACTCTAAAATAGGTGTGGCAATGACACTCCAATATTAAAAACAAAGCACATGTCTGCGTGTATGTGGGTGTGTGGATGGGGGGGGGGGGGGGGGGGGGGGTCCTCTCCTCCCACGTAGATGTATGGATTAGACATCGTTTTTTTTAATTCTTAAGGCACTGGCAAAGCGCCTTTCAAAGTGTGGGGAGTATTGATAAATATAGTTCACTTTTTTTAGAAAATAGGGATATATTTGACAAAAACCGGAAATGCATTGTATAGAGCTTTCTTAAATACAATACCGTTGGGCCTTGGGTTGTCCTTCCTCCATATCCCTTTCTTATTTGATTTAAATGACAACCCTCTTCTTTGATTATGAATAGCGACCCTCTTCTGTGATTATGAACAGCGACCCTCTTTTGTGATTATGAATAGCGACCCTCTTCTCCGATTATGAATAGCGACCCTCTTCTGTGATTATGAATAGCGACCCTCTTTTGTGATTATGAATAGCGACCCTCTTCTCCGATTATGAATAGCGACCCTCTTCTGTGATTATGAATAGCGACCCTCTTCTCCGATTATGAATAGCGACCCTCTTCTCCGATTATGAATAGCGACCCTCTTATGTGATTATGAATAGCGACCCTCTTTTGTGATTATGAATAGCGACCCTCTTCTTCGATTATGAATAGCGACCCTTATGAATATTGACCTTTATGAATAGCGACCTTTATGAATAGCGACCCTATTTTCGTATTATGAATAGGGACCCTTATGATTAACGACCCTGATTTGGTATTATGAATAGCGACCCTCTTTCCATATTATGAATAGCGATCCTTATGTCTTATTATGAATGGCGGTCCTTATGAATAATTACCCTTATGAATAGCAACCCTTATGTCTTATTATGAATAGCGGTCCTTATGAATAATTTTTTTTTATGAATAGCGGTCCTTATGACTAGCGAGCAGACCCCCTTCGTACTATGACCAAAGATCCGAAAGAATACTGGAAAGATCTTAAATCCAAAAGAGAATAAAAAAGATACCTGTTCGATCGACATTGTTTCATTTTATGACCACTTTAGACTTCTATGACAAACAAAGTTCAGCAAAGCAAGGAAATATTCACATTTATCTTACTGAAAATGTATCTTCTACAGTGGCGGATTTTTTTTTGCTTGTCAGTGAATTATGGAGGGAAACTGGACCCCCATACCCCCCCCCCCCCCCCCCCCCCCACTGAGCGCGACTTTTCGAGAAGCTGACGAGACCAAAAAAATACGGGTCTACCTTTTTCAAAAGTTGACAAACCTTTATGCCCCCCCCCCCCCCTGTCATGAAATCCTGGATCCGCCACTGTTCTATTATAGTAGACAAGAATTCAATGATTTAATATCTGAAGCATCAAGAGACTAAAAACATAACAAAGCTTGTGGACTCTTGGACTTAATTTTAAATGAGTTTTTGAAAAAATAGCAGTAGTGCTTTAATAAAATGCATTACTAAATTGTTAAATGATATTTTGGGTATCATACCATCAGAGTGGACTATAGGTCTAGCTCATCCGCCCAATTTATAAGAAGAATGGTTCTTAAAAAGACCCTGACAGTTATCGGGGAATTTCAATATTGAGTTGTTTTGGAAAACTGTTTACTTCAATTTTGAATGAAAGATTGAATGAATTTTTAAATGTCAATAATGTTATCGGAGAAGAACAAGAAGGCTTTAGAGAAATATATTCCATAATAGATCATGTACTTGTGTTACATTCTATTATAGATTTGTATCTCTCGCAGACAATTTTTTTTTTTTTTTTTTTTTTTTTTTTTTTTTTATTTTTTTTTTTATTTTTTTTTTTTTTTAATCATCACTTTATTGGAGAAATTCTCAATAAAGGAAAATAGAAGGTACATGAATGTACATAGATAACAAATACATAAGTTTACAAAAACAAAGAAATAGAGAGAAATATAAAAAGCCCAGGACAAGAACCTATTATGGTTCTAAGCAGGGCAGTACATTAAAAAGGAAAGTTACATCGATTACAAAAGCTTAATAATTATGTTGTACCTCATGACTAATAAGGCGAAAATAAAGATAAATTTGGGTAAGTTTCTAATACTATATATCATGTCCTTTTCACAGAATAACGTAAAGATAAAATTTAATTGTAATCAAATTGCACCTACCTCCAATTAACGCATTTTTAATCTTACTTTTATTATTTTAGCCTTACATTAATTAACAAATTCATAGGGATATTTCTTATCAATGAATGAAATATAGCAAACATATATAATATTTAACATGTCGTGAAGTAGTTAACCACACCCCATCCCCCTCCTCCCGCCCCACATCAGCCTATGTTGTCGAAATCTGGAGAGGGGTTTGAATTTCCCACTTTGGATTATTTTTGGCGTAGTATACCGTGAAAGAGGAAATAATGGCTAGTTTAGAGATGGTATTTCGAAAAATTCTTCGAAAAGTATAGTGTGCATTAATTTGTAGACTACAAGAAAGCATTCGATTTAGTTGATAGAATATCTCTGTGGCACATACAAACTTATCCAAAATAATATCCAAGAGAAAGTCTTCCGTGTAATTCACATTATGTACTCGAACTTGAAATCAAGCGTTGTTCATAACAAAGAATCATCACCCTTTTTCAGTTTTGCTATTGGTGTCAGACAAGGAAACCTATCTCCTGTTTTGTTTGTTATTTATCTCAATGACTTTGAAACATTTGTCAAGCAACGATATAGAGTGGTATTGATCTGTTACCTCCAAACTTGAAAAGGCTAATGTTTAATAACAAAACATATATATATATATTTGAAATTATTCTAAATGTTGTATGCAGATAACACTTTGTTATTTGCACCAAATGAAGATGAGTTACAGTTGGCATTAAATGTTTTAATACACCTGTTTACTAAGTGATTCAAGTTTTAAGCATACTTTTGAAACAAAGGTTGTTTTTTGACAACCTGAAAGCTTGCCAGAGGCTTGTCAGACATAGCAACAAGTAATGTATGCAAACTGGATTCCAAGTATTGTAGTTCATTCATTAATAACAGGTTAATGGAATACCTCGTTACTATGGTCCCCAGGAAAGAAACATCCATAAATTTGAATCACTTAGTAAACAGGTCTATACTGTAAGGCATGGTCCCTCAACGTTAACGTGAATCAAGTCTAAGATATTTTCTCAAGAGGTAAAGTTAGGAAATTGTAGATGAATATACTTATTTAGGAGTTATCTTTAATTACAATATAATAGCTGTAAAGACCTCAGCCTGACCGAATTTTGAAATATACACTTTATTCATCCACGGGGAGCTATATATTTTCTGAACAAATTGAAACCAACTTCATGAGATTCCGTTTCCTGTGGAATGAGTAACAGCGTCCCGAATGTTGAGCCCCGGTGGTTTTTCTGACAAGGGCCCCGTCTCTGAGGAACGCTACTTTGCGGGGGTGAAAATTTGATGACGACATATCGTGTAGACGCACTCGGAGCTGTATACATGACATGTCGTCACACGTCTAGCGACCCCCTGCAGTTTCCTCTCTTGTTACGCAATAGGGAGGGGGCGGACCAAAAAAAATTATCTTTTTTATTTTTTATGGATAAACGGAGACGAAAATTTATGAATACCCAGGGTAATTATATTCTTTGTTTACTAAGCATTACGTCAATATATGGTTGTTTTGGGTCAGGCTGAGGTCTTTAAGAAAGGCCAAGAAAAACAAATTACTCAAGCAAAAAGAGCCAAGTACAGTTTGATGATGAAATCGAGGAAATTAAGATCACCTTATACTCATTCAGACCTCTTCGACAAATTAGTTGTACCTATTCTAATTTACGGATGTGAAATTTGGGGGTTCGGAAATCTGAAGCAGATTGAAATTATGCGTATACTATATTGCAAACAAATTCTAAGAATAAAGAAAAGTTCACTGAACTATATGACTCTCGGTGAACTGGGAAGATTCGAAATGTCGCTTATTACTAAAGAAAAAATAATAAGGTCCTCAGCATTTTAGTGCCTCTCTTTTCCCTCCAAAATTCTTTGACAAGCAAAAAAAAAAAAAGATCCTCAGTACTTTTGTCTCTCCGGACAAGCCAAAAAAAAAAAAGGCTTCTTTTTTTGGGCCGGGGGGGGGGGGGGGGGGGCACGTGCCCCCCGGACCCGCCACTGATGAGAAAGAAGTAAAATATTAAACTATTGCATGTAACATTTTAAAATGCTTCATGACCTTGGTAGGCCTATACATTATATCCTTGGACAAAATACATTCAGACTACATTAAATGATCTTGGAATGTCAAATGTATGCAGTGGCGTACATTTCGGTCATGTACGACGGCCAATAAGGGGGGGGGGGCGCGCCTGCTGCGCCCCCCCCCCCTATTGGCCGTCGTAAAAAAAAATCCTCATACCAATTGAAAATATTGTTCATTAAATAGGCTTCAAAATTGGTCACATATAGCACTATTTTGCATCTTAGCCATTCTTCAGAAGCAAAAATTTTCTAAAGACCCCTCCCCCGTGACGGCGATCAATAATTCCTGGCGCCCCCCCCCCCTATTCGGAAGTCCTGGATACGCCCCTGGTATGGACAGATCATACATTATTTAGCAATGCATGGTTGAGATTAGCCTTCAATCAAGGCGGCTGTGCTGCTCTGTCGATCTCAATCCTGGTCAATCCTCTAAACGCTCGGAGTATTTTTTTTTTAAATTTATTTATTTTATTTCCTATCATAGGGTGGATAGCCCTTTCAGCACAGCTGACTTTCAAAGGGGTCCACAAATATACAATTCTGAAAAAAATATGACATAGGAATATATGAAAATTACATGAGAAAACAAAATTCATATTAAACATGAGGAATGACAATTTCCTTGACAATTCACAATTCAAAATTCATATTAAACATAAGGGATGACACTAATTTAAACAAAATGAGCATACATAAGATAAAACATAAACACATACACACTCAGTAATGAGTTTCATTTTATAAATAGGTTAAAACGAATATTTTAAAAAGAAAGAAAATCACATGTTAAATACACATAGAACTCGGACTTGTCTATAGACGTCTACTTTATTACGTGTTTTATTGCACGGATAAAATTATTGAGGTAAGTTATTTTCCTGGTATCAATAGTGAGTGAATCGAATAATTTAGAAGTGTTATATAAGAAACTTCTTCGTTTGGAATCAGTGTTAGGTTTAGTGAGATTCATCATATTGTCACTATTTCTCAATTGGTACGAATTTCTTTTATATTCGATTCTTGATGACAAGTAAGTGGGGCATAGGTCATGGATCATTTTAAACAACATAATTAAATTGCATGTCTTCCATCGCATACACAAACGTCTTATTCCAGCTTCTTCATAAATAATGTTAGTCCTTTGTTTTGGTTGTGCTTTTATCATTATCCTCACCGCTCTATTCTGCAGAACATTAAGGATATTTAATGTGGTTTTACCAGCATTATTCCAAATAATAGAACAATAGTCAAAATGACACTGTATGATACTAAAATACAACATCTCAGCACACTTGAGATTAATGAGAGGCCTAGCTTTCCGGTAGAGGAACAAGACAGTTACAATTTATTTTCTTACGGATATGTTCAATGTGTAATTTCCAAGTCAAAGAAGGGTCTAGAAGTACCCCTAGATATTTGCAACGGTAAACCTCATTCAAAGCATTACTACCGATGTAGAAACGTAAGCCACTATTGTGGAACTGTTTCAATCTTTTTGATGAACCGATTAGTATATATTCAGTTTTACTCAAATTCAAAGTCAGCTTGTTGGCATTCAGCCACGAGGCAATGGAAAACAAGTCTTCATTCATTTGGTTATCAAACCACATTTTAGAATATACGACCAAATACACTTAAGATGAACCAGTTATATAATTCAAGAAGTATGAAACAGTTAACAAATTTATAGCAAAATTCACAATAGAAATATTAAAGCTCCACTAAGTGGCATTCTGAAATAAATAATGTAGAGTTTTGTATAATTTATACGGATCATGTAAATACCTTTGTCATAATAATACTATGTTACTTTGTTATTTGTTATGTTGTTTTTTTTATTCGATCACTTTTGTTTATGCACTTTTTAGATAATACATTATTTTTTAGACCTACACATTAATTTCGCTTAACTTGTTGCCTGAATCAAATATTACTATGTAAATATAATAAATATTGTAAATATCTTTATTAATCAAAGTGTTGTACATAATTCTGATGATTTATTTGATTGTTTGATCTGATTTTCTTTAATACCCTTTCAAGGGTGACTGGCATGAGAAAAAAAAAAAAAAAAAAATTGTCATTGTCATTGTCACTGCTTCCAGCCCCTAAAAAGTCATTTTATTCATGGCTTTATGCGGATTTCTTGAAAGAAAAGTATATGTATACATTGTGGCCCCCCTTTTTTTTATTGTGCCTCCCTTTTCGAAGTGATAACCCCCTTTTTTTGTTAGAGAATTATGCAAGCAGTTTCCAAAAGTTGACAATCCTGCATTTGTGTGCCCCACTTATACATAATCCTGGATCCGCCCCTGGATCTAATGTTACAGCTAGCTTGTCCCTGACAATAAAAACTTTTATGTTGACAAGCTTGTTAAAACTATGTGGTATTTCCCACGCTCTGATTAATATGTATCTTTATTACATCTCTTAAATGATAGAGTCAGTTGATGATGCCAAACATTGTCAAGGGCTAACCGGAATAAAATCAATGATTATGTAACCTTATATACTCATCTCACCTCATTATAGGGTAATACCTTTTTTTTTTTTTTTTTTTTTTTTTTTTTGGGGGGGGGGGGGGCAGAACTTCAATTACTATATCTGTATAGCACTATAGCCTACTACTACTACTACTACTACTAATAATAAATTAGCCTTTTATAGCGCATAATATGCTAATAGGCATCTCTATGCGCTTTACAAAGTTCAAACAATGAAAATACAAATAATTAATATTCTACATCTATATCTTACAACATATCATCAATACATAAACATAATCAAAATTAATTCTTAAACAAAAATGTCTTTAGAAGGTTCGTAAATGAGTCCAGGGTGGGTGCAGTGCGGATGGCAATTGGTAGCTTTGACTTTTAAAAGTCACTGCATACTTCCCCCCCCCCCCCCAATGCATAAACAAAGTAAGAAATAAGGGATGAGGGGTAGCGAAAAGAAGATAGGATCAACCAGGGATCAACAAACCAGGAGCTCAAAATAAGAAATAAGACAGATAATAAGATAAGAAGCAGAAGAATAAGATAGCGGAATGGGCCGAAAGGCATAACCTAAATTATTTGGTAGGATATTCATTTGAAACTATGATGCCTAAGATTAATTTCGATTGAAAGATAATCAGATAATAGACCCTTTAAATTTTATTGTTTAGAAGGCTGCTGTTCGGAGTATTATGATGTCAGATAAAGACCCCACAAAACACATTCAATTGATCGTTCTCAGCAATATCAATCAAGGATATTCCAAGTTTTCCTTCATCTTGAAAAGCCTTTGTCTATCAATAAGTCCCATGCTAAGACAACATCAATTCAAATTGTTATTTGGCAGTGATTGGCAAGCAATGAATAAATCTGAGAATTCGATTTATCTTCGAGGAAATACTTATATTACAGTCGCCAGAGCAATGTTGACAATAATCATTTGAGAAGATACTCTGTGATTTGGAACATCTCCAACAGAATGATGTTGATGATGATTATGAATGATGATGATGATGATGAGAGAGAGAGAGAGAGAGAGAGAGAGAGAGAGAGGGAGAAAGAGAGACGGCATGAATACGCTATTGCAAGGCAATCTGTGTTAATGGTCCCTCCCCCCAGATTTATCTTTCTTGAGGGGTAGGGTGATGTGAGTGGGCTTGGGTAGATTCTCTCCGATGAATATTGCAATTCAGGACAAATATCTTCATTTACCGTTTTCTATATGAATACAGGTCCATCTCCATTTGATATGCAATGCAGACAACATTAAAATATTTTGGACCTCATGCACTTCTATGATGCGTCCATGCAGACCCCCCCCCCCAAAAAAAAAATGATTGTAAACAAACTATGAGCTGTATAATTCCTTGTTTTTCACAAAGTATCAGTAATATTCTTTCAAATAATATATTGATGGCAATACTCCACACGTCCTTCGCAGAGATACATTGTTTTGAAAATTGCATACAAAAGTCCATTTGTGCCAGATTTTGGTAAAACCGTAAGAAAACGTCAGGATCACATGCGAACATGACCTAAAGAGCCCAATGAGAACTTTGTTTTCATGTGCTTCTTTTAATAATGAGGGAAAGGGTAATGCCCTCATCATGAAATAAATGATAGTCGAGTTATTCAGGCGCGGATCCAGGATTGAGTAAAAGAGGGGGCACAAAAATGAAAGTTTGTGAAAAGGTAGACCCGTATTTTTTTGGTCTCGCCAGCTTCTCGAAAAGTCGCTCAGTAGGGGGTTATGGGGTTCATTTTCCATCCATAATTCCCTGACAAGCAAAAAAAAAAAAAAAAAAAAAAAAAAAAAAAAGGTTTTCATTCTAAAAGGGGGGGGGGCACAATCGAGGAAATGGGCGATCGTCTATGGTAAAAATTCATACTTCTCTTACAAAAGGGGGGGGGGGCACGGGCCGGCTGTGCCCCCCCCCCCCTGGATCCGCGCCTCGAGTTATTGCCGATGGTGAGGGTAAAGAAAAGGTTTGTTTTTTGTAATTGAAATGGTATGAACAGTGATTTTTTTTCAGAACTGCAACTTTTTTAAAATAACAAAGCGGGCAGCAAGGATATATCTCCAGAAGAATAAAAATAAGGGGCACCTTACATTGTGTACAAAGGGAAAAGTATGGTATAAATGGCACAAAGGGCAGAAAATATACTCCAGAATATGGCAATTTTCCACCTCACGATGGGCACCTATGGTCACATGAGGGCCATTTTTGCATTGCTAGAAGGGCATTATTAATTTTGGGAAAATCTGGGGTGTCCCCTCTCATTCTCGCAATAGCTACAAGCTCCTATTTTGTGTAACTGCTTATATTAAATGCATATCATCACACAGTGGAAGTCTTGTGCATCATCTTTTTAAGCTTACATTCGTTTTCACGGTTTTACCAACATCTGGCACAATTTTTTTTACATGCAATTTGCAAACAATTTTGCTCTCTAAAGGGTGTATGGATTCATTTGAAAGCATATTACTTCTACTTTTTTGAAAAACAAGAGATAATATTTATACAGCTCATAGTTTTTGATAACAATATACCTTTATTTTGGGGTTTCGTTTTTTTTTCTGGGGCGTATTGTGCACGTACATGTACTAGGTACTAACGACGACGATGATGATATTGATGGTGATGATGATAGTGATGATGATGATGTTACAAGCACATGAAAACATGTGCTTACTTTTTTCATATGCATGTATTTTACCTTTACTATAAATTCAGACTAGCAGTGCTCAGGACAATCCATCATGAATTATTAATAAAGCATTCATGTGCCAAGAGACCAGAAGCCTGGTCAGCAGATCTCTGAAAAGGTGGTATTCATGTCCATTGCTCAGGGTCATTGTAAGCACACACTCACATACACATCATTGGTTCCTGTGTAAAGTTCAAGTTTTGTACAGAGGGTTAAAATTTGACCAAAATCTGGAACCTAACTTTAAAATTAATCAAAGTTATTTATGCTTTCATATTCAAATCACCTCCAACTAAATTATACACTATTCAGCTATTACTCATATCAATGACAGTGTTATCTGATATATAGTTTTCGAACTATTAAGGATCAAAAGTGGGAAATGTTTTTTTGTAACACCGAGTATAATTACCAGTACATCAGTCTATAGGCCTAATCGTTATTGTTACTTCAGACAATAATGAAATAGTGTTCGAGTTTATGTGCGCGCAATGTAAATATAAACGGACAATATAATATTAACAGAAACTGATATCAGTACTGAATCCATATCATTTCACAATAGGTGATGGCGTACTGTGGGTTCAGCCATGTAGGGGGCAATAGAATCATTGGGGCCGGGAAGGGGGGGGGGGCACCTCGCACGGCGTAGACACGCATAATTATCCATTGTTAGTGGGGGATGATCTATTCATCATCCCCCCCCCCCCCACTAACAATAGAAAGCGTGTTCGTGTCTACGCCACTGGGCACCGGTCTTACTTAATGAATGAAATGCGAAGTAACTAGGTCACCGATTAGAAGAATGGTGCGGAAGGCATGGAAGGGGCAATGTTATCATTTTTCCTTTTAATCTACTTTTCCCCTTTTTTGTTTTTCGGGTTATTTTTTTTTTGTCACTAATCGAAGGGGCAGGGGCATGGGCATGTGTAGTCTAGATTATATCCTTTTTTTAAAATATTTGCTTTATTCTCTCTTCGTTCCCCTCACGACACGCATAATTATAGGCTCACGCGACAACTCCACTAATCGCGCGATCCCCAAAATTCACACCCGTCGTTTGCGAGGATCAGATGGCGAGGATGGAATAGTGAAGGACTATAATGACCCGACATAATCGGAACGCGCGATACAGAAACAGTGCAGGCAGTGGACTAGGGCAGGTGCCCCCGCGTTCCCGGATCTACGCCACTAGCCATACATAGAACCGAATTCTCCAGAATAAATTCGTACCGATTCTGCCCGAATATGGCCTGAATCGGATGGATTCGGTTGATTCGGAACTTATTCGTCTCTGATTCGGGGAGCTCCCCGAATCAGAGACGAAAAGGTCCCGAATAGGTCCCGAATCAAGCAGAATCGCCAAGAATTGACCCGAATCGATTTTGGGGATCCCGAATAAAGTCGAATGGCAATCCGAATAGAGGCCAGAATCGAGCCAAATGTGACCAGAATTGAGCCCAATATGGCCCGAATTCCCTGATTACACCCGAATAATGACCCGAATTACAGGCGCAATGAGGCAGAGGTATCCCTGCACAATCTGTCTACATTCGCGAGGCTATTCGGGTTATTCTGGCCCCTCATTCGGACCTATTCGTCTGCTATTCGGCTGTATTCTGGCCTATTCGGCTTATTCGCCTGTATTCTGCTCTGTATTCGGATGGCGATTCGGATGGATTCTGGGAGCTATTCGGGGCATTCTGGGCAGATTCGGCTCTATTCGTGTTATTCGGGTCTATTTGGCTAGATGATTCGGGTCGAAGCCCGAATCTGCCTAGAATGCCCCGAATGCCTCCCCGAATCCAACCGAATCCGGCCGAATTCCATCCGAATATATCCCGAATATGGCCGGAATGAAATTTGTCGGGGCCACATTCGGGACCATTTTTTAGCGTATTCGGATGGTTTTGAACATTTCAAAACAAGCCGAATCCCTCCACGAATGTTTCAGAATACCTCCCGAATTTTTGCCCATTCGGGGAGGGAGAACAGAATGCTCCCGAATACACCCGAATTCGAAAATTCGGGTGTATTCGCAGCTGATTCGGTTCCGGTGTAACCCTTGCTTTACAGAGCTCGCTTTATGCCTGCGTCACATATCCAACGATCTCCGGCCGAATTGTAGATCGCCACAAAGTCGCCGAATTTCAAATCCGCCTGGGAGTCGAGCGTATTTTTCGCTTTAAATCTACCTTGCCACATACTGGACGGGGCGCGTCTTTTTTTCCGTACCACAGCGAGACCAGAAACCCCGTTTTGAAGACTTTGAAAGAGACTAATAGTATAAGACTTGTATTTTCTCAAAGTTTCACCTCATGTTTTAATTCAGCGAAAGAAAATTTTCTAATATACACCTGCAGAGATACGAACTCGAATCTGAGAGCGCACCGACGATCTGATTGCCCCACATAGAAGAGCTGCTCGATGGGTTTGCTCGTTTTATCAAATCCTTACAATTTGTTTTTCATGAATATTCATGCCGACTAGTCAATTCAACACGCACAAATATAAAATAGCAACATGGATTCACCTTATCACCGTATACTGAGCTGCATACCATTACAATTCATGTCATCCATCTTCTATTTTTGAATTATTTTTTGAATTCTGGAGACTGACACGATATTGATATACAATTACATAATTTATGCTGTCTGAGAAGAATAATATCCACAAACTTACAATCATAATTTTATATTCACGACTGGATAATACAAGAATTTTTAAAATCATTATTTAGGGTATTATAGGTTTTTGCGGTCAACTTCGGACTTTTTTCATTCAATTTGATATAACAGTCATTCAAATTAGCGAAAAAAATCTGCACCGTAAAATTCATCATTCAACTTGGTATTTCGGTCATTCAAATTCGCACTTAGATCAAACAATTTAACACTTTTCTCATTCAAAATAAAAAGTCGGTTGGGAGCATTCAAATTCGCCACCATGCCGGAAAGCGTCTCTGCCAGCATTCAAATTCGCACATGGGCATTCGAATTCGTAATAAGCCGATTCAATTTTTAGCATGTTTAAGGTATTTGGACTTTTAATTAATTTACTTTGAAATAAATTGTTTTGTAATGCGTGTTTAGGCTTCCTTTTCATTACTCAGTTCCATTCCATAGGCCTTATAGCTTTCATAATCATGGACTTAAACTCAATACCCCAACCCTTCCCAATGAAAAACGCAGATACTTTTATGAAAGAAATAATTTTCCTAAATAACTCTATTAGTTATTACACCCACTGACATACATTTAACAATATAACATTGTGAAATAGATCTTCACTTGAAAGTATGAACAATAATTATTGTGTAAACTTGTTAGACCATAAATTAGAGAAAAGTAAGTCAATAATGTTATAGGTTTTCCCGCCCAATTTCATCAGAGTTGCATTCGAATTCATGAATAGGCGTTCAAGTTCGAACCATTTTCGTCAACTCTCTGCTCTCATGGTTCATTTTCATTCTTTGAGCATTAAATTTAGTTTTATATCATTCCTTTTAAATTTTATTTCATTCAATTTAGAAAGAAATTCATTCAATTCAACGACGCAAAGTTGTCATTCAATTTGGCGCCAGCTGGATAGACGTTCAATTTCGTCCCAAATACCAATTTCAA
Organism: Heliocidaris erythrogramma; assembly: GCA_025617745.1. Taxonomy (NCBI): domain Eukaryota; kingdom Metazoa; phylum Echinodermata; class Echinoidea; order Camarodonta; family Echinometridae; genus Heliocidaris; species Heliocidaris erythrogramma. Next base: position 42,464,947 of record CM046860.1, on the reverse strand, counting down.
TTTCATTTATAGGCACACACCTTCGCACTTTGAACGTTCGAATTCAGTTAACATAAACTGTTGTTCTATGTAATTCTTACCTCATTTTTTCACGTCATATGCACCCCTTTTCACTGTTTTTGATTATATAATTTCCTTCTCATTTTTTCAAACTTTCATTTTCAAAGTTTATTTTTATCATATTTCATGTTTATTCCTAGAGCGTCTGCGAGTTCTAGGTAGTCTTGCTTGTTGTCGAATGTTTCAGCCAACCTAATTCTGTCTGTTTTCGAGATATTCATGTAATCTCCTCGAGCCGCCACCATAGTCGTGCATAAATGAATTGTATACAGGCACCTGGGAGGCGGGGGTGCTGGGGGTGGGCAGCACCCCCGGATTTTTTTGAGGGGGTGCACATCACCCCCTAGAAGGCAGAGGATGCGGGGTGCTGTAGCCAGCAAAATGCTTATGACTTTTTTTTGCTTGCTTGTCAAAGATTTTTGGAGTTAAAAAGACACCCCAAAACGTTGAGGACTTTTTTTTTTGCTTGTCAGAAAATTTTGTGAATATCACAAAATCCTGGATACAAAAAAAAAATCTGCTCACAGCACCCCTAGTAACAAAATCGTTCCCAGGGGCCTGATTGTATGTATAATTATGAACGTGGAGTTGTTGTTTGGATGACGGTTTGACAGAGGAATGAGAAAGATCAATGTAAGGCCAATGTCACATTTCAAGGTAAATAAAGTTTGCATAATTAACAAATGCAGATTACAAAGAACATAAGCAGTAACGAAAAACACTGCCCAAATGCTGAAAATGCTTGCCTATTCGTGAATTTGAATTCCCAAACGTTCATCAGGGCAGAGCAGGTGCGAATTTGAATGCATTTTACGTGCATTTTTAATTTGAACGCGCTTTTTACACGTTTATTTGAGAAAATTATGAAATCGCATGCTAATGAAATTAAATTGAATGAACTAGTTAGCTTTTTGAATGTTGATCTCGGTGATCATTCAAATTCGCTCGAAATTGAATGATTGCATTGTTAAATCGGATGCATTTTTGACGAAATTGGGCGGGAAAACCTATATTAAAAAATTGCTAAAATATATATAGATGAGATAAACATGAATTCATTAAAAGAAGCTTATATGAAAAAAAGAATACATAAAAGCTCATATGCAATTCGAAACCAATATATCAAAATTAATAAAGAATAACAACCAAATAAAATGTGTTCGACGTAAATTACGAATTCGAATGCTCAATGTGCGAAAAGAATGCTCTGAAATGAATTTGAATGCTGGAATAACGGTATTGCGCAATCGCGTCACCTCCCGTTCTAAATTGAACGACCGTTTTACGAACTTGATCATGCACTCTTTGCGAATTCGAATGAAATTAGTGTAAATTGGATTGATAAAAGTACTAATACGAGGCATGAAATATTAATTTGAATGCTTAAATGCTTGTACACGGCTAAATTCTTCTAAATTGAATGCACGTAGTATGAATTTGACTGATGAACTTACGAAATTGACCGCAAAAAACTATATTAGGGATATTGGTGTAGTAGTCATGGTACAGTAGTTGTAATAATTGTCATAAGCGGTGATTCTCGGGGTGCTATAGAGGCTAGTTGTATGTGGAGTGATAGTCCGCAGGTATATAGTGTAAAAAAATATATGTTGGTTCGTTGTCACAAAAGAGTAATTACTATCAACAGAGTATCATCATGATTGGACAGTAGATTTCGACAAAGAAGTGTAGCTTTTGCTTGAAAGCTTTACATGGGTCCGAAAAAACCCCGAAACTAAACTAGCAGCCCATGGGTCCGACAAAACAAAGAAATGCATAAGAAAATTAAAATAAAGAAATAACTTCCAAAAGGTCCAATACACCGACGGAACTCGAGACCGACTAAACAAATATAATGTAACTACATGAGGGAGGATATAAAAACGTAGGTCGGTCTAATATATAATAAACCCTCAAAGAAGTGGCTAGAAGGTCCACGAGACCAACATTGTCAGTCTAGAACACTGTAGGTCTCGTGGGCTGTCGGTCTAGTGACCCCGCAAAATAGTTGTAGGAAGGCCCAAACATGAGAGCGACAATGTCGGTCTTGTGGGTTGTAGCCGAAGTCAAGATACCGTGGTATGGCACTGGATTCTGAGCTTAAACGCTAATACAAGTCCATCCTGATTACAAGTTAGTTTTAAAAGAAGCAAAAAATATTAAAGAAACAGGTCGGTGAAGGTTTGAGCAGAATACGATAAGAAATAAGAAAGTTATGATTTTTGAAGTTGTAATCAATCAATTACCAACTGGCAACTCCGTTACGTATGTTGCGAGCTCCTCTCCCATAGTGCATTTGCTCAGCGCACTTCGCACCGCATCCTATAACACGGGAAAACTTGCCTCAGTTTGTGACACTGTCCATAAAATCACACGATTGCTTTAAAAAAAATTGATATTTGACATCATTTCGCCCGGATAAATAATCTTCACACTTTTTCCTATTATGTAGTGTTAATAACCAGTAGATTACTTGTGAGGAAACTACTGCACATTTTGGTTTAAAAACAGAGTTTAACGTTCAAATCAGACCTTTCCCTATGGCAGTGAGAGCATTTCCCCCTAATTTGACCTTACATTGCTTCATTCAATCGAGTGGGAATTCCGCACAAGATGATTTATTGAATCATTTCGCATACCAAATTTTGGCTAATGAGATCCTCTAACTAGTGATCTAAAAATAATTATGATTGGTGGACGGGAATTTGGTGCCTTTTGCCTGTTCATTCACAAATGGGCTCTTATTTGTTGTCACATTATTCACGCACTGTCTAACGTCTATTGGATTGTGCCATTCTATCATGGGGTAACTCGATTTATATACAGTGAAAAATAATTCGTCTAACAACAATGATAGATTGTGAGATGCGTGTAGGCCTATACAAGTAAGAGAGAAAAGAGAATGATATAAGAAACGAATGAAAATGTCAAAAGCCGTGATGGACTATATTGTGAAGTTGTTCGTTTTGAAGTGGCCACTCAAAGTGCAAATAAACCCCCTGTTTATAAAATGAACGCGCCCGATGACTCATGTGCATGACGGGGATCGCTGGGTGTCAAGGAAGGTCAGGGATTGCCCGCTCGAGAAGTATATGCGGCGAATCTGATGAAAGTAGTTCATATATTTGCCCTGTACCCCCAAAATCATATTTCCACGTTCTCTAAAGAAAATTTTCAGTCATACATACACCTTAGATATAATAATCGCACAGATTTTTTTTAATACAATACCTGTCTGAAACAAATCCATTCCTTCATCAAAAACAAAGAAAATGAAAAATTATGAAATTTTCTGTACTGAGCAAATGGGAGAGGAGCTCACAAGATACGTTGATTTACGTTGATTGATTACAGCTTCAAAAAGACATGTACCAATGTCTTAGTCTGTAGGGCGTCCCCTAGTGTTACGTATCGGGTTAGTCTTCATAATGAGGATACCACAGACAGATTTTATGAACCTGAACTTTCAGAGAGCTCTAATAATAGTGGTTAGAATGCCAAGTTCTCTTTAAAAGTGTTTCTTCAGGGTGTGATACAAGGAGCAGTTTACAAGGAAGCTGATTTATCCTGGTCTATTTCTTCGTCATTCAGTTTAGTTCGTTTCTCACAAATCTGTATACCCTTTTTTCGACGCCATGGGTAAGTTTTTCTTCTTCATTTCTTTTGTCATAATGCGAGGCATCATTACTATCAAAGCTGTCGTTGTATAGACGAATTGATTTTTTTACAACAATATATAGTCAGCAGGGTTTCTTTTTTATATTCGTTCACGTTATGTGTGTTATATTGGCAAAACAATGTTTACAACACTATAATTAAATGTAAATAGCCTTCCAACCATATTTTTCTTCTGATTTAAAACTTGTTATTCAGCGCTTTGAAATAAATCATGATTGAAACTAGGGGTGTCAAAAGTTTGTCTAGTCGAAATCAAATTTAAAAAAAAATAAAAAGCCTTTTCTTTCAATGTGGGTCATATCATAAAATAACATGGACACATATACTTGTGATAATTATCCTTCAGATTTAAACAATAAGAGAATGTTGCGTCTATAAAATAACAACATCCCAAGAACATAATGTATAATCTATAAAGGAAAGCATATCCACACTAATTAAGAAAACGACCTTACTCGAGTAAAATAATATGGGTATTCTTGTTCTGGATATCTTTGAGTGCTTCTGTTTCTAATGATGGTGATCGATTTCCAATAACAAGGAGGGTTCTAGCTAACATGCAAAGAAACATTTGGACAGCTCAATTCTGTCGAAATTGATGATCAGTGTGTTTTCCATGGTTTATTTGTCGCTCATCGCTAGATTGCTTCAATAATCCAACATGGCTGCCGAAATTATAGAGGAAAGTGGAGACACACCACGCGAGAACTTACAAATATTCTAGCTTAAATGAAGTTGGCAGCGGTTGATGTGTCATGCCTGCCATGAGCTCTAAACAGCCCTTCCTTCTTCCCTCAATAGATCCTAAAGCAATTGAGGAGCGGAAGTGCAGTTTGTTATCACTTGAGGAAAGGAAAGGGGGCAGACATGTTCCTCAATGGATACACGGTCTAATCCCTCATACAAGCTGCTTAATTCCCATAGTCGTATCAGTTACTTTGTTAAGCCATTTGAAGGCAAGGGGAGGGGCAAAATATATTTCCTATTATTAGCCCCTTCCAAATGATTATGTTTTTAATGATAAAATCGAGGAAAAAATAAAGAGTCACAACCAGCCGGTGTTAAATAGCTCCTTGAAAGTCATTTCCATTCCCTAATATTATTTCTTTATTCTGAGCTATGATTTGATGTTCTTGTTGAAGAATAGTGTAATATGTTTTTGATGGTTAACAAATAATTTTTTGAAAACGGCGCTGCAAAACGGTAAAATGGTTTTGGAACATTATTTATGAAAATTGTGATATAGAGGGTAGAAAATAGTTGATTCCAAAACAATGTCTGTTGAAGAAAATCTAGTCTGGTTCATTCAACGAGGATGACAGATTTTGATTAACGCTCATTGAAACATTCCTATTTTATGTAGACATGACATGTATTTGGATTCACAATTGAAATGCTTCTTTGATAATTAGGATGTTACTTCGTTTTATTATCTTTATTATCAGGGGCCATAAGAAATGCAAGCCAAACCGCTCTTATTCTATTGATCTTCGTCGTTTGTTCTGGTGAGTATGCGATTGATAAAGATAATAATAAGGATATTAACTCTTTTATTAAAATATTATGTGTAACGCCTTTCCAGTTATACAGATAGGTGAATACACTGACACACATATTTTGTGACTCTGGTTTACAATTTAATTTTTCAATTAAATGACATTTATTTCCAACTTTTCAATATAAGTGTACAAAGTAATAAATGAACAAAATAATGTACATGTATATTTTCTAGTATTTTATTGTGTTATGGCATGCTTTAAAAGAGTCATATTTTTCTTTGATGATAATTATTAACTCTAGAAATACGACTCCGTCTTGCATGATCGTTATTCCTATACACCGATACAAACCCCTCAAAAAAGTTTGAAACTCAAGTATGATCGATTATATCTCTCTTTTCACGTGATGATCATCGCTATATTTAGTATAATTAGAAAGTGTGTTCATTCCTCTTTAAAATGATACCCCATTTTCCCATTTGATTTTGCAGTCACGGAATGTGCAGTAAATCAAAATATGGGCTAAGGTTAATAGTGAAAAGTTGCAATTAAATACTCTGCAGCTCAGGGCTGCTATATTTTCAGATGATCTTCAATGAGTAAAATACACACTGTACTAAAAGAAACATGTATGGAGTAGAACAAACATGCAAGCACTAAAACAATCTTGCCTTTTTCATTCAAACAAACAGGCAATAACACTTCATTTCTCATGAAGTCATCTCTTTAAAAAAAAAACAGTATGACGAGAGAAACTTCACAGCTTAAATTCAATTTTGTCATGTTTATTTTCATTTTTAAAACTTCGTATAAGTGAATTTGATTATCAGGATTCTTTAGAATTATGGCATTCATGGATGACCATTTGGGAACAATATCCCATTTACACAAATGACACTCTTATGTCAAAGAAAGAAGAGTGCGCTCTGCATAACAAAACAAGTGCTTTAATACCAGAACATTGTGCAACTTTTCACTTTTGACCCTACTCCTTAATGTACTGCTCATTCCATGACAGCACAATCATATACCGGGGGGGGGGGGGGGGGGGTGTTTCATAAAGCTGTTCGTAAAGTTACGAATGACTTTACGAACGACTGGAACATGTTCCTGGGTGCTATACAAATCAGATTCTCAATCATTTAGCGCAAGAACTGATCACCAGTCGTGCGTAAAGTCGTGCGTAACTTACGAACAGCTTTATGAAACACCCCCCTGATTTCGCACCATCTTAAAGGGGAATAAACATGTACTTTTTAATGATACTAAACAAAGCGATGAATATGCCATGACAAGAGAAATACTCTTTTAAAAATTACATTTTATAGATGTTTACAACTATTTGTCAAAATCCGTTTGCATGAATGACGTAGAAATCCTTGGAAAAGGCTTTTTATAAATTCAAAGATATTTCCTGAAACATTTCAATCTTCAATCGGACACCTCAGATCATTCTATAAACTTGTTTTTAAAATGTGATTTTAAAAATGTACTAAAGACTTGTTAAACTCTTTTCGTTGGTTACCGGTCTTACTAGATGGGTAAATGCCAGTTAAAATGGGTGATGAGGTAGTGGGTCCAAATGTCTTTTTTTTTGGCAGAAGTTTCTGCATTTATTGTCAATAAAATAACAAATTTACAATTATAGTAATAAATATACAACATAATTGTTCAAATTCGAAAATGTGACAGTTAAATAACGATGACAACAGAATAAAGACATGATTGTAAATCGAAATGAACAAGTAGAAATAACAGAAATGCAGGGGTCAGCTATCTTAAGCAAAATGCTTGAATGAATAGCAGCCAGTGGAAAGGGCTACATGGAAACCATAATTATTCTAAATGTCTATATCATAAAAGCGATGTCACTAACTGGAAAAAAATAAATACTTACTACAAAAAAGGGGGAAGAGGAAGGAAAGGGATTGAAGTGAAGTGTGTGCAAGTGGGTGCACGTGCAGGTTAGTAGTTTACGAATAAGTGGATAGCAAATACTTCTTTAACGAAGTTTTAAAAGAAAAAAGAGATACGGCGTGTTTAATATCATGGGGTAAATTGTTCCAAACATCTGGACCGTGATGTCTTATCGTTTTTTGAGCTATTATTAATTTTGGATTTGTTAAATGAAGATCTGATGAATGTCGTGTCGGGTAGGAATGTACATCTCTATTGTAAATAAAAATATTATGAAAGGATATTGGTGTAGCGTTGGCGGAAAATTTATACATAAATATAGCAGTTTGGTAGGTGTGAATATCGTTAATTTTCAATGTTTTAAACTTATGAAATATAGGATCGGTGTGGGCTAAATAATGAGAATGAGAACAGATACGGAGTGCTTTCTTTTGAAGACGCAACATAGTGTCTATATTCATTTTGTTACTATTTCCCCATACTATGTTACAGTACGATATATGTGACAAAATAAATGAATTGTAAAACATTAATAGTGATCTTTGAGAAAGATAATATTTCAATTTATATAAAATACCTATGCCTCTTGCTACCAACATGCTAATGTTACGAACGTGACTATTCCAAGTTACATTTGAGTCGATCAATATACCTAGAAATTTTGTTTCATGTTTTTCGGTAACGGGTATGTCATCAATGAAAATATTATTACGAAATACATGTGTAGAATTAATGTGTTTAAAGTACATGAAGTTTGTTTTGTTTATATTGAGGGAGAGTTTATTGGGTTTAAACCACAATGATAATTTCTTTAGTTCTAGATTCAGAGTTGTAACAAGCATGTTTAAATTTTGGTGTGAATAAAATATGTTAGTATCATCTGCAAATAAAACGAAGTAAAGGTGATGCATTGACAATATCATTCATATATATTAAAAACAGCAAGGGCCCTAAGATTGAGCCCTGTGGTACTCCACATTTCACAGTATTTATTAGATGATTTGGATTTGAAATTAACATATTGACGTCTATTATCTAAGTAGTCTTTAAACCAGGAAAGTACGATCCCTCTGATGCCGTATGTCTTTAATTTACATAATAATATAGCATGATCCATTGTATCGAATGCCTTCGATAAATCCATAAAAACCCCAACAGTGTGCTCCTTTTTGAAAATGAATCGGTTATTTTGTCGTAAAGTTGTAAAATTGCGTAATCAGTCTAATGTTTTTTTCTGAAGCCATATTGGTTGGGAATTAATAGTTTATTCATATCCAAGAAAGAGTATAAACGTTTATAAACAATTTTTTCAAGTATTTTAGAAAAGCTTTTTGTTAACGTTACTCCTCTCTTTCCTTCGTTCTCTATCTCTATCTTTCTCCCTTCCTTTTCTTTGTTTCTTTTTTTTCTTCTGTTTTCTCTATTTGATTGGGGAGGGGTGCCTCCGTACCCCAGTAGATAGGTCACTGTACACGCAAATACTTGTATTCCTTCTTCAACACTGATTGAGATCAAGATGTTGCCTAGTACTAACCATGTTTATTACAACACCCTTTACCTCGCTCAGACACGTCAACAACATCCGTTTTATGAGTCATGAAATGATTTCGCCTCTCCTTATCCTTCCTCTGACATATATTTTACCCGTGTCCCTCCAATGAGCGGGAGGTAACTACACAACTTGGCTTTGAAAGACATCCCTAATCCCCTCAAATCATACGTGTATCACTCTTGAAAATACTGGCAAAAAATTACCCAATATGAAGGCAATATGCGTCCGACCATCTTTGGGCAATTTTATGCTTAACTAGGATGATGTTTTGACACAATCATGTTGATCGCTTTTACTACAAATTAAGTAAAAATCACCGAATTTGGGTACATGATCTCCCAAACCTTTTTGTTGGGCAACCTTTACTCAATATAACTCCTTATATAGTGTATAATGTGTATTTATTAGAAGAACAAAATCTTTGTATAGGCCTATATCATGAATCAGTTGGCCACTCCCCACCAAGGTGAATTATTATATAAATAGTGCATGGTCTATCATGCATTATACTGGATTATGAGCACGACAAGTACTAAATTATCCCGAGTGCAGTTTTGTTTCACCGAGGTTGTATAGGCCGAGGTGAAATAGACCAGCACGAGGGATAATTTGCACGTCACATGATGCAAATTTATCCAATCACAGCGCGTATTATACATACACTATTTTCTTTATACATATTGTACCTGGTGGGGAAGAACTTTCTTAAATTCTTGAGCACCTTATAGTGGTAGATGTGCTAAATTATTCTTACTTTTATTCTTATTCTTGTTCATCTTTTTTTTTTCTTCTTCTTATAATTAAAATGTTATTATTATTTTTTTTTTCATTGTTGTTATTTTAATTATTATTAATATTATCATTATTGTTGTTATTAATGTTATTATTATTATTTTTTTTCAAATATTATTATTATAACCTCTCTCTTTCCTCTAGTGAATGGTCAGAAGAAATGTTACCAATGCTTCGGGCTTGGCTCAGCGAACTCTCTCCTCGCAGAAACAGCAAGTCAATATCCCATATCAAGTTGTTCTGATATCGGTCCTCAAACGAAGACCATAGACTGTACAGGAAAGTGCTTCACACAAAATTTCACCGTTAATTACAACTTCCAGCAAGGTGAGTTGATGGCAAAATAATATTTATGTATTATGTCATATCAATTGAATTGTAGAATTCACGTTTACTTTGTTGTGATTTTGGAGACATTATATGGAAATATCTGTTTTTGGATGAAAAGGCCTCATTAGCATCGCTAAAATAGACCATTAATGGCGGAATAAGTTAAACCCTGTTTCTTTAATGGAACACCAAATGTCATCCTTTCTATCCTATATGACTTAATGTACTAATTATATAACAGAATGATTAAACGAAGTGAATTAAGTCAAGAAATAAAGAGGGAAAGTTATTTTTGTTTGTTCATTTTGTTGCAGAATTTGTGTTTTTAGTTGGGGCTTAAACCTGGCATGCCTGGACTAACGTTAGGGTGCGATTATGCATACCGGTCATATAGTTTATTCAATTAGAAGGCAGTGTTAGGATAGAAACCACAAGCACTCCGTCTGAAGTAGCTCCCTCTGTTGATTCGATGATTTAGAGTGGCGAATGACAAATGAAGATAATTCCATCTGATATTGTCTCTTAATAATTACTCAGTGAATAGGACGGGTGGAGGCAGTGCATAATATGGTTGCTTTAACATGGTGACACTATATACAGAAAAGGTCCGTCATAACATTTGATGCAATATACATGTACTATACATACTATAACATTTGATTTTGTATGTAAAATAACCATTTCTGGTCCTCGATATTTCTTCATTTATTCAATAATATACATACATTTAGTTTTTCCATTTTTTTTTACATTCCAGTCATTTGTTTCCATTTCTGTATAGTTATACTCTGTTTTCTAGTTGATTTTTTCTCTTTCTAGACGGTAAATCACTAAACAACGTTAACGTCTCTTTTTTGTTACTTTGTGCGGTTCCTTTCCAACAAATCCTTTGTAAATAGCAAAAAGTGCATAATTCAAAATTATATCAACATCTTTTTTCTTATCTGTATATATATATATTTATATATATATCATGGTGTATTAGGGAGACACGAGGACAAAGAAACAAGACAAAAACCTGTCTCCCAAATACACCGTATATGGGTGTGTGTGTATGTGTGTATATATATATATATATATAATTGTAAGGAAATAGCATATACAGCTTTGGCAACTCTCGTGGAAATAAATACAATGTGAAAGGAAATGAGAGAATAATGGTTGCGTAACTAAAATCAAAGTTCCGCAGAGCTGTGGTCCCTTTTTGAAATTTTTGCAAAGGTTGAATCGAACCCGGGTCGTTGGCTTAGAACGCCAATGCCTTAACCACTAGACCACGGAGACGGGTCAGTGGTTTCGGAGACACCAGATTCAATTGACCGACAGATTGACAAATCTTCAACCTTCTTAATTAATTCCTTTTTCGGGACAGGTGAGTTTTGAACAATGACAAGCCGCATGCCTCAGCTGGATCCAAGTGAATGCTTTGAGATACATGAATACATTAGAATTAATGGTTGCGTAATTTAAATCAAAGTTCCCCAGAGCTGTCCTCCCTAAATATACATATACAGTCAAACCTGTCTTAGTGGCCACCTGTCTATAGCGGTCACCTGTCTATAGTGGTCACTTATATTGCCTCCCTGTAGCAAGAAATATGTGCTTTAGAACCTGTCTATAAAGGCCACCTGTGTACAGTGGCCACTTTTTCTGTTTCCCTTGGGTGGCCTTATTAGACAGGTTTGACTATATATATATATATACCTAAATCCTACTTAAGGCGAAATTCTGTGCAAAAAAAAATCGACTGATGGGGGAAGCCGATGTTAGGTCGAATTTTTCGATTAGCTTTAACGTTTTTCGGCACTGTTTTTTTCCCCCATTTCCGTAGGGGTAGGAGGCATTCTATCGATATGAACGTAGAGGGCGCCAAATTACTTATATTACTACATAGTTTTGTTCAGTAGGGAGAACTCATTTTCGTATAATGTAACGTGGAAAATCTGTATATGTATAACTCCTGGGTATCTAACGTCCTAAGTTGGACTTAGGGCGATGTCTGTTTTTCTTGATTATATCAATAGTTTGGGGATTTACTAAAAATACCTTTTCGTACACAAAAGGTAATTATACGATTCTTTTTGCCATAAATGCAAATTGAATCAGATTAATTCTAAACATATATTAACAATTTGAATCCATTAATTCTCTGTAACATCCTTTTCGCGATGATATACATATTTACAATAAAAAAAAAATCGCCTTTTAGTAGAATCTAGGTATATATATATATATATATATATATATATATATATATATATATATATATATATATATAAAACAATATATATAACAATATATATACATATAATTCTAGAATTATAATTCTCATTCCACACAGCTAGTATATCAAGCATGGATGTGGATTACCTAATTCTTGGCTGTGGTGGGAAGTCGCCAACTGATGGATGTCGGGACTTCTCTCAGCTTCCAAACATTGATGAAGTCCGACAACAGACCGAAAACGTGGTCGCTAAGTATGGGGGTCGAGTTAGCAGCATGCAAGGCGAGGCGTGTTTCTGCGCTAACAACCTCTGTAATTCCGCAACAACCAATGGGATAACGAGTATAATGACTGTCTGTTTGGCGACCTTCTGGCTATTGAAGATGATGCTTCGTAACTAGAAAGGAGTTCCATATAAGGAGAGGGAGGGGGCTGTGACATCCCTCACTTAAAAATTCTGTCGTCATATCAATATGTTGAAATGTGCAAATCGAGGACAATTTATTCCCTTTACAGCAAAATATCAAAATGCAGGGGACATTTTCCACTTTTGGTAATCTAAATCTTTTATGACAGACAACCCCCTCTCCAAAATATTCTAGCAGAAATATAGTGCATCATTTACCATCGAATCCGCCGGCAGTTTGTATTCACGAGTTTAAAGAAGGTGACCAGTATCGTGATAAATGAAGATATTATTTGCAAAGTGATTGTTTTAGAAATCATGAGCAAATTAGAAAGCCCATGAATAATAAAAAACGGTCTACTGAAACAGTGGCGTATCTAGGGATTATGGCGCCCGGGGCAAACAATGAAGTTAACCCCCCCCCCCCCGGGTGCTCAAACTTATACGTTATTGAACAAGCGAAGGAGCAAAGCGAACGAGCGGCATTTTGCCCAGGAAATTTTGCAATTGTACATTGATAAACGGTTTTCTGTTCATTAACTTCTACAATCCGGATCAAAATTAACGGGACCCCTTGAGAAATAGTTCATGAATTCAGCAAGGCGACCTAAAGTTGAGATTTCTGTCAAATTTCGAACCTTAATTTTGCAAATGCTGTTTTATACACTTTATCCTATATTGGGAGCGCAATATTTAGCAGGAGTTTGATGAAACATGATAGCGAGCAAAGCAACGACAATTAAATTTTTATTTTTCAAATTTTGAACCCTTTAAGCTATTTAAGATCTATATACTGGGGGCGCGAAATTATGAGATCCTGAAAGAAAATAATTGTGCGAGGGAGCAAAGCGACCGAGCATTGGGAAATTTTCGCATTTCAACCCTCATTTACCCTGCCGATGGGGGGGGGGGGGGGGGGGGAGGGCGCATAATCCGTAAGGATTATGATTATTCTTTCTTTTGCGTTTCTGCGCCCCTTCCAAGTGCCGCCTAGGGCACTTGTCCCGCTGCCCCTAGATACGCCACTGTACTAAAATAATTGAAAAATACATTTTCTTACGATGAGATAACATTACTTTTCAATAAAATTCAGTTAATAAGAAATAGGGGCCTACGATGTCTTAGATAAATGAATTCATCATTATTTAATGTAGGCCTACATCTTCTATCTTGACTGCAAAGCATGACTCTAAGCCTCTGAGTACTTAAGACAGTGATCATGAAATTGACTAGTGACTGCGACCGTATGGAAAAATATAATAAGTTGCCCGGGAAATAGTTGTTTTCTTTTCAGCTTAAACACAAGGATGCGATAGATGCGCATATACAGTTAATATATTTAACGCACAATAAAACTGCCCAAAACTCTTTGATCTGTAATCATTCCTACCAAGAAATACATTTTGAGAGGCATCAATTTACCAAAATTCCCCTTTGTAGGAATCACACGTGGACTGTTGTATAAAACTGATGCCATTTTCTAAGGTTAAACGGTTAAACTGTAAGGGTGACCTGGAGCTTACCCATAGACATCATCTATGGCATAGCAGTTTCAACCTTGCCCCGGGCAATAATTTAATTCATGCCCTCATCATAGACAATATTTTTATGTTATAAAGTAATTGCTTGAAACTGAAATAAACGAATAAACAGTGAAAATTATGTGCCCGATTCCCCATTCTCTCCCTTCATCTATTCATTTTTTCTCTGTAATTACCACCATACCCTTCCTCTTGTCTAAAGTTTATTTCAGACTAATTTGATATCCGCAAAAGTTTCTTACAAACTATTTTTGTCTACACTAAAGTGATATTTTCTTTTGTTTTATCTTTATCTTTTAATCAAAACTACTCAAAACACACATTAAATAAATTTAAAAATTGAACAAATTAAAAATGCGCCGACACAATATTATCAGCAGTCAACGAATTAAGGTATGAATGATAAAAGCATATTTGATTTTTTTTTCTGCCCAACCGCATGTTATTGAAGCTATAAAACAAAATTAAATATTCATTGTTACTTTTGGGTTTCTTGTTTCTTGTGTAGTACATGTATTGCTCTGTCTAGTATATTGGTTTCTAAGATTATCAAGTAACGACTTTTAAAGCGTTTTCATTAACAGTTCAGATTATGAATGTTGCTCGTGTTTAATGTTCTATATAGCGGTTGAGTTAAATAACTTCGATAACATCATGACGACATCTGAGTCAGAGTGGTGTAATGACAAGTTATTCTGAAGACAATAAACGTTACAGTTATGCCATTGTTTACTGCCTTCAATAGGAGAAGCATGAATGTAAATTTCTTATTTTGTTTCGTCTTGTATGTATTAGAATAAATGATAGTGAGTATAAATAGTTATAGCACATGCCTTTTGTTTGACGTTTTTCAACAGGCAGTTGGATAAAGAGAGAAAAAGAGAGAGAGGGGGGGGGGGGGGGGATAAAGAGCAAGAGAGAGAGAGAGAGAAAAAAGGACACACACCCACACACACGAACGCACACACGTTCACATGGCTTTACTTCCGAGGACAACTATTGTTCCTCTATTGTTACTCGTCCTCGGACAGTCGACGGAATAAGGCATAAATTCATTGTTCGACGTTCGAGGACTATTGTCCGCCTTCCGAGGACCATTGTTGTCATGATTTTTTTTTTGTTCTCTGTCCGAAAATGTCCTCGGACATAATGCTAAACGCGCCCACACACACACACACCCTCACGCACGCACAAAACAGATCTGATTTTGCATAAATTTCCATTATCACAGCAAATTTATTTCATAATGGCAACATGTTTTCTTCAAGTGTTCCAAGTGGTTCGCAGATCTTTATTCTAATTGAATGATAATTTCATCACGCCGAAATAAGCTATTTTATGATTATTATAAATAAAAATAAATATAAAGCACATTTATGTTTTCCATATCTTAGAACTTCGTCGCCATTCTGAGTATGTGTGAATAATGAAATTTTTAGATTATAGGTGATATTGGTGGTTAAATTTAGAAAAAAAAATAGTAAAAGCTTAGTTTATTTTAAAAAAAATGGATGAACAAATGAAAGCTTAAAGATAAAGTTGAGTTTTGGTCATGCGATGACATCGTGAAAGAAACTCAAAGCAATTGACAAAGGCTGAGTATGTAGTACATAAAAGAATTGAAGTATGGGGGGAGATTTTGGAATCCTCAAGGTTTGCTGGAAGTCACATATATTGCTGATAGAAACGTTTATATTGGGCTCTGCACACTAGTGGCGTGAATGCTTCGTCCAAATGTTTGAGCTATTTCTCATCATACTTCAAATTATTTATTTATTTTTTGTTGTCTTCTTTATTTTATACTGCAGGGTTGGCCTGTTCAGTTATGCAAAACTGCTTTCCAAAGCGCACTGCAGTTTAACAAATCTTGCTACATGAAAATACAAAATATAATTTTCTAACATCTGAACATGGTAAATTACAAAAATGGAGAGTGAATTAATGATATTATCAAATGTACATATTTGAATAGTCATGTTATAATTCCACAGAGTCAAGATTTAAAAAGTTTTGCATAGTTTTGAAACTTATAAAGGGATTTAAACGTCTGAACATTACAAGGGAGTGCATTAAACAAACTGGCTCCAATTATGCAAACGAATTTCTTTTATATTCGTCCTTGGGCGGAAGTCATTTGAAGAACCATCCTTCTCAGAGAAAATTTCTACTAAGATGTTCTTCCACACTGCTATAAAAGAATTAAAGCTCACAAATTATTCTACACCTTTACCAGAACTTAATCATCTCTTTAACTATCAAAACCAACATATATAAAATATTATAGAAGTTCAAATAAAAGCGATATATGCATGGTTTGCGGGAAAACATGGAGATCATTATTTTGTTGAAAGTATGAATCAATTCTGGCTTTACCATGATGCTGCGGTTACATAGTTATACCAAAAATCGATGAAGTCCAGTTACTATATCTTTACCTTTTTATTCTATGCTATAAACCAAGAGTACGCGTATGGTAGAGTGAAACCATTGTGTTGGCCAGAACACAAAGTGAGATAAAGTATTTGCAAAGCTACTACTCAATTTATTCGGTTATATACGTGCAGATACACGCAGTTTAAAGCCTTTTACCGATTAATCTTTCAAATCGTTTCCAAACTATTCCTCAAAAATTCTTCTCACCATGAGTACACGCAGACATGACAGGGGTGAGAATAATGAAATTTGTAATTCAAGAAAAAAGGTAACCAAACACATTAAATTTCTAGACTATCGAAATGGGATTAAAAAATAAACAATTATTCTTCGATATCATTACGATTTATTTAGTCCAAGCAGGCTTTCAATTTTGTCGCCCAACAATTGAAATGCGTTTATACGCCACGTGACACTTAAATCTTCTGCTGTTGTTGTTGGTTTAATGGCGATATTTGATCGGTGATCGGATGATTTTCGTCAAGTCAGATAGCACTTATAATTATAGAGGTGATTTCTCCAAACCTCTATCAACCTGGTGCATATACGATTCCCCATTACATAAAGATGAGTTTGTTTGGTTTCAGAACATGAATGAGGGCTAAATTGATCAACTTTTTTTTTCAAATTGGCAACAATGACATGTCTTCTTATTGCTAAATTGTTCTTAAAATTAATTTATCTTAAAACAGCATGATGGACGAATGCAATGTCGAAAAGTTAAATAATGTCAATTTGTAAAGAATATTGTGATTTCGAATCTTTCAACATGTTACCCATTTAAAGATTTTAAAGCTTATCACCCTTTTAAAGTTTCTTGGCTTTAAACGCGACAAGGTAACGCAACAAATGGACGCAGTGTGCAGTTCAATATTTTGCTCTTTCTTTTCATGCATTAGATATATTTTTATGGCTTTGAATACAACATTATTTTATTGAACCAAACCACACAATGTGGACTACTGTCGCGAAAGGGTTGAGCAGCTTTACTTCCTCATCAACACGGTGTGTTCTACTGGACAGGTATAATTTATACAGAACGTAAATCAAGCTGTAGAGAAAGTCGGATTATTGTAGGTGGGATTATGTTGTACCATCTCTACGTCTGCAAGGCCTTGTTGTGCCCACGCTGATTTAGGGGGTGTAATAGGTTTGACTTGCATCATGCTCTGCTTCAGGTAGTAAATATACATCAAACTGGCAGCTGCTACAATGCTTATTGCACCTAATGCACAAGACAAACCAATGATCATGGCCTGGTCTACTGGTCCAGTTGGTTCCTTGGCTTCTGTGGTCTCTGGGTTCTGTTGATGTGTTGTAGGTGATCTCTCTGATGGTCTAGGTTCCTTGGGTTCTGTGGTCTCTGAATTCTGACGACGTGTCGTTGGTTCAACAGGAACGGGATCAGTCGTATATCCCTTGAGCGTCGATAGGACCGGTAAGCTTGAGGTCCTCGGCTCAGTGGACGGGTTTGAGGATGGAGAAGCTGCCGATGTTCTTGTAATGTCCGGGTTTTCTGACGTAGACGGGTGGATAGTACTCGATATCAAATGCCCTGGGTCGTTTGATGCATGAAATCGTGTAGTACTGAAGAGCTCACTTGTTCTCGGATTAGATGTATCAGGGGAAGTACGCCTATTATGCGTAGTAATTTCTTCTGGTGTACTTGTGGGTCCAGGAAAGGTTGTAAAAACAGCTTCCGTCGTTGGGACCGGAGTAGGAGATTGGCGATACGATGTGACAATGTTACCAGTCGATCTGTCGGATGCTGTACTAGCGACTTCAGATGTAGCTTCCGTGACGGCTTGAGTATCGAGATTGGTCACCAAATCCGTCTGATCGACGACAGTACTAATATATGTCACTGCTTCACTTACAAGCGTTATAGGGTCCATCGTGGTTACAGCCAGTGGTATGAAACGAATCGACAGGGACGCGATGTTTGATAAATCTCCTCCATTTCCAGCCTCATCCCAAGCCCGAATAGCGAAATAGTAAACGATATCTTGCCCTCTTTCCGGGAGGGTAATGGTGACAGTCTCAATGACTCCTGCTGTACTGATGTGAGATAGGTTTCCGTATACCAATTGAACCTGTGTGACTCTATGACTGTTGATGTAGTTGTACCGTACCTCAGAGTAGTTGGTGGAATAGCGGAGCTCGTAACTGTATGCTTTGGGGAGGAATTAAAATAGAAGCAAGAAAAGTGACAAATGATAAGGATTATCAGCACGCCTAGTTGTAATAGAGTTTAGAAATGAAACATATCAATCCATATGTTGGGATAAATAAATCAGTGAGCGGAAAAAAGTTTTAAGGGGACAAATTTCAGAAGAGAGTTCATGTACTGTTAGTGTCGCTGTGAAGCTAAATCCGAAGAGTATATTATTAAAAAAACTGTTTTCTTCTGTAAACAAACTTTACTTTTCACCTCACTTTAAATAGCGTCATTTGAATATAATAAAATGGTCATTCAAATGTTTTCCTTTTGAAAATAATTAGTCTTGACATGTTAAACTCTAAAGACAATCTGATTGGTTACCCGTTCTATGATCCATGTCGTCTCCTACAGCTGTCCAGCTTAAGGTCACCGTGCTGTTGTCATAAGAGAAATAGGTATAGGTCAGGTCTCCGATACGAGAAGGTGGAAGAGTATCAGCAGCGTTGGGAGTGTAGCTCTGGACCTTGAAGACTCCTCCCGATGCTGTACGCATGAAAGATGGTTCCGATGCGGTCTGCACGTCAACTTGAGCTGATCGTTTTCCTAGATAAAAATATTTATAATAATTATAATAACGTTTTATTTACCCAAGGTAGCCACTTTACAGCGGGCCCTGCATAACATAATATGTTATTACCCTTATCAATTCCCCCTATCACTTGCAAAGAAATTATCAATATTGTAACTGCTTTAAATAATGGAACTAGTGCAGGATATGATGGTATCGACATTTATGATGTGAAACGAATAATTAATTTGATTTCCGTACCCCTTTGTTCTATTTTTAATTCATCTATCACAAATTGTATATTTCCTGACAAACTAAAAATAGCAAAGGTTATTCCAATTTTCAAAAATGGTAATATCAATGATATGACAAATTATCGCCGTATTTCTGTTATTATTATTATTATTATTATTAAGTATTCGGCGTAACCTGTGCCTGGGAGGGGAAAAGCGAACTGAATCACTGTAACCCTTAGGTCTCTCCTCCCGATATAACTGATTGGGATATACAGGTGTACCACTACACCGGGGTTTCCCCTACTCTTATTCGAATAGTGCAGTGGGTTCTTAACGTGCAAAGGTGGTGACTTTCCTCTACACGGGACTTCCAGTTAACGTCCTATCCGAGGGACGGAGTGTTTTCCACTGTAACATAGCCTGTGTCTATGAAACAAGGAAGGGGCACGTTAACACACAACGCAGGCTTCAGTCATCTTGCATTATTTTCGAAGATTTTTGAAAAATGTTTGTACAAACGATTATATAAGTTTTTTTTCTTCACGTAATATTTTATTTGGCAATCAATATGGGTTTTGCTCGGGTCACTCCGCATTGTTGGCTTTCCTTGACTTTATTGATAAAGTTTCATATGCGAGAGATTCTAAGAATTATATGATTTGTTTATTCCTTGATTTAAGTAAAGCCTTTGATACTTTTGATCATTCTATTTTGTTGAATAAATTAGAAAACTTATATGGTGTTCGTGGAATTTTGTTATCTTTATTTAGAAGTTATTTATATAATCGCTTTCAGTTTATTAATTTTGACAATGATCTTCATATATGCCAATTCGATGCGTGCCCCAGGGTTCTATACTTGGCCCGTTATTTTTCTTGATTTATATTAATGACATTATTTACTTCCTCGTCAAATGTCAAACCCAGATGTAAGTTTATTGATAAGCATGTTTAATAATGAATTAATTAAAGTGAATGATTGGTTAGTGAACAATAAATTAGTATTAAATGTAAAAAAGACACAATTTATTATATTTACTGAGAGAAAAATTGATGGCAATAATCTGACTGTTAGTTTCAATGGTCAGAGTGTATCTCGGGATTCTGTTGTTAAATTTCTTGGTGTATAGGCCTACATTGATGAAAAATTGACTTGGCGTGAACATATTGGTGTCGTGTGCAATCGCATTGCAAAATGTGTGGGTGTTCTTTTTCGGTTAAAACATTTTCCCAGATATATTTTAATTATGTTATATCATTCAATGCTTTTGTTACACATTACTTATTATAACATTACTTGGGTTAATGGGAATGATTATTTCATGGCTAGATATATGATATAAATATTTTTAATGTTGCCATTTTTATGTTCATGTGTTAAAAAGGTCTATTACCGCCTTACATAATTTCAAATTTTTTCCTTATATTGTAGTATCCATGATTACAAGACTGTAATGCCTCCAATTTTCATTTACCCAAAATTAGAACAAATGTTTCAAAATATTCAATCTTTTTTAAAGGTCCCGTATTATGGAATAAGTTAGGTTAGTTAGGTTGAACATTATCCTTTTGCATCATAAATCCTTTTGCGAAATAGGGGCACCCAGTCTTGTCATACACAAGTAGGATATTTTGGGCAAAAGATCACGAAATGAGATTTTAAAAATATATTTGACTTTCGTTGATTGGAGAATTTCATGGATCGTCCATGTACAAGCCATTATCAGACTGGCCATTTTAAAAAATCTTTATGTACCTTTCTTTATTTTATTACTGAAAAGGCTAATTATTCTAAATATGGCCAAGCAAAACACCTTGTAATACCCTGAACGTCTTCACAACTTTCTAAAGCGATATCTTTGATTAATCAGAAGAAACCTTAATGAAATGGAGCACTCGACTCACTTCTTCGCTTTTCTGAGACTTCGATGACGTCATCATACCCAAGAACATTGACCTTGACGTTATATCTCCCATTCGAAGTGAAGGTTAGAAAGAACCCTGAATATGTTCCATCGTCTTTGAATAAGTCAGAACCTCATGGATGCACAGAGAATAAAGAACAATAAATTCGCGCCTTTTGTTCCTTTAATTTCCGTTTATATTGTTCGATTTCGGCTTTCTGTTCATTCTAATGGTTTACTCTGATGAGTGCAAGACGAAAAGCTTTAGTATGCCTCTCTCAGGCACTATTCTCAAAAATAATTTCACTCCATAAGAATATTCTAGAAATGTTTTTGAGAACCTCGTAATGACACGTGCATTTGTTGCCCCTTCCCTCAAATAGAAGGCTTCTTTCTGCGCCCCTTTCTGATCCACCACAGAATCATATTTAAACATAATATTATATCGCAATCAATGCCTTTCTGCGAGGAGGGAAAAAGCAAAACAACAAGAGCAACAATAACAGCATCACGGGGGGGGGGGGGTCGTGCCCATGCTCCCTCGTAGGTGCATGAGAATCATTGACCCCCCCCCAAAAAAAAAAAACTAAAAAAAAAAACAACAAAACAAAACAAATATAAAAAAAATGACGATATATCCCTATTTGAATCACCTGATCCGTTTTCGAGTAGTGTTACCGTGGTTGTTGCGGAGTTCGAGTCTGAAATGATAGCTGTGATTTCAGCATTTAGAACAGGTTGATACTCTTGATGAACCTGAGCATAGATAGCTAGCGCTGGAGTCAGAGAGAAGTCCACCTCCTGTAATACCATGTAACAACAATCATCATCAGTACAACATAAACATCAACAAAAGCAAATATAATAGAATCATAAGTATTGGTTGGTAAAATCACCCGACTCATAGCAATGAACAAAATTTTTATAAAACAAATAACATTTATATTTGCGGGAGGAGGGTAAGTTGAACCATATCATTATAATCATTTCATTAACTGCAACTTTTTGATAATTTTATCGCAAAATATATACATTCATATATGAATAATATATCATTTATTGTTGGACAAATAATAAATCGGCCACTGTAAACTTACACGAGATCCTAACACTGACAGTGACTGGCGTATATTCCTCTGTACTTGGTTTAGATGTTACTGCAACACTAGCATACTCAGTAGCGCCCTGGGTGTTGTGTATTGTTACATTCCACCGACCAGGCTGTAGTGAAAAAACAATATGTCGATTCAACTTTATTTGGGGACAAATCACAGTTTAAAAAATTTATACAGGTATTTTGCATAAAATCAAGCGCCAAATAAAAAGTCACCCGGTATTCTTTCTTTTAAGGGGTAGATCTAAATAAAATAATGAAAAACTAAATTAAAACCCCGTGCACGGAACACCCAAGTCGGTCTAAGCAAATTTGTATGGGTGCGTCAACCAGTCTACTCACAAGTCGCTTTTATGTTTATTGAGATTATACTTAAACTTGCAAAATCTCTTTACTTTAGACGTAAATAATCATATCTGATTGATACACGTCTGTAAAAACCCAATTACACACACACACACACACTGAAGTTACACTAGAGGCTCATATTTTGAATATCCTGTTGTGGCATGGAACCCCTATAACATAAAGGGCAAAATGTTTTTGATGATTGGTCCCCTTTAATTTCTAATGTCTAATGCAAAGATTCTAATATTCACCATTAAAGAGAAAATGAGAAAAGTTGAATCTTGAATGTAAACATTGGCATTTTTTAAAGAATGTTTATAGACATGCCTTCTCTTTAGTATTTACATGACATGCGTCATTATTACCCAAAGATCATATGGGCAGCAAGAATTTCAAGAAAACAAAGAAATTAATGTAATTCTCTGAAAATTGAAATCAAAGGTAATTCTATGAGTTTCATACCACGTTAAATGCGATTTGGAAAATCGCACAAATTAACAATGCACAACAGTGGAAGATGAAATTTCCTACCAATAATCTGAGCTTGATTTTGTTTGAAACTGTCGATTATGTGTTTCCTACATTTCAGAAGAGATTTGTGCACAGTTTGATTACAGGGTACAATAAATTTTGTCAGATAGTACCAGTGGGGCATCTAGGAATTATGGCGCCTAGCAAACAATAAAATTGCGCCCCACCCCCTCATCTCTCTCTCCTCGCTGCACAAACATCAGCTTTGAAATTCGAATAAAATCCATTCCCACGTTTAATTCGGGAAATATGACATTACTTTTTAAATGATTTTTATGCTTTTACACATGGATCGGCTGGCCAAGTTTCATAAAAGATATATACAAGCGACGGAGTAATTAAAGCGAAGGAGCGGTAATTTTTTTGTGCAATTTTGACCCTCAAAAATGCAATTTCCGATTCATGTTACCTTTTGGAGAAAAAATCGCAAAGGAGCACATTAAAAGCCTAGGTCACAACCCGCCGTGCGTGTTTTTAGTCCGTACGTGTTCTGCGGAGGCCACGTCCGCCACGTTTTTCTGAAAACGTGGGGAGGGAGTAGCAAGAGCAGGGAAGGAGTACGTCAACGCACTTCACACGCACTACAACGCAAGGTGTAAGTACGTGGCCCGCACGCCACGCCTGGACGTGAGTGGTTGCGTGCATCGTACGTTGCGCACCTGGTAAGTGAGTTGTACGTGCTTACAACGTGCTTACAACGTACGATCGCCGTGCGGTTGCCTCGTTATCGTACGGAGGCCGTACTTTCACGTACGGTGTCCTTACTGACTTGCAGGGAATAAGTGCGTGCAAGTGCGATAAACGTGAGTTTTCCCGCCCTATGTCACTCCTCATCTGTTCGTTGCCTGCCTTTACATCATCTACGGCCCGTTTCTGTTGGGCCTCTCTGGCCCTATTAGCTGTCTTTTGAGCTGACCCCTTTTTGTTAAGCTTCTTGGGCATCTTGGAGACGAAATGATGATACTCGTCAGTCTACTCGGCTTTTATCCTGCAGAAATCAGCGCGCACAACGTGCGTTGTAAGTGCATAGCACGTACTTCCTCGGTGCGGTTTACGTGAGTTCTGCGTGCTCACTGGACAATTGAACTGGAGAAGCGCCGAATAAGCACGGACCCCGCACTTATCACGTGCGGAGCACGCACGTGCTAGGTGCGTTGTCCGTAGAGCAAGTAAAATTTTCAAAAACTCACGGAGTCCGTGCGTTGTGCGCTCGTTAGCAGCAGAGGACACGCACGCCAACGCACGTCACCCGTACTGGGGGTGAATCTGTAGACCGCCCGCAGCCCGAACGCAGCGAAAGTTCCTACTGCACTAAAAATTCTACGTCTTGTCTGCGTGCCCCAAATCCGTACGGAGGCAGTACTCACCACGTACGGATCCACAAATTTTGCCCACGTTTTTGCACGCAGACAGCACGCACTTGCAAGTACGGCGGGTTGTGACCTAGGCTTAACCTAGCTTTAGAGTCTCTTTCAAATTTTGAACATTGAAAAACCCTGTTCTATTCACCTCTTCCTATATTTTGGCCGCAAAATCAACGAAATGCCTGGAGAAATTATTCTCGATGTATTTAGCGAGGCAGTCGAAGGTTGGGATTTTTTGGTTTTCAAAGTTGATCCTTTCTAATGGATATTTTATGCACTTCATCGTGTTATTGGGGTGCAAAATATAACAAGATTCTAATGAAAATTATACGCTAGGGAGCAAAGCAAAATAGTACGAATTTTGAACCCTTTAAAACGTTACCTTACTTTGATATGCACTATATCCTATACTGGGGCGCAAAATATCTTGAAGAAAGATAAATAAGCTTTAGAAAATTTTGGCATTTTAAATCCTTTAATATATTATATCCTCTGCACTTAACCCAGGATTGTGGGCGAATTTCAACAGTAAGACTACAATTTTTCTTTCCTTTCCCCTATCTCTTTCTCTCTTTTGCGTCTTTTGGCACCCCCTTCAAGTGCCGCCCGGGGCACGTGCCCCCTCTGCCTCCCGTAGAGACTCCACTGGACAGTACGTTTACTTAAAATATTTACTGCAGTTATGGCATTTTCAAAAATAATAAGATATGAATACTATATAATCGAACAACAATATACAAGAGAGTTTACCTGCGCAAGAGGTAAGTTGATCGTTACAATCTTTGTGGCATAATCAATGCGATATCGTTGATCAGATTGGTCAACTCGAGTGCCGTCTGGTCCAGTAACTACGACTGATATTGAGGAACCTGTCGTCCATATTACAGTGATAGCCGTCTCGTTGCCCAGTGCAACGTCGATGATTACTGGAACGACCTCAAGACCAGGATAACTTTCGATTATGACCTCTGAACTGTAGATCTTTAGAGAGAGAGAGAGAGAGGTGTCTGTGTCACCACCGCATCTTTTGAAATAAATTATTATAAAAGCAAATTAATAAACCTTTTTTTACACTAAGCATCCCTACTTACATTTCGAGGGTGGGGTGGGGGTGGGTGTAGTTATGTGGAAAACCTAATGTCACGTTTGGGAGTTTTAAAAAACAGTCTTGTTCTGAAAATCTCTTTAATTTACCACATTTTACAGCGGGTTCTGTAGAGAATGCAGCTGAGAACCTATGCTGTAAGTTTGTAATTCGCTTTGGCGACCCGCTCCATCCTGGTGGCCCTTCCCCAAGTATACCTGTATGGGAACCGTCTCCACGCCGACATCAGGTCTCTCTGTTATGGTGCTCTGGAACGCCTGGATTAGACAAGTCCCAGTTCCAGTATCCGAACAAAAGGTGGAGATACCAGAAGTGCTTGTGGAAAGATCTTCCATTTGCTGGTCAGCTGAGTTGCTTATTGTGATAGTGTCAATGATGACACCAGAGTTTTCAATGTCTGTATACGTGTCTCTGATATATGGAGATGCATTCTCTCCTCCATCGCTTAAGAGCAAGAGGTAACCGCCCTGCGCATAAGAACCCAGTACCTAGACAGAATAATTTATACCAATCGTAATGTTATCTGTGTTGTCCGAAAAAAATCGTACTACATGGTGTCGATATACTACAGGTACTTTGAAACAAGTTATACAAAAGAGTTTTTTGAAGCATGATTCCTGTACACGAGAAAAAGGGATGAAGTGTTTTATGATAAGCTCAAGGAACCAATGTGGTGAATACTTGCACAATAGTTATTATAAATATTTACGATTCCAGGGGGGGTGTTTCACAAAGAGTTCAGTTTGATTTAAAGTCACGCGTAAGTGCCAATACGCATACGGTATTAAAAGCGTAATCTCATTGGTAGATTATCCAATAGCGCGCGTCCCTGAGCATGATCTGATGCGGTGATGCGTCATACCGCACGCAACGAGGAATTTAAGATTTTAAGTCAAACTTAAATCTTTGTGAAACACCCCCAGGACTTGTTTAATATGTTTCTTTAATGAGTCAGCTAATGAGCGAGATCATGAAGACGATACCTGAATGCCTAACAGTATTCCGCATCCGATCCTGATGGCTGGAGGCAAGGCATTGACGAGACTTTGCCTCGAGGCGGTATCAGTAATATCGGTAAGATATGCTCTGATTTCAGCTGCAGTATCGAATACAATGATGCCTAGCTTGCTGCTATCTGGAATAACATTCATGATGTAGTCAGTAGAGGACTGGATCATCCTGTCAAACCTGCTACCCTAAAAATGAAAAGAATGCCACGCAGTATGAAAATCATTTAAATGATTGTTTCAGTGCAACAATAACTCAAAATTTAAAACCTACATATTTCGTATTATACAAGAATTGTTATCAGAACTTTCAATGAAGCTTCATAGGAAAGTTTTTTTTTTTTTTTTAAATGTTGAAATTATATCTTTGGAAGCAAACCTCGACCATTAATAATGATATCACTATGGTTTGTCAAAGGAAAACCTTGGCCATACAATTATAGTAAGGATAACCAATCCCTCTCGACAAATACGAAATACGAACGCAAACCCACAGAAGCAGACCAACAGAAGCAGAACATATTTTAGCAATGTTTTGTAAAATGGAATTATTATCACACAGACTTACAGACATACTACCGCTAATGTCGAGTACAAGTACAACACTTCTGACTGATGATAGCTGGATGACATCAAATATGGGAGTGGTGTTAGAGACTGGATGGATACCAGCCTCAAAGTCTGATGTCCGTTCTCTCATAACCCTCCAGGCACTATCTCCATCACAGTTTGTATTCATGAGGTTTGGTGCTAGGGGATTGTGTAAATTATTTGGGTCTGATGGGTCGTCATCACAAAACTCCTCGATCTGAAATTGGATCGAATTGACCAATAAGCCAGACTTGGTACATGGTACAAAATGACTCTGAGATAACCCCATGCAGTTTGCACGTGCACATGCATTTGTTTTGATGGACGCGCTACTTTGAACGTTTTTTACGAGGGAGATATAATGGCTTGATCTCTCTTTCTTTGTCAATCCATGATTGATTGTAAGGCAATGAAGTTCAATTATATCTGAACTTATTTACCCGTCTTTATGCTGATGATACTATTTTACTTGCTGAAAATGCGAATGAGGACCAAATTGCACTAATAATAATGCTCTTTCTAGTTATTGCTAAAATGTGGCACCTTAGTGTAAATACCTCCTAATTTTTATTTTGATAATGAATCAATATGTTTTTGTGATGAGTATATGTCTATCTAAACAAGCTCGTAACTGTATGCTTTTTGGGGGAATTAAAATAGTAGCAAGAAAATGACAAATGATAAGGACTACAAAACAAAAGAACTCCCAACTGCACGGTTTACGGTGAAGTTGATCGCTACCATAGGTCACTACAAACAAGAAAACATTATTGCCAGTCGAATGATAATGTTCTGGTATAGTCTTCTAAATGGAAAATCATCTAAGCTATCAAACATCATGAATAATTTTCAATTTTCCATGTTCGAAAGGAAATAATCAAATGTCCTGGATTCTCAAAGTGAAGAATATTCTTGATAACTTAGGCCTTTCTGACTTGTGGAAAAATTAAGAAATCGATCTGACTTTATCGACTTTTAAAAGCATTGTAAACCAAAAGCTTCAAGATGTTAGTAAGCAGAAGTGAAGTGGCACAGCAGCTGATGTTGAGTTAAACTAGCAATGTACTATTTATAGAATTTTCAAACAGAGATTATGTTATGTACTTGAATAACCTTAACGAAAATCATAGAAGAACTTTCTGTACATTTCGATGTCACAATCACAATTCCCAATAGTGACTGGACGTTACAGCCACATTCTGAGAGCGGAACGTTTATGTACTCACTATTCTGCAAATGATATCGGCGATGAATTTCACTCTTATTCACTCTTCATAACTTGGGGGTCATTTTTTTATAGCAACACCATGCAGGCCCAGAATCTGCTTGTTAAAAAGACATACCCCCCACAATTCCTTAAGAGGTATTACTGGATATACCCTAACACTTTTAAATTAAATGAATTGTTTAATTCCAGTTAAAAAAAAGGACATTGTACACTAACCAGATACTAAACTTCAACCCTGGACTTTACACTATAATTATAACCCTAAACCTAAACCTAAACGTAACCCTAATTGCGACCCTATAACCATTATTATCTTTGACGAAATAAAGCCAGAAGCAAATGCCGGCGGAAAATATTATGTCGGAACACCGCTTAAAACACCAATTCTGTAATGTTAACTCTTGAAAAATCTACTCAATTGTCAAGTGACATGAATCCCTAAATACGTTGATACGATTTAAATTACCGTCACGTTTTATGAATATTGATCTAACAAGGACTAGTTACACCTCACTTTACAACGTCATAATTACCGAATGTATGTGAGCATCTTTGGTTCCAAAAAGCAGTGAAGCGGTAGCCGTCTGTCCACTTTGGTCAGGAACAAAGCGACAAGATGGATCATAACCACTGTTGGGATCACTCTGACATCGATGGCCACTAGGCATCACAACATCTCCTTTGATCTTGAGGGAACAACGGGTTCCCTCTGTACCAACACCGGGTGAGTCGTAGGCAGGAGCTCCAACGCCCTTACCATCATAGTGCTCCTTGAATAATCCCCAGCGATAATAAGCCCAATTTCGAACTCAGACGCTGTCTATAAAAAAATCAAGATAAAAAAAACCACACAAAAACTGATTAGCTGACTAATGATGATTATGGTGGCTTCCTGCGTATACCGCTCAGGTCCGTCACACCATGAAGCTCATGACGCTTCTGCATTATTACCCCCGTCGTAGCCGAGCGGCCAAATATGTAGCGCTCTACCATATCCGGTACTCATTAAAACCTGGGTGGAGAGTGGCAAAAGTGGATTAATGTCTTGTCAAAGGACGTTATTTAGTGCCGGGTTGGGATTAGAATTATGTAAGATTAGTACATTTTTTCAGTAATGCAGAATACTTCAGTGATAATGGTAAGTCGGGGGTTCAATTCTCCACCTTCTCCTTCTCCTCCTCCTTCTTCCTCTTATTCTTCTACTTCTTCTTCTTTTTCATTTCTTCTTCTTCTTCTTCTTCTTCTTCTTCTTCTTCTTCTTCTTCTTTTTCTTTTCTTCTTCTTCTTCTTCTTCTTTTCCGAGGATAGTCTGTACCCGTAACTCTTGAAGATTCCTGCAGAAATAGAGTGTGTATCTCAATGATATAGGTGTAAAGTCAAATGAGCGCGAAACTCCTTCTGCTACCTCTCATTATATGTAGACATTATTATTCATAGTTATCATTCATGACATGATAAAATTTTGTTGCTGGAACCTACCTGTGAGACCAAACTTGTCTTCTCGGTAAGTTGCATCTAGGATATACTGCGGTGTCATGTGCACCAAAGTTCCTTCCTTCCCACATCCTGCAAAGTTATCGACAAACGGCTCGTCATCTGGAAAGTTGTGCACTACTACGTTGGCAGACTCTAGTGTCTCGGTCCTGGCAAACTGATACTGGCTCTGCAGGGACCAGGTGTTTGGTACCAGGATCTTGATGTGATTCCAATAGACGTGCTGCTTGCTGGCCATGTACAGGCGCCGAGATGCTGATGTAAACATCGTCTGAGAGAGAGAGAGAGAGAGAGGGGGTGAAAGACGTAATCACGTAAAGATGGGTTTTCACGGGGCACGTTAACGATTCGCGAAGGATGCGAATGTCGAAAAAGTCTACAATAGTAGAAGTAGTAAGAGGAGAAGGAGTAGTAGTAGTAGTAGTAATATAGTAGTAGTAATGGTGGTGGTGGTGGTTGTGGTGGTGGTAGTGGATTTGGTTGTAGTAGTAGTAGTAGTACGATTATCAAAGGATCAGTTTCTAATTAATATTAAACAGGTATAGGATTTTGCTGCCATGGATGACTGAGCAGCAGGCTTTTCAAAAGTATTGTGAAAATCCTTTTGTACCAAGTTTGGGCAGAAGCAGCGAATGTGGGTCAAACCAATTACGTTACTTCAGTTGGAAGACAATTGAGTTATTTTTAATTAATTTTGTGCATTTGAATAGAAAAAGGTGTTAAAGTCAACTCAAACTCAAGAAAGGGCTTATTACAAGTTAAATTTATATTTTATTTGCCATGATAACACAATCTTGGCTTCATCCGCATCTCTTTTTAAGGTAAGCCTTTTTACTGAGTCATTTAAAATGGACAACATTTATTTGGGGAGCTATCTTTTTCTTGATAGTTTACTATCAATTACCTTGGTTATTCTCAAAACACGTATCCTTATTTTTCTTCTTTGTAGTCTATAAGATCAGTAAACCTTTGAGTTCATGTGCTATTCGCAAAAAACGCCGTGTGCATCTTATGCAGGTGAAATATTGCTATGGAGAAATGAGCAGAGAGTTTTTTAGTTATCACGAGACAAGAAGTTAGAAAGCTGTTAAAATAACTTAAAGATTATCATATGGACTGAAGGGAATTATGGAGGGAATTATGGAGGGAAACTGGGCCCCATAACCCCTTTACTGAGCGTTTTTTGGAAGTTTGGCGATTTTTTTTTGTCCCCCCCCCCCCACTGAGCGACTTTTCGAGAAGCTGGCGAGACCAAAAAAATACGGGTCTACGTTTTGACAAACTTTCATTTTTGGGCCCCCTCTTTTACTCAATCCTGCATCCGCCCCTGATTATGAGATAAAGGAGATAAAGTAGATAAAGGAAGTGTTGAGAGTAGATCAGCTCCCATAATGCAAGTACATGTAGTATTTACCCACTATCATGATTAACCATGGAGCCACTTCACAATATAATCAATAACTCATAAAGGCAGATATGTCTACTTTGGAAATTTGGAATTTTTATATCTATAAAATCTATAATTATACAAAGTTGACATATCGGTAGTCATGGAAGGTATTGAAAACTTTGTGTTGTCTTAATGTGACTTAATGAATATGAACCCGGATTTAACAGGTCTAGGCACGTACACAATACTGTTAATGTCCTCCCCGTAAATTCCCCGATTAACTAATTTCATGTTTACTTTGAATCTTAAGTCAGTCTTATCATATTTGAATGGGTAACCTTTGATTCGTTATCATGCTTTATATCAGGTACTTAAACACTTAATTTGAGTATAGTCATATCACCTAGAAATAATTGTGTTATTTACTGAAGAAGGAGTTAATAAGATGATGCAAATTAAATGAATGTCATAAATATGATGTTAAATGTTCCAATTCTTAGAGGCCTATATTTTCAAACGAAATAAGATTGTAAAAGGACACCATAAAACATTATATTCGATATTCTGCAGAGCCATTAATTGTCATTATCTTACGAACAAAGTCTATTAACCTTGTTTATTAAAGGAAAACCCTTAGATGCATTTGAAATCGTCTAATATTCAACTTAGAAACAGTCATTAAGCACCCACATATAGAACAACAAAAATAGAAATAAAGAAAGAAAAACTTGAATTATGCTCATTTTAAATCATTTTTTCTCCCTTTCTTTCTCTTTTCATTAAAGAGCGTAGAGATATAACAATTTGTGATAACTGCATATAATTGTTAGGGGTATCCTCGCTAGTCATAAGGACCGCTATTCATAAAGACCACTTATTCATAAGGACCGCTATCCATAACGCGTGACTAAATGAATAGCGGTTTTGTATGAATAGCGGTCCTTCTAAATAGCGAGCAAACCATAGACAAAATGGCTAAACTTACCAGCCACGATGTTTATTAGGGGTTCCATGCCGTTATACTGTATTCAAAATATGAGCTTATAGTTTTCCTTATATAGAGATACCTTGCACCCTCAACAATCGTAACAGCAACTTGAGAGTAGACAAGTCGACGTAACAGGTCGCACGCGGAACCCATGTCCGACTTCGGTTCCATGCATGGGGTGTAGATATTATTCTTTCTCTTACTATAAACCACTATAAACCTACATATACACACTGTGAATTTGTTTGGAACTTTTACCATTATGTACCACAATGTTTGAAAATTGGTTTGACCCTTACTCTGTACTATTACGTAACTAACACTTGGGGGCATGCGCGCTACAAGAATTGCTTATCATAGCATTTCCCTCCTCTTCAATATATGTTTAGGTTAGTAATGTTCCTGTATTCATTGTTTATTATTTTCTTCTCAGTGTCTTCATCTGTTTATACAAATTTATTAGATTGTTCTATGTTAATCATTGTATCGATGTGTATCATGTTTAACGGAAAAATGAATAAATTAAATGAAATTTTAAAAAACCCATAATTTTCTCCATATTCTTTAATCGGTAACCGAAAGAATGCCGGATGAGATGTGCACGCTTTATTTTTGATGTGATTGGCACCCTTTATGTTTATGGAATTAACCAGTTTAGCTTATTCTTTGTAATAAATACATTTTTGTCATATTCTTGTCTGCTTCCAAGATTTATATATATATATATATACCGGTATATATATACACACACACACACACGCATTTCGATTGTTCGAATTTCAACTGATGACTCCACTATTGAATTGCGTCACAAAATTCATTGACGGAATAAACCTCACCAATTGTTGACAACCGATGACGTATTGAATAACTACCGATGACCCATCGTTCTCTTTGTTCGATGTCATCGGTTTGAATGCGTACACATGTACACCCACACACGCACACACACATACACACACACAGTCTTGTATTGCTTTATTTCCGAGGACAAGTATTGTTCCTCTATTGTTCCTCCGTCCTCGGACAGTCGACGGAATAAAGCACAAATTCATTGTTCGACGTTCGAGGACTATTGTCCGGCTTCCGAGGACCATTGTTGTCATGATTTTTTTTTGTTCTCTGTCCGAAAATGTCCTCGGACATACGGCTAAACACGTCCACACCCACACACACACAGAGATATATATATATATTTATATACATGGAAAGAAAACTGCTAAAAGCGTTTGTAATGCATTGTGGCCAATTTTATTTTTACACTCGAATTTTCGGCGCTCCAGTACTACTGATAAGAAGACGCCAGGGAGCGCCGAAAATTCGAGTGTAAAAATAAAATTGGCCACAATGCATTACAAACGCTTTTAGCAGTTTTCTTTCAATTTGTTTGAGCCGATACATGAAACCTTAACATGTTTGGACCTAAGTTATATATATACATGTATATGCATGAAATAGACAATAGGAACAGTAAAAAAAACCCGCTAGCAATTACGGAGACGCTTATGACATGTTATTCATGATATTTACCAAAGTTGGGTTTGTATGTTTTAACCGAGTGCTAGGATCAAAGCAGATTGATTGCAATACAATACCACACACATTTCTGTGTAATATCTCTTTAAAAAAAATCAAAACATGGATGAATACATGTGATGCGCCGTCAATGGCATGAGATGGCAATATAATTCTGAGGCTTCATAAGGACATTCTGCCATTGGGATCACGAATGAATGAACAAACAATCAATAAATTAATAAATGAATACTAAAATGTGTAATCTAAACAGCCAAATATAGAAAAGTTTATGTTAACAACAGTGGAAAAGTCCTTCTTTGTTTTTAGCATTTTTATATTTTGTGATTTTCGTCATTTCTAAACAACAATCTTAAATTCAAAGGCCGGATAAAGAATAAAAATAAAAGCTTAAGTAAATTTATATTACTTTGAGATTTTCAATGATGTTGAGATCCTCAGGCACTGCACGGTCGATTGCGATGAGTAGATTTGAGTAGCCTCCATTGTTCAGACTGATGATATTCTTCTGGCCCGTTACCACCGCTACAAGAATGATCTCCAAGAGTAAAATTACCGGAATCCTCTTTTTACATTCCATATTTATACTTCTGTTCTTGTGATATACCTCTGAGAAAGAATTTGTTTTGTGAGCATGTAACAACGAGTGAATATTTTTTTAAACGCCTTAATGGCTGTGCGTCTTATGTGATAGCTGACCGTGATGTCACTCCTAAAAAAGGAAACTAAAACAAAAATCACGACAACATATAGTTGTCAAGAGCAAAGTTCATTTTGTGTTACATACGTCCGCCTTCTACAGTGCATCCCAGAAAAAAATTAACAGTTGGAGAAATTCTCCCCAAATAAATGTTTCAAAATATGTTTAGGAAATGTTCATACCTGCCGATAGCTTAGGGTCTCTTCTATCAAATGACACCAAAATATTCCACAATATTTCACGCTTGAGTGAGCAAAATCCAATTTTGTGAAAGGATGCAAAATCCAATCTTGACAAGAACTGATATTAGCTCTGGCTGGTATCACCCGATGTGAGAGTCATGCAAAGGCTTAGAAATTTACATATTCTGATCAATAAAAGACAATTCATAAAATAACAGGTTCTGTTCTCTTTATATCCTTACACATCCCATCAACATTTTATGCTTGAGTGAGCAATTAACTACTTTACTGAGTGTTTCAAAATGTTACTTTTGGTGAGTCTTTTAATTTCATCTGGCCTGCTCACTCAACAATTAAGTTTTGATGGGATATATCAGGAAATACTATGAATAAAGGCTGTTATTTCGTAAATAGTCTTTCAATGATCAGAATATAAAATTTCGAAGTCTTTTCTCGACTCTCAACTTGGCCCATACCAGCCAGAACAACAACAAACATTTGTCAAGAATGGATTGTGCACCATTTCACAACAGTGGCTTTTGCTCATTCAAGCGCAAAATATCGTGAGACATTTTAGTATAATTCGGTAGAAGAGATCCTAAGCTAACTACAGGTATGACATTTTCCTGAAAATATTTTGAAATATTCGCGAAAAACGCCGTGTGCATCTTGTGCAGGTGAAATATTGCTATGGAGAAATGAGCAGAGAGTTTTTAGTTATCACAAGACAAGGAGTTAGAAGGCTGTTAAAACAACCTAAAGATTATCATATGGACTGAAGCAAGGTCATTTGAAGATCGATACACCAGATCACTTTAAACAATGAAGCATTGAAGCAAAAAGCAGAATTCAACTTTTCAGGAGATTTTGACAACACTGTTTAAAATCCTTGGTGCTTAGTCACCCATGGCAGAAATATGAATGATGTACAACTGGACAGACAACAAGTTACTCTTCGTCATGAAATAAAGTCACATTGGTTATAACATTTTAATTAGAAGCTATTAAATTTGGGTATATTTTTTTTCTACGCACTGTACATTCTCAGAATTCTTGAAAAAACATGAGTGCTCAACCGACGAAGCATTTGTTCAGGTATTTCGTTGGTTATAAGACACATGCTCCGGTGACAATTGCTCCGCCGTCGATATCCTGTATTAAACGAATTCTAAATTGAAACCCTGGACGAAACACCATACCTAATCCAGATCCTAGACCTACACCGATACTAAAGGCAATTGCAATCCTAAGCCGAACCCTATATCTTTGCCGAAATAAAGCCTGGGGACTGTTTCATAAAGCTGTTCGTAAAGTTACGCATGATTTTACGACCGACTTGAATATGAAGTGCCAAATGAAATGCCCAAATGCCCAAAGTTTTTTTCCTGACGTTTTAACAAAGTATGACTGTATTTCCAAAAATCTCAATCTCAAAAATCTCAAAAAATATACTTTGCATTAAAAATGCTTGCTAAGAATAAGAATGTTAATCTACGTCTGCATATTTCAACTTTTAGTGGATGCGATTAAAATGATTGAGAATCACATTTGGATTGCCATATTCAAATCATTCGTAAAGTCGTGCGCAACTTTAAAGCGCAACTGTAATGATGTGTAATGCTGCAGGTGTAATCGTAAAATACCGTTACCTCTGGTTGAACTCATGGATGACATCTTAAAACGCTTTATATCATGTACTCTATGTAAACATGTAAGTGGTTATACTTGTTTTAATCTTACAAACTAATTTTTTATCTGATTACTTTTCAAATTAAATAAAATTTCAATAAAAAAAACGTGTCCAATTTTTCTTACGAAATTGTATTACGTAATATACAAACGGTAATAACACAATATATCTTCAGCATATACTCAGAAAAAATAGTATACTATTAATACATGGTTGGGAGCGCGTTGGTGCGATCTGGCAACACAAAGGTTTTTATCATGGTGTACGATACGCACGAGGCGCAAGCCGAGTGTGTTGGACACCACGATAAAAACCTGTTTGTTGCCGGATCGCACTAACGCACGAACTCACAGTAGTTTTATAAAACAGGTCGGCAATATGATTATGAAGTGTATAACAAGAGCCCCAGGGGGGACGACGCTCACCTGAGGTGGATCAATTCACATCTGGTGCATGTTCTCTCTTGCACATGAACAACTTTCATTCTTCATCTATAGAGGTATCTCTATACACAATACCAAGTCTGAGCTTCCTACCAAGTTCGGTTAAATTCAAATCATGGGTTTGGGAGAAGAAGCTGAAAATGTAAAAAGTTTATGGATGGCGGACAACTTGCCCCACACCCCCCCCCCCTCTCCAGTATGTTACCCCCACAGACCCCCTATAGCGCTACCCAGAAAAAAATTCATGAACAACTTTCATTTTTCGTCTATAGAGGTATCTCCATACACAATACCAAGTCTGAGCTATTCCTGGTTCTGGAGAAGATGTTTGAAATTTACACAGCTTTTACAATTGGGGGCCCTCCCCCTGGGGGCCACATGTACCATTTTAGCAACTTTGGATCCCCTACCCCTAAGGATGATTCCTACCAAGTTTGGTTGAATTCCGATCATGTGTTTTGGAGAAGATCAGAATGTACATTTTGCCTGGCAGCGCCCCCCCTTCCAGTATGTTACCCCCACAGGGCCCCTATAGGGCCACTCAGAGAAATTTCATGAACAACATTCATTCTTCATCTATAGAGGCATCTCCATACACAATACCAAGTCTTAGCTATGCCTGGTTCTGGAGAAGAAGATGTTTGAAATTTACATAGCTTCTACAATTGGGGGCCTTCCCCCTGGCCCGCCCCCCCCCCCCGGGGCCACATGTACCATTTTAGCAACTTTGGGTCCCCTACCCCTAAGGATGATTCCTACCAAGTTTGGTTGAATTCCGATCATGTGTTTTGGAGAAGAAGATCAGAATGTACATTTTGCCTGGCAGCGCCCCCCCCCCAGTATGTTACCCCCACAGGGCCCCTATAGGGCCACTCAGAGAAATGTCTTGAACAACATTCATTCTTCATCTATAGAGGTATCTCCATACACAATACCAAGTCTGAGCTATGCCTGGTTCTGGAGAAGAAGATGCTTGAAATTTACATAGCTTTTACAATTGGGGGCCCTCCCCCTGGGCCCCCCTGGGGGCCACATGTACCATTTTAGCAACTTTGGGTCCCCTACCCCTAAGGATGATTCCTACCAAGTTTGGTTGAATTCCGATCATGGGTTTTGGAGAAGAAGATGAAAATGTAAAAAGTTAACGGACGACGCACGACGCACGACGGACGACGGACGACGGACAAATTTCCATCGCAATAGCTCACTCGAGCCTTAGGCTCAGGTGAGCTAAAAATGGTTACGAACCCCATAGAAACGCCAAGAGTCGCACAGTCATGGAGGCTGCCATTTGCTTTCCTGGATGACATCACATAAGCGCAGCTAACAAAAGTCATGCGCGTTTCAATGCGCGCATGTAATCCCTGCGCTCAAATGACAATTAAACTACGCGATTTCATTGCGTTTTAAGTTTGCACGCACCAAAGGTACGCGTACGCGCAGCTCAGCCGTGCGTTAGTACCTTTTTGCCGTGCGTTAGTCCTTTTTTCCACGGTCACGTGGTGTTATTTGACCAATCAGGATGGCTACATTCTTGAACCCGTTTTATAATAATGTATATCATTATCAAATGAAGGCCTTCGTGTGAATAGAATCTACAGACCAATGACACTTTGGACTAAGGAACCATTGCACTGTCTCAGCCTTTATTTCGCAATTATATAGTGATGCTGTAAATAAACTTATAAGATATCTTTTTTTTTTAATTTGTAAACAAATCTTTCGGCATATTACTCCCAGTGTTAAAGATCGTATGCTCGATCTGTAATGAAAAACACAAGTCAGAAAAAATTGGAACCAGCGGGATTCGAATAATATGCCGAAAGATTTGTTTACAAATTAAAAAAAAATTCCTCCCCAGTCAAGCTTCTTCGCTTATAAGATATCAGATTTCAAATACCACATACATGGTATATTAGGAGATATAATTTCATGATGACCTAGATCCTAATCAAATAATTGGTTGAGAGCGAACATGTGACCAGGCGTATACTTTGTTAACGTGTTACGGTCACAAGAAAGTGCTAATGATCGGTCATTAGCAATATCTAATGAACTATGGAGTTTAGAATGAGGGTGGTTTACCAAGTGACAAGAATCCTCGTCAGCATTTTATAATACATATATTACACAGCATTATCTTGGGTAATTTGTATGATTATATAAATAGGTACCTTCGAAACAGTCCAGACATCGTCGGCTATCATACTCTGTGGGCACTTTGTGAGGATAAGTCTTTCTTAGGCCAACATTGAATATTTGTATAGGATGCAGGCATATGCTAGTGTTTGAAGAAAATTAACTATTATTGATTTGTTATCCTTAATTACCGAATTTTATCGCCCATGAAAAGAATCTGATATATTACGATTGGTGGGTTAATTTGTAAACCGTAAGTTGCAAATTATGATGGCCACTCATGGCTCTGTCCACGAACTGCTTTAGAGTATGGCCCTCCGTTTTGTTTTTGCTTATACATTATTATGTTTATGACTACAATTTCTTTTTAATGTATAATTAACCAGTCCTATGTTTTTCTTTGAATGATAATGTTTCTGAAGGAGAGTATGTAGATTGCATAAAATGTTATATTTCCAGCAATTTAATTCACTAGTGTAATGTTTGTTGTGTTGTGTTTATCTTTTATATCATTCTTGTTAATTTGTGAAAGTAAAAATATGTAAAATTGGAAATTTGAATTGCAAAGAGCGTTTACGCCTTAAAACAAATATCATATTTCTGTAGAGCCTAACAATTCAATTTATTTATCTTTTTAAAGAAGTCTCTTATAGTTGTCGCCTGCGGTAGATTGATAGGGGGAATCCCGATAGTCCGTGGGGCCGATAGACCGAGGGACCTATAAACCGCGGGTCCGATAGAACGCGGGGCCGATAGAGCGCGGGGCCAATAGACCGCGGCGTCTCAATGTACACGCCAGTCACCAGTAATTCCGCACATTCGCTCAAATCACTATACACCTCTTGCAATCGAAAGCACTAACAGGAAAACTTAAAAAAAAAAAAAAAGAGCAAAAATTAGAGAAATGGGAGGTGGATCGTCACCCCCTCCTGGATGCGCTCATTAACTTTTTGATGTTCAGTGGATTATGCAATAAGTGACTAACCTTCAAGTCTTTTGTTTTTATTTGAAATAAAAGAAACTAACGCTAATAAACAGGACGTGCAATTTGAAACTTTTCATTGAAACTCAAAGTTTTATTAAATAACATCTTTGAAAATCAACTTTTTCATACAAACAGTACTTATTGCTTTCATCAAACCCATCTCATAACAAATACACAACTATCACTAATTCATATAAAGAATTCAAACTAAGCAGCGTTAAACTGAATGAATATCTGCAGAAGAGAAACGAGGAAATGGCATAACTGACGATTGATTTTGAAGACTGATTAATATTATAAATTGAATAAGTTCCAAATATTGATTTGCCTTGGACACAGCTCATTTTGTTTTGAAAATTATTGAAAAGAAAAGATAAGGGATTGCGTTATGCTTTTGTTTTTCTTGATTAAAAAACAACGAAAGAAATAATGCTCAATAATGAGGATGAAAACGCATGGTCGGAACATGAATAGAAATTCGACTGTCTTTTACACATATAAAAATAAGACAAAAATCAACTTCTCAAAGAAACATAACTGACAAGAATTGAAACACAAAAACGAATATACGTACAATTATTTACCATTTTGAAAATATAACGAGTATTTGA
Source organism: Heliocidaris erythrogramma (assembly GCA_025617745.1). Taxonomy (NCBI): domain Eukaryota; kingdom Metazoa; phylum Echinodermata; class Echinoidea; order Camarodonta; family Echinometridae; genus Heliocidaris; species Heliocidaris erythrogramma. The sequence goes on along the minus strand of CM046860.1, from coordinate 42,424,201 downwards.
TTTTGAACAAATGTAAGGCATATCACAACTAGAAAATTTAAGAAGCTCCCTAACAAAATACCAAGATCCTATACAGAGAGAAACGCATGGAAAACGCATGGCCAGAACAAGAATAGAAATCCGACTGTCTTTTATACATATAAAAATAAGACCAAAATGAACTTCTCAAAGAAACATAACTGGCAAGAATTGAAACACAAAAACGATTATACAATGATTTACCATTTTGAAAATATAACGAGTATTTGATTTTGAACAAAATGTAAGGCAAATCGCAACTAGAAATTTTAAGAAGCTCCCTAACAAAATACCAAGATCCTATACAGAGAGAAACGCATGGAAAACGCATGGCCAGAACAAGAATAGAAATCCGACTGTCTTTTATACATATAAAAATAAGACCAAAATGAACTTCTCAAAGAAACATAACTGGCAAGAATTGAAACACAAAAACGATTATACAATGATTTACCATTTTGAAAATATAACGAGTATTTGATTTTGAACAAAATGTAAGGCAAATCGCAACTAGAAATTTTAAGAAGCTCCCTAACAAAATACCAAGATCCTATACAGAGATTTATAGGAGTGAACTTTTCCATTCAACATCCGCAGGTTGATTTGCCGTTTATCAACAAAATATTCTGTATTATCTACTCAACATGCTCAGTACGGTTCTAGGACACCTACCCCCTGGACAACCACCCCCGGATAACCACCCATATAGGATAACCACCCTCTAGGACAACTACCCCCCAGACAACTATACCCCCTGGACAACTACCCTAGTTGTCCTAGAGGGTGGTTGCTCTCGGGGTAGTTGTCCTAGAGGGTGGTAGTCCTAGGGGGTAGTTGTCTGGGGGGTAGTTGTCCGGGGGGTAGTTGTCCTAGAGGGTGGTTGTCCTAGGGGGTAGTTGTCTGGGGGTAGTTTTCCGGGGGTAGTTGTCCTAGAGGGTGGTTGTCCTAGGGGTAGTTGTCTGGGGGGTAGTTGTCCGGGGGTAGTTATCTTATAGGGTGGCTGCCTTAGAGGGTAGTTAGCTGGGGGGGGGGGGGTAATCATCCTAGAGGGTAATTGTCCCGGGGGTAGTCATCCTAGGGGTGGTAGCCCTAGGTGGTAGTTGTCCTAGGGGTAGTTTTCCTGGAGGGTGGTTATCCTAGGGGTGGTTATCCGGGGGGTGGTTGTCCAGGGGGTAGGTGTGATTTTGATACCCTAAACAGGGATATTATTTCATTCTTGATTTTGATACCCTAAGCACGGAGAGAAACAATTAACGGCTTGTTTTTACACCCTTAACAGGGCGAGCATATACGACCGAAATTCTCAAATTCTGAATAAATTGTACCCTTTCCGCGGATTGGCTGTGTTAAATTTGGTCAGAAGTGTGATTTTGATACCCTTTTATATGAAAAGGGTATCATGAGATATGAAAGCAACTTAGATAAGTTCAAAACCTCCCTTAATATATATCTCCCTTAAGATATTTGTTTAATACTCATATGCTTTTCACACTTACTTTTCTTAACCCCGGACTATCCTTAACCCCGGACTATCCTTAACCCCGGACTATCGTTTTTGCTTTTCACACTTGTTTTTTTAATCCCATACTAAGTGCTTAGCCGGGGTTGAGAAATTTTCCGCTTTTCACACTTGCGCTTGCTTAACCCCGGACTATCCGATAGCTCATGAATATTGATATCTTCACTGACAGGATGACTGACTTATCAAGCCCAAAGGACGCACAAATCAACTGGCTTACTAAGCATCAACAAATAGCCTGATGTATAACACTACTACCTCATACGAAAGAAGAAGAGATATCTTCACTATCGCGCATGCCTCGTAAAATACTAGTCGTCAAGATCAAGCATGTACTACAATATTGTTAATTAGGGCATCTTCCCACCACCCCCCTTCTCTCTCTCTCTCTCTCTCTCCCTCCCCCTCTCTCTTGCTTGTCTTGCGTTTTCTTCTCTCTCTCTTTCTCTCTGTTTCTCCTTCAGTATGGATGGACTGCACCTTTTATCATGTCTGCTACATTTTTCCTGCTCTAGAACGTACTGTAGAGATTTCAATCTTATTCTTTATCTGTATTTGTATCTGTATATGGTGTATTATATTTGCACTTTTTTGTTGTTGTTGTTGTATTTAATCTATTAATTTATGTTTACTTTTAAGAATGTATGAAATATGTAAGATCTTAGGTATGGCAAAACTTCGAGCGTCCAGCTTATATTGCCAGACCTCTGTGTGTTTCTATTTTCAAAGTTTGTATGTATGAAACTGATTATTGTGAAACATGCAGGAATAAATAAATAAATAAATAAATATGTACGTGTATATGTACATGTACTTGCAACGCATGAAGCCGAGGTAAACAGGTGAACTTTCGCACCCGGAAGATTTATAAGGAAATGCATATTTATGAGCACGTTGTCTGTGATGACCGGCATGTGTGGTCCTTAGCACCGCATTTTCTTTTCGTTTTCACACTTGCATTCTTAGCACCGCAATTGTGGTGCTAGCACCGCAATTGCCCGGCTAACCCTGCTTTTTTGCAGGGCCAGATAGTCCCGTACTAATTGCGGGGTTAGCCCACTTTGGTAAAAGTAAGTGTGAAAAGCAAGTGGGCTAAGCTTAACCCCGGGAAATTGGTGGGGCTAAGACCCCCCCCCCCCTTAGCCCCACCAATTTCCCGGGGTTAAGCGAAATTTTGCAAGTGTGAAAAGCATATCAGAGTATGAACTCAGTATGAACCAAGTATTATTATTATTTTTTATTATTATATATTTTTCGTTTTTGACACCCTAAACGCGGATCCGCGCCCGACCCTGAAAAACTACCCTTTTTCCTCGTTTTCAGGTTCGCGGATGCTGTACGGATTTCAATGGAGGTCCCCCCCCCCCCCGGGATTAAGATACATGAATTATTTGAGTCATTATGCTTTTAAGACGTGATGTGAAAATGCGTTGCATCTCAGACACCGCGGTCTATCGGGCATAGATTGATAATATTTTATTTTACAAAAAACATGCCCATTCGGAAACAACCCTATCTCAATCAATTAATCAACAATGAATTCATTTCTATCTAAGGCAGATCACTTCCCTTTTCAAAATGACTGAACTTTTCTATCGCCCATTGTACTTTGTCCAAGTCTCCAGGATACCAGTTTCAAACATTAGCTCGTTAACTTTAAAATCAGATAATAATTTTTCAGGGTTCAAGGGGACGATTAAGTTCACATTCAAACATTAGTTAATACGATTTCAGACAACGATCGCATCGTGAGCAAACGTTGAAGTACTTATATTTCCATACTCTTGGGTAACTACATAAACAAAATGTCTTCAAGAAGATTTGTGTTTCTTCTTTTGAGTGCCATCTTCATCAGCAACTCTGGAGTATTAAGTCAGGATATTAATCCAATGAAGCTAGAAGATGGAGAATTCAAGAATGTTCTTGTAGCCATCCATGACGATGTTCCTGAAGACCCCACCATCATAGACAAAATCAAGGTTCGTATTTGATGTGGAATCAGAAATATATTGTGATACGTGTATTATATATATATATACACACAGAGAGTTTTTTAATACAAGTGTATGTAAAACAAATTGAAAAAAATAAATAGATTATAGTTATGAGTTTAACAACAACAGAATTTATTTGATTGCAATAACAGAAACAGCAAAAACAACAACAAAACACAAAAACTACTACTATCATCATTATAATTATTGTTATGAGTATCATCATGGTCCTTATTATTATCATTATTATTATTGTTATGAATATTATTATTATTATCATTATTATTATTATTATTATTATCATTATTAATAATATCATTATCATCATTACTCTCGAACGGCCGCCTACGGCTTTGATGAAAAGATCATGCAAACCGATTCTGAATTTGGTGGGGGCGTCGAAAGAATGTACTTGAGACATTTGTGATTGAAAAAGGGTGACAGAGGTGATCATAAACATAACACTTGTAGACAAATAAATGTATAAGAGAGTTTGATGCTGGATATATGCATTTTTTTTTTAAAGAGAGGTCTATACATACAGTTAACAACATAATTATTCATACCCCTTGTAATTTGAAGTTATGTGTTTGTCTTAAAAATGAAAGGTTGACTAGTGATATTTTATGAATTGTATGATGTTATATACGGGGTTATATGTTATGGTACGGGGTTCGAATCCCTGCCGCAGCACCAAAGTCCTTTGGCAAGACATTAATCTACATCCGCCACACTCCACCCAGGTGTAGTAAGTGGGTACCTGGTAGGATTTATTCCTTGAATGCACTGAGCACTACGGTTGCCGGAGCTAAGCTAGGGTAATAATATCCAAAGTCATTTGGAAGCGCATAGTGATATGTCCTATACAAGAACAAAATGTTATTATTATTATTATTATTATCATATAATATTATTCGTGAAATTCTTTGTCATATGATCAAGTACATGAACATAAACAAGGACAAACCAATTTTTAATGAAAAACAAAATTTAAAAAATCTTGGTAAGGTATGAATAATTTGCTGTTAGCCCTATCCCATGTATATGTGTGCATGTATTTGCTCTTACATACATGCAGTTGTGGGGTACAGAGGACAAAAGAGCACAATGATGGCTTGTGGGGTACAAAATATAATAGGAGAAGTGCTTGTGGGGTAGAAAATACAATAGGAGAAAGCAATACAGTTCCCCCACAAATCATAGTATGTAAGTGTGTGTGTGGGGGTGTATGTGTGTGTGTATTGTAATGATAAATTGTATCAATTTGGTTTTTTTATCACCTAACTTATGTTCTTTCTGTGGAAGGGAAATTGAGGTATACAACCACTTGTTTATGAAGTGTCAATTGGTTAAAAAATTGTGGCAAGAAATTGGGGAACAAATGAAATTGATGCACTTAAATACTTTAAAATGGGAGGAAATTTTAGTTGCTTTAGATGGAAAATCAGAAAAGCATATGTACATTATCCACTTAATTACAAAATATATGATACACAATGTGAGATCAAAAGGAACGCCCCCAACAAAGAAAGGAATCTATAATGCACTTTTAGAAAGTAAAAGATAATGAACGGAAAAAAGCAATAGCTCGAAATAAGTTAAGTCTGCATCTAAAAAAATGGACTTATTTTCAATGTTGGACGGAAGGAGGACATACAAGATTAAAAATTATTCATTGTTACAATTGCCCTATATACCTTAAATCGTCACATATCATTTTAATCTATACCTTGTTCAGTTAATTGTACTATGGTCTATTTATGAATGACATGCTATGGAATTATATTATTTGTATTGTCTATTGCTATGTTGAATTATATTGTGTAATCAATGCTTAATTGGTAATATTCATTTTGAAAATCTGAATCAAAGAATAAAAAATTATGAAAAAAAAGAAAAAGTATGTGTGTGGGGGGGGGGGGGGGAGGGGGCGTTTGTGTTGTTCTGACGGCATGGTTAGCGATTTTATTTTTTTCATTTTGAAAAAAATAGATTTATCAGTTCTGAAAAATACATTCTTATCTATTTCTTTGTTTTGAACTTTTATTATTATTCTTTATTTTCTATTCCATTTTTTAAAAAGCTTATTTAAATCGCGATTTAAATCAATGATTTAAATGGATTTATTCTACATTGGCCGATCCTGCCTGAAGGTGATGAAATACATTGAGATATACATGAAAAGGCACATAAAGGCATAAACACACCGACACGCAGTGACACACACGTATAAATATAGGACCATACACTGTCAACGATCTCTCAGTACCAAGAGAGCTGCGCGGAATACACTAACCACTGATTCAGTGACTATAGATAGCATGCAACCCGCACTGATAGTAGCTCTCGGACTCGTTCACCAAAATGTGTGTGTTATTAAAATGCCAGTCATTCTTTTTCGAAATTTTAAATGCATTAAAGTAGAACTCTGATGATTTTAAATATTGGCTTAATACTTATTATTGCATAGATGGCATAAATTAAACAAGGTTATCCAAATTCAACGCTTGGAAACATTTTGAAGTAATGATTATTATCAATTATAAAACGGTAAAATACAGCCCCCGATATAGCAGCTGAAGAGCTCCTCGAACGCTGCTGAGATATGTGACGACACACCATGGACCAGTCCTGTCTAAGCAGACGATGTCCCATAACATCTTACACATTTTTCAGAGCCTATTTTGTCAGCTCCTCTTCACTTATTTCTCTTCCTTCACTAGCGTCAGTCTTAATGTTAGTCTGTTGCCTCACTCTTAACTTCGTGTATGGTATTATTTTGATGAAAAATGCAGCGTTAAAAAAATAAAGGAATCAGTCACTTGTAAACAAAATAAGACGCCATTGTATTTTCAGCTGCTTGCACCGGGCATGTTCGGCGTTTCAAGAGGGAACGAATACCATCCTGCTATTATTCGGAGGGCTTTTCAATTTGAAAGTGGGGTTTATTTCATTGATCACTGACCCTTCTCCTGTGTATTTACAATCAAACGGTTTTAGCTATCAGAATCCGTTTCACTTTCCCTTTATAATGGTGTGAAATAAGGTCATGTTTAAATACATCAAACTCTTTATAATTTGATAAATAATTGCATTGCAATTACGTTCATTCATTATAGGACGTCGTCTGCTTAAGCAGGACCGATCCCGTGTGTGACGACATCAAAACATCGCTATATTTCTGGCGAATCCTCGGATATTCCAGATGCTGAGAAGAGCTTTTATTTGTGTTGTTTTTATAATCATCAGATACGCAGTTGACATAAAACTTATACGATTGCCATCTGTAAGCTTCCCAGTTTCTAGTGATACATTAATTGCCATATTTGTGATTTTCTTTGAATATCTACTTTAAAAAAAGGGAGAAGACCTTTAGATGGATATACATGCAGCAACAATAATGTTGGTATTTTTAAAGCCATCATTCATGCAAGCGCCAAAAGTTTTTCAATAACAAAGCTTTATGACCATACTCAAATTATATAATGAGATTATTATTATTATTATATTTTCATTATTATTGCTTTTATCATCATCATCTTAAGAATTGTTGTTTAAGTACATACCTGAATTGCATGTGTTTTCTCTTTCTTATGCCTGGTGTTTTATTTGTAGTACCTCTTTAGATCTCACCCTCTTTGTTGTTTCAAATTTGACCATACAAGACAACTCAACATCCGATCATACAATGCCTTAAAATATCAACAGGTGTAGGGTGCCTTAACTGGTTATTTACACCTTGTTGTATTTTTTTTTAATTTCGGGGAGGGGGAGGGGGGCGACACCCTTTAAAATTTGCTGTCGAGAGGTGCCACTTTCCCCCTCAAATCGCCGACCCTGTATTTCGTAGAATATAGACCCTATTTGAAATGCCCATTCTTAAAGTTCTTGTAAACACACAAGGAAAACCTGGATATATGGCTAATTTTAAATAGTGAAAATTTGCTGATAAAAGCTGACAAAAATGCTGACAAAAAGCTTTACAATTTGATCATATATATCAGTGGATATATTCATAGTCGAGAGGGTTAAACACTCGACTGGAGATAAGACGTGCAAAAAGAAAAAACAAAATATATCGCTAGTAAACGAAGAAGCTTGACTGGGGAGGAATTTTTAATTTGTAAACAAATCTTTAGGCATTTACAGATCGAGCATACGATCTTTAACACTGGGAGTAAAATGCCTAAAGATTTGTTTACAAATTAAAAATATATCGCATCTGAAATTCCAGGTAATTTGATTTTATACAAACATTAATAAATTGATAATGGTTAACCTGCAAAATGAGAAACAAAAATACATATCATATCATTTATTTCATAAGGAACATTATTACATAAAAACGTACGTATCATTGGTCTGTTTTATGTATGCATTGTTCTATGTAGGATATGTTTACTATGGGTTCGTCTCTACTCTTCAGAGCTACCAAGTTTAGAGTCTTCTGGAAGGAAATACTAATTTTAGTCCCAAAGTCCTGGGCCAGAGACCCTTCATACAAGTTGGCGCAGTCTGAGTCTTTTAAACGAGCTAATATTCGAATCATCACTAGCAGTGAGTCCATTGAACCTGATGTTGTGAACCAAGTTGGGTGTGGAAGGGAAGGTTTACACATGACGGTGACTTCAGGATACTTACATAGTACCAGTAAATGCCATGGTAAGTTGAAAGGGTGTAAATATTTTTCTAGACAGTTGGTGATCCCTTCAAAGGCCCGTCGGGACATACCAATGGCTGTATCGTATTGAAAAGCAAATCATACCAGGGCAGTGGGACAAACTGTCCTTTCCCGATTGATATTATAGAATATTATTTATTGAAGATAGCATACGAGATCATCGAGATGAGGATGGTGTGTCCCAACGTCCGAGAAAAGGAAATCATCATACCCCTCATCGACAATGCCTTTAGTTAATAAACCGTGACCCATTCACACCCACATGTTCTGGGTCAGTTATTGATAACTTACAGTAGATGGTGGTAGGACGGTCCGTAATACATTGTAAAAAGAGTTGTATGAAAGGTTACCCAAAACATCGAGTACATTTTACCCAATTTGGGTTACATTTTACCTAATATTGGGTTAAATTTTACCCAACAAACAAGCATGTTTCCCTTTTTACCCGACTAATTGTAGAGTTTAATGAGTTACATGCATCCAACATAATACTTGATTTTCGGATTTATCATACAATAAATGTACCCTTAAGCCATTAATCTTTTTCTGCACTTTTGCAAAATATCCTCACACACCCTCATGTAGTGTATTGGATTTTAGTTTTATTCTATTTTAATTTCTTTTATTATTTTATACGTGCACCTTATAGTGAAGTTATGTGTTATGTTTGATTATCACGAGATTGAAATGATAACATGCAGGTTTCAGGCATTCAATTTTACTGCAACCATTAAATGTTACATTGTAATGTTTTGTGTTTTGGACACTTGAGAAATAAAAAACGCTTGAATTTGAATCTAAATCTGAAATATTTCATCATTAAAAATCGCATAAATAAAGAGTAGAAATTACGTTCAAATTTAATTTATATGAATAGCCTCTTGAGACTGATAAAATAAATTGCTGTTCTATTGCGACTAGAGCTTGTATGTGAATTTTTCCTGTCATTGAAGTTTATGATCAGTTCCTCGAATCTGCCCCTGGAGAGCCCACAAATGTAAAAATAACCAAAAAATGTAAAAACATTGCACCGGCAATTGTCAAAATAACCACAAATGTCCTAACATGTCAACCACAAGTGTAAAAATAACCACAAATGAAAAAAAAAAGATTTTCCCACAAATGTCAAAGTCTGTTTAACCACAAATGTAAAAACATTTCGCCTGAACTTTGAACTTTGAACTTTGAACTTTATTTCTTTCGACCCCTTCCGGAGTATGAGAAATATAACATATTTACAATATTGTACAACATAGAATGATTACAAAATGGCAGTTTTCATACACATGAGATGTGATAGTATTACTACGTACACTTAAGAACAATATAAGAACAAGAAACAAAACAAATGTATTTAAAGAGGTATCAGCATATCTTAGAAGATTAACTATCTACTAAACTTCTGTAATATCGCTTTAACAAACTTGGCAAGTTTAGACAACAATTTCATGTCTTTAGTATTAAATAACTCGTACATTTTCAAAGTATTTGGACGAGTTATGTATTTCTTTGGTATAGAGACTTTTCGTTCCTCAATAAAGTACTCACACTGAAAAATATAATGAAACTCATCACCTACCAAACCAACACTACACAAGGAGCACAATCTGTTTGACCTTGGTATTCCTTCATACCGCCCACTTACACTGGGGAGACGGTGGCTCCCGCAGCGAAATTTACATAAATTTTTGCTATCCACATTACTACACTTAACTAAGTATGGATCAAATGTTAATGAGTCTTTAAAAATTCGATAATTCAAACATTGGCTATTTCCATTTACATCACTCAACCAGTCTTGTCTATCAATATCTTTCAACCGAAGATCAATTGCACGTTTTAACCACTTGACATTTACAATTTCCTGGTTATCCCAAATTCCTCCAAAACCGCTTTTACCTAAAATATACTTAACATTTTGAATCCACCTAGAACAAAAAACGTCATCATGCATTGCCCTAATTAACCTGTAAAGTGTGCAAGACAGTTTAGTTTGTTTTCCAGTGAGTAAACTACACCAGAAGTTCAAAATTCTCATATTTACTGCACTCAAAAGTTTATATCTCCCTGTTTCCCCATAGATCATGCAACTAGCAACAGACTTATGAACACCTAGAACATTCCTCAAAAATTTTCTATGAAATACTTCAATTTGCTCAATATCTTCAAACCCCCACACTTCACTACCATACAAAGCGATTGGCAGCACTAATCTATCAAACAATTCACATGAAATATCTACTGGTAACTTGAGTTTCCTAATCTTACTCAAAACACTAAACATTGCCCGCTTTGCCTGACTAACTTGTTTTGATATAGCTTTTTTGAAACGACCATTATAATTAAGTGTCACACCAAGATATATAAAATCATCCACAACTTGAAGGTAGTCACCTGCGTATGTAAACACTGGCTTGTTCCTTATCTTTCCCCTCGAAAAAACCACAACTTTTGTCTTACTAGTATTAACCGTAAGGTGCCATAAATTACAATAATCCAACAATGCATTTAGTGATTTCTGTAACTCATCAGGGCTCTCAGCCATTATTATAGTGTCGTCTGCATAAAGCAATACGAACAACCTCAAATAAACTTCAATATCATCATTACTCAAATACGTCCTTACATTGCCAGACACATAATTCAAACCTTTATACCTTCGACTCATAAACAATTCGAAATCATTCAAATAAATCGCAAATGTAAAAATATCCATTTTTACCTCAATGTCATAACATGTCCTCCGCAAATGTAAAAACTCATTGCTTGCACAGTGCACTAATATAAGATTAGTTATTATGATATGTATGTGTGTGCGTGCGTGTGTATGCGTGTGAGTCAGGTTTCCTGATTAATAAAATCCTTAAAATTTCGAAAGACCCTTTACCACAAATGTAAAAACATGTCACCTGCAAATATAAAAATTTATTAAATTAGTGGTTTACCCGTGTTTTCCCTTTTTATGATCAGTTTACCGTTTATAGAGGCGGGGGGGGGGGGGGGGGGGCGGCAGGATCGAGGAGCTGATCATAAACTTCAATGTAGTCCACTGAATGATCTCTACGGGAAAAAAATCCGTAGATATCAGTGATGTAGTCTGATCTGCTGATAGAACAGCAATTTATTTCATCAGTCTCAAGCTGGCACTTCATATATAATGAATTTGAACGTAATTTTTACTTATTATTTACGCGATTTTAAATGATGAACTATTTAATGGTTGAAGAAAAATAAAATGCCTGAAACCTGCTTGTTATCGTTTCAATCTAGTGATAATCAAGGAGGTCCAAACAGATGTAGTCTCAACTAATGATAATTAATGCAAACACCTGGCAGATTATAAAGGATGTACGATTGAATGAATAAACCCCGCCCCCCCCTCAGTATTATTTAGGGTACGCATATGCTTGTTCCCTCCCTTTGAAAGCACCCCCCCCCTATCTCAGGGCTGCCAAAATTTCTGAACCCCCCTATCGCGGGCTTTGCGCGGGCTTTTCCTGCCTTGGAGACCCCCTAAATTCAGAACACTGCTCAATGTACCCCTATCTCAGGTGAGCTCTCATTCCAACCCCATATCTCAGGACAGACACCAACCCCCTCCCAAGTAAGCTGTCATTACAATACCTTGGAAGAGATGGTGCCCAGTGTTTCTACTTTTCAAAATGAAATAATCCTGGCTGAATGAGCTATCAAAACTAGCAGGAATTTCAGGAATTTGATCCTGGGATTTGATCATTTTTTCAAGATATTTCATAACCCCCCTTTTTTAATTTCTCAGGTGTCGGAGAGAGAGAAAGAGAGAAAGAAAAACACCCCCTTTTTTAATGAAATCTCCTGGTGAAAGATAAAAAACACCCCCTTTTTTACAATTCACGGGCCGGATTGTGGCGCAAGCTTCTGGTCTTAGCGCAGCTTAAAGGGCCCCTGCAATCCAAACGCAACCCAAATGCAAGTTTATTTATGTTGATGTGCAGGGATGCATACAACTAATAGTCTGTTATTCAAACATCTAGATACGTTTCACAGATTTTAAAATGTTTTTTGAAATATGTTTCCCAACCTAGTAAGCTCCACCCTAAAAAAATGCTCCAGATCTCATTCCCTGATAGCAGAGACTGGTCAAAATGACGTCTTAGTTACATCGTGCCATACGTCTTATAGACATCAGATAATGACGTCAGTATGACGACAATAATTTTGCACCCCGTTTGACGTCTTATATTGACGTAATTTTGAAGTCTTTCTGGTCAAAGAAGACGTCTTTATGACGCCCTGAGGACATGTTTATTACTAATAGAAGACGTCATAAAGACGTCTCTTTTACGTCGTGTGCTATTTATAATGACGTCTTAGAGACGTCTTAATGACACCTTAAAGACGTCAAAAATATATCCCTTTTTACAAAGAAAACAAATTATACAAGTAGTATCAACTAATAAGCAGACTGTCTATGTTATCTTATCCTATGTCATCGTACGCTACATCCTATCCTACATTAATCCTACACTCCTAGAATTCTATATCCTATACCTAATTATTATGCAGCTGTATCTACTTAACTATATATAGGGACTATAGTGTAGCACTTGTCAAAAATTGTTGAAGATTACAATTTTCTTAAAGGAGAATTAACCCCTGAGTACAAATTTACTTATATTGAAAGGTGTAGTATATTCCTACTTATTGGCCTAAATCATTTTCCAATAAGATATCAGAAAAGGGTATAATAAAGATATTCCAACACCCGGTATCGTCTACTACTCATTTACATGGGGGCTGCCATTTTCTTGCTGATTTGGATTTGTACATGAACCATTGAGAAATGTTCCGGTCAGGAAGATATTTTGAATCCAAGACCTAAATTGATTTTCTTCATTACCTAAAATCCCATATGTGACGAAAAATATAAAGTGGGTGTTTACATGATGTTTAAAAAAAATTAAATCTTTATAATGATACTTTTAAATTGTCTGGTTTTGCTTAACAAAAATCTATTTTCTTGGGTTTGCCAAACAGAGCAGAACATAATATATGCAGCATGCATTCTGACTTTTCAAGTCCCATTATCCGAAAGCAGGTGAATGCATAGTTTGCCGCTATAGATGCTCAGGGAAGAAGCATCCATAAAATTTGAATTAATTTGCTCCGTCCATTGCGTCACAGTATCTAGGAAATAGATTTATATTAAGCGAATATCGATTTTCAACAGAAATATATAAGGAAATCTTCAGTTTAAAAATAAATTGACATATCTATTCTATATTTTAAATCTCAAATGGGTTTTTAATTTTGAAAAAGGCAATTGGGCATTTGGATTAAGAAAATCTTCTTGTACACATAAAAAAAATGGCAGCCCCCATGTATTGCTAGCAGACGATACATATTGCTAGCAGATGATAAATTTTGCTCAGAAAATCTTGATTCGTATCGATCTCGTATATTTTGACGCGAAGCCATATAGTCTAACAAGTAGGAATAAATAACACCTTTGAACACTATCGTCTTTATTGTTTGAGGTTAATTCTCCTTTAAGTATTTCTAAAAATACCTCCTCATGACATTGATTAAATTATGTACAACAAAATAATTAATGGAATTACATATTTCATCACAACTAAAAGTGCAATCATTGCATAAAATCCTAAAAATCATATGTCATCTATCTATTTCCACAAATCTTTGGCGTTTCTGGTCATTCCTGAATATTCACGATCGATTAATATACTCGGATCACGACGTAAATATGACGTTTTGACGTCTTTTGACTTCATTATAAACTACAATAGTGAGGAGGTATTCTTACATTATGAGGAGGCATTTTAAATCGAATTGTAAAATTGTAATGATATTATTAATAATGAAAATAATAATGATAACAATAATTTACCTATCTGCGACTTAAGGCGAATCCTAACAATAGGTTTATTCCGTCACAATAGAAATTCGACGTTAAGGCGAAACGAACGTGGGTTAAGGCGAATCCTAACAATAGGATGAGATCAAAGGATTCGCCTTAAGTCGCAGTTAGAGTTATAATAATAATGATAATTATGATAATGATATAACATGTGTGTAGTAATATTAAGAATAGTGATAATAATGATGACAATGAAATCATTCATTTTCGAATACAGTAATATCTCATTTATCAGCCCCTGTATTTTTATTTCAATATCGCGCCATTTCTACGAATAGCTTCATATCACGGTGGCATCAGCGACAAAATATCTTCTAAATAACTGAAATATATACATATCTGAATATAGCATATCATCTCCTGATCATACAAATACAGAAAATATCTCGTAATTGATTGAATATCACGTAATAATAATTATTGTCCTACGAAACTGGCAAAAAGTCTTGTAAATTATACTGACGTAAATGTCATAACATTGCCCTACAAATTTGGCAAAAATGTTTCGCCATTACTGATAGAATGTCATTTCGATATCAGTTTATGACCTGTTGAAGGGGAAGTCCACGCGGAAAATAGGTTTTATAATAGAAGCAGCTAGGTCACTGAAAGTGTTAACAAATTCCGATAAAAAATTAGGTTATTTATCCCCAATCCCCCATCCTTCCTTTCACAATGACAACACATCAGAATATGGCTAGTTTGTTTATATAATTATATTTATTTTATTTGGTATTATTTTCAGTATCACGTAGGCCAACTGATCTCCGCCAGAGCTTCCTAGCTTTTGTAAATGGCTATGACAAAAATTGCTCCTCAAAAGTAGTACATTTCCTGTGTCGTCAGGATGCCAAATATTGTCTTTAAAGAGACGACAAAAAGACGTCTTAAAAATGTCGTTTATTTGGTCATACAAAATGGCTAAAAAATGGTCTTTGAAAGACGTCGTAAAGACGTCATAATTACGTCGTTGAAATATGACGTCTTCACAAGACGTTATAAAGACGTCGTAATGACTTTGCATACAAGACGTACGACCAGTTTAGACCAGTTTACGACGTCATCTGTCAATCATCAGTCAGCTACAATAGACAGTGGAATGTAACTTCCCCCAGCTCAGCACACACTCACAATAGAATTGCATGCTTTCAAAAAAATACCCCCTCAATACCATTCTTTTCCTGGTGATGCTACAGGATGTCTGACATAGCAACTCCTATGTACGCTTTGTAGTGTCATGTCCTTTGTAGGCATTATGTGGTCTATTAGAACAAATGGCCATCTCTGGCAAAGCTACATACCACTGTCTCTCCTTAGCTCACGAATGATTGGCAGATGATGTCATTGCAGGAATGAGATCTGGGTCATTTTTGGGGGGTGGAGCTAAGCATGTTTGAGAAAATTATTTTAACATTTCATAAATTTTTAAAAATTTATGAAACACATTTAGATGTTTGAATAACAAAATATAAGTTGAATATATCATAAAGAAATGTGAGAAAATTACAATGCCCCCACCGGGATTCGAACCCGGGACCCTGGATTACATGACCAGTGCTCTACCAACTGAGTTGTATACATCTCTGCACACCAACAGGAATCAACTTGTATTTGCAGGTGTAGGAAAAATATAATGCATACGACAAATATCCTACTCACCACAACTGGTATAAGAATCCCAAGTGCAGTCAATTGACGGTGATAAATGAAGTGTACCGTAGAACTAAAAGCTAGGCTGACTGTAGTGTATAGTGGTAGAATCGCGTCACTGGAAATTACGTGGAGCTGAGTTCGCGATATCCGTAGTTAGCTGTGTCGGCGCCGAGCTCGGCGTGAAGAAACGAACACGTGGAAAGGTGTGTTAGAAAACGCTCATAATATTGCACATTTCCCCAAAAGATATTCCATCACTCCTTGCGATGTAAAAGCACACATAATTGACAATTCCAAAGATCTAGGATGTTAATCGTAATCAACGAAGAAAATCCAATGATAACACTGATGTCTCGAGCGAGCGATAAAGGTGACGTCGCGTGAAGAAAACTAAACCACGAGTGTCCGAAGCTTTTTCTCGGTGCTTTTTCGTGCGTCCAAAATCATGTCAGAAAATTAGCATAAGCCAACGGATTGGTCACTGGTTGCTCGGAGACGTAAACAAACTAATTACATGTAGATTACAACAAGAAAAGTGCATGATCCTATATAATCCCCAATTGAATACTCCAAAAAAAAAAATATTTCCTTCAACCTGGCATCAACATCTGTACGTAACGGGCAGGCCAATGTACTTGCCTACCTGAACGAGTTCTCCGCGGTTCAGTTTGTGCCTGTGGTGCACTACATGGAGGCTCTAGGTTACGCGTTGAAGATCTGCTAGGTGGAATGGGGGATGGCTTATTTACAAGAGTATCTGAAGTATCAGGATATGCAACTTTTAAACGATCTATGCTCACAGTGTCACGCTTTCCTTTAACGTCCAATACAAAATACTTGTCCTTTCGCTCAACGACTAAAAAAGGTCCTTTGTATGGCGCTTGCAGGGGAGCTCTGACAGTGTCATCCCGTACGAAAACGTGTGTGCATGTAGACAAATCATTCTGCAGGTAAGATGCACGTTGCTGCTGAGCTCTAGTAGGAGTTGGACGTAACTCTCTCATCAGCCGCCGTAATGTGTCCACATAACTGCTGGGGTCAAGATCGGCGTCCTCAGTGATGGGTGCTACAAATTCACCTGGCAATCGTAGAGTAGTTCCAAATACCAATTATGCAGTAGTACATTTCAAGTCTGCCTTGATTGCAGTTCGTATGCCTAACAGAACTAGCGGTAGGGAGATTGTCCAGGAATTGGGATTATCTTTGGACTTGAGAGCAGCTTTCAGTTGCCTATGAAACCGTTCCACAAGGCCATTCGAGGCAGGATGATAAGCTGTAGTCCTAGTGCGTTTACTGCCAAGTAATCGTCCTAACGATTGAAATAACGCACTTTCAAACTGGCGTCCACGATCAGTCGTGATAATGGATGGTGCGCCAAAGATAGATATCCATCTCGAAACAAATGCTTTGGCGACAGTGTCAGCTGTGATGTTCGGAATGGGTATAGCTTCTGGCCAACGAGTGAAACGATCAATGACAGTTAAAAGATAAGTGTGACCTTCCGAAGGAGGTAGAGGTCCAACAATGTCAATGTGTACATGATCAAACCTTGCATCAGGAGTCGAAAAGTTCCCCAATGGAGAAATGTTGTGTCGATGCACTTTAGAACGTTGACATGCTAAACACGACCTACTCCACTGACGTACATCGCGATTCATGCCAGGCCAAAAGAATCGTTGAGTTACGAGATGCTGCGAGGCACGTATACCAGGATGTGACAAGTTATGTAAGGCATCAAAAACAGCTCGACGAAAATGTCCAGGAACATAAGGACGTGAGTTGCCTGTAGATATGTCACAAATGATTGTGCCTTCAGATGAAGGCAGAGGTACATCAGATAACTGAAAAGATGAGTTCCCCTTGCGTAGCTCTTGTAGATCACCATCATCCTGTTGAGCTTTTGCTATCTCAACAAAGTCAATTAATGGGACTGTATGTAGAGAGTCCATTTGAGGGCGAGAAAGAACGTCTGCTACAGTGTTCTCTTTACCACTAACGTGACGCAAGTCTGTGGTAAACTGAGAAATAAAGTCAAGATGACGAATTTCCCTCGGTGAATGTCGATCTGGCTTTGATCGGAGAGCATACACAAGTGGCTTGTGATCCGTATACACATGAAATTGTCTTCCTTCTAAAAAGTGGCGGAAATGTTGAATGGCGAGATATATCGCTAGTAACTCTCTTCCGAATGTACTATATCTCGTCTCAGCACCGCGAAGTCTCTTCGAGAAGAAAGAAATGGGTGTCCACTCGCCCTTTACAAACTGTTGAAGAACAGCGCCAACACCAAAGTCTGAGGCATCAGTGTGCAGACACAGTGGAACATCCTTGCATGGATGTGTTAGAAGGGTTGCACGAGATAATGCAGACTTAATCTCATTGAAGGCTTTCAGTTCAGTATCAACAAGCTCGATTGGCTGATTCTTCTTCTTCCTGCCGGCTAGAAGATCAGTTAGTGGCTGTAGAATGTCTGCACATCGCGGAATAAATCTGCGATAAAAGTTGATCAGTCCAAGCATTTCACGAAGCTTGCGGAGAGAAGTGGGTGGAGATAAATTCAAGATTGCTTCCACTCGATCTGGTAATGGACGTAATCCGTTCTCATCTACAACATGTCCTAAGAAAGTCAGTGAAGGTACTCCAAACACACACTTGGTTGGGTTAATCACGATTCCGTACTGAGAAAGGCGATCAAAAAGCTGACGAAGATGATGCTCATGTTCTTCCATGGAGGCACTGCTAACCAGTAAATCGTCAATGTAAGCATAGACATAAGGAAGATCTCTAATAGCTTCATCTATAAATCTTTGAAATGTCTGTGCAGCGTTCCTCAATCCAAATGGCATCCTGACAAACTCGAAAAGACCAAATGGTGTAGCAATTGCCGTCTTGTGAACATCCCCGGGTTCCACAGGTACTTGATGGTACGCCCTAACCAAATCCAACTTAGAAAAAACTTTCTTGCCCTGGAGGGATGTAGCAAAATCCTGTAAGTGTGGAATCGGATATCTGTCAGGTATTGTCGAAGCATTCAAAGAACGGTAATCTCCACAAGGCCTCCAATCGCCGGCTGTCTTCTTGGGCACCATGTGTAGGGGTGAAGCCCAATTGCTACTAGATGGTCTGACAATCCCAAGCTCTTGCATGTGTTCAAACTCGGCACGAGCTATCTTCAGACGTCTATCGTCCAGTCGACGAGGGCGAGCCGTGACAGGCGGGCCACGAGTGAGGATATGATGTGTCGTTGTGTGCTTCACATCCTTCTCATGGTAGACCGGCCGGGTTATCTCAGGATATTCTTGCAGGAGGGTGTGAAACCGACAACTATCATCCAGCTTTGAAATCATGGGACGAACGTAGTCTGAACTGACATTGGCGGAGATTCCATTGACAGCAAGATTGGTAGTACAATCTATCAATTTGCTGTGCTTTACGTCCACCAACAAACCAAACTGTGCCAAAAAATCTGCCCCGATGATAGGCGTACGTAGATCGGCAACAATAAAAATCCAGCGAAAAGTCCTACGAAGACCAATGTCCAAAGTTAGTGAACGCTCTCCATATGTAGTAATCGCTGATTCATTTACTGCTTGAAGTGAAATCCCAGCATTAGTATGATGACGTTTATCGGTCAAGGTTGGTGGAATAATACTAACTTCGGCACCAGTATCAATAAGGAATCTCGTGCCAGTAGACTTATCAGTCACATAAAACAGCTGACTTTCCTTACTTGAAATACTAGATGAGTTAAGACGACTATTATTCCACTTGCCAGGGTTACTTGTCGTCGTCAGGTCCTGGCTTGCTAGTTTCCCTGCTTCTGATGAGTGCATGGAGGTACGCAGTGCTTGGCTTTCTCACCATGACGCCAGTGATACCAACACTCGGAACCAGCATGCGTTTGAGTTGTGCGTGGCTTCCCATCTCGACTGCGACTGCGACTACGAGATCGTGAGTCTCTGCTCGACTTAGGCCTACGCCCACGTTCCAGGTTGCAGGTGAGAGCTTGCACTTGAGCGGTCAGTTGGGCTACTTGAGCAGACAAACGTTGGACGTCATCGCGGACACGCCCACTCTCTGAAGAAGGGGGACTAACTCCTGCTGCAAGAGTGTCTGGCAAAGGCTCTGGAGTAGCAATGTGTCCAATCAAAGGAGTGGCTACATCGATAATTTTATCTGCGAGTTCTGCCAACTGTTCTAGTGAAATGGTGTCTGGTGTTGAGGCAAGAATAGCCTTCACACTCCCTGGCATTCGTTGCAAAAATAACTGCTTGAGAATGTTATCCTCCAACTTTGACTCGCCGAGTAATAGTCGCATCTTCCTCAAAAGCTGGGATGGCTTACGATCTCCTAGTTCTTCAGCAATTAATAATTGATGAAGTCGCTTCTGCTCTGATGCACTTGTCCGCTTAATCAATTCTGATTTGAGCTTCTGGTATTTATCAGAAGAAGGTGGAGAAATTATGAAGTCGCGTACTTCTTGTGCTATCTCGGGTTGTAACGAGCTCACCACATAGCTAAACTTGGTATCTTGAGTTACAATTCCCCGTGTGCTAAATTGAGCTTCGATCTGAGCGAACCACAGCGCCGGATCGTTCGGCCAAAATGGCGGAAGCTTCAAACTCACGGCAGTGACCGCGGGAGTTGCCGCCGAATCAGTAGCGGGACTCGGAGTTGGAGATTCTACGTCATTCATGGTTGTGGCAAATCCAAAGCGAAACAAAAAGAGATCACGTCGGGGTCACCAATGTAGGAAAAATATAATGCATACGACAAATATCCTACTCACCACAACTGGTATAAGAATCCCAAGTGCAGTCAATTGACGGTGATAAATGAAGTGTACCGTAGAACTAAAAGCTAGGCTGACTGTAGTGTATAGTGGTAGAATCGCGTCACTGGAAATTACGTGGAGCTGAGTTCGCGATATCCGTAGTTAGCTGTGTCGGCGCCGAGCTCGGCGTGAAGAAACGAACACGTGGAAAGGTGTGTTAGAAAACGCTCATAATATTGCACATTTCCCCAAAAGATATTCCATCACTCCTTGCGATGTAAAAGCACACATAATTGACAATTCCAAAGATCTAGGATGTTAATCGTAATCAACGAAGAAAATCCAATGATAACACTGATGTCTCGAGCGAGCGATAAAGGTGACGTCGCGTGAAGAAAACTAAACCACGAGTGTCCGAAGCTTTTTCTCGGTGCTTTTTCGTGCGTCCAAAATCATGTCCGAAAATTAGCATAAGTCAACGGATTGGTCACTGGTTGCTCGGAGACGTAAACAAATTAATTACATGTAGATTACAACAAGAAAAGTGCATGATCCTATACAGGGAACCTTTAAAGCCTCGGTCACACTATAGTTACCAGCGGTAACCTAAAAAGCTGACACCATCGACAACCGCTGGCGAAAACCCCGAAATTTGAAAGAACTTTAAGTCGATGACTAGTTGCCAATCGGTTGCAAATTGGACACCTATCATTTGCACACAGGTCACCGATCGGTGACCTGTGTGCTGAGAAAAGGAAATCGAACCGGTCTGAATTTCTTTTTTCAGCGTAGGAAGTAGGAACGACGCAAAATTAATGAGTGCATATGTGCCCATGTAGAGCATCTGTGAGACAACTTTAAGCGCTAGAGTCAGGTCTTTTGTTCATGTTCACCCGGCATGAATCTTATTAAATTGAACAATAGTTGGCTTGATCGTCGCTAGTGAGAGAACGCCTCGTGTGAGCCAGGCTTTACAAGACTGCCTTGTAATGCTACCATAACCATGATAAACCCCTCTATGATCACAGACAATTAACTAACTGGTCGGCGATCGGCCACAGCCATAGTGTGGCTTAGGCTTCAAGGTTTACTGGCATTTGCTTCATTAGCCAATATTGCTTTGTATGAGACATCTAAAATACAATGTTAATAAAATAAAAATGTAAATACCCTTTTCACTAATAAATACCCTTTCGTTCTGTGACAATTGGTATAGCTTTGTACGAGATAATTAAAGTTCTTCTTACCTGCTTACAATGCTTAATTTGGTTGATTTTCTAAGTGAATGAGGTTTCAACGACAGCATAGGCGTACAAGGCAGAGGATTTTTCAAGTTACAATATTCGGGTAACCACCTCCTCGATGATCGAATAGCCATATTCGGGCGTCAGGCTGCTCGAATATGGATATTCAAACATCGAGTTCTCCGAATATTCTCTCATTCAGGCAGTGAGGTTCCCGAATATGTAAATTCTGTACATTTTTACTATATTCAAGTCTCATTTTTTTTGCTCGCTCGCTCCAAAATATTTCTAAAGTTGATATTCGGGCAAAAGATGTCAGTGCCCCGTACGACTATGAACAATGGCTCTTTAAAATATAATTATAATTTCGCTTGAAGAATACCACACTTGATTTTCATTTTCAGATATGGACATAGTGAGGAATTGGGCAAGGCTGCGATGGGGCTTGATGCCAGAACACTATACTGGAGATGATTTCACAGCGCCGTTCTACCTTGACAACGAAGGGTGCAAGGAAACGAGATGCTCTCTCGAGGTCAAGGTTGATGTTACAATGTTCAACCCCATCAAGAATGAAGAATGTCGGGGAACACCTTCGTGCAAGTACGAAGAAGATTGTGTCTATCAAATTAAAGACACATCATGCACTGCCACCGCCACTGGAGGACAGTGTGCATCGCTAATGTTCGGTTCACACTGTGAATCATCAGTACGTATGCAATATATTAATCACTAATTGGGAGTATGGCAAATGTATTTCGAGCAAAAAAATCTAGTTGAATTAAAAATAAGATAACATCGCCCCGTTTTATTAGCAGCAGCGATTGATCCGAATCGAACTATAGTCCAAAGTCAATCGCAAGTGACTGAAAAATATAACAACTTGAGAATTCGCAATAGAGTACATTCAAACAAGCCTTATATTAATTCGGAACCTTGATGCAGCTGAATAGCTAAATTCATCTAACAAGGGGAAAAAGATCACTGTTCGCTTTCTAAAATATTGTTTTCAATGTTTCTTTTTGAAGAATGTAGTTCCAAAATATGCTACATGCCCATTACCAAAAAAACCCCCAACACCTTTGATTTTACATATCATTTTAAAGTGAAACATGTAACCATTGAACTAATTAGTGTCTTCAAAAATATTTTAGACACAAAAAGCTACGTATGGGATTGTTTTACAAATCCTGTCATATTCGCCATGAAAGAGGTTTTAGAACTTTGATTTTAACACTCACACTTTGTCGTGGAATGCTGAAATTTCGAACTATGGTTGTTTGTACATGGGTATTTCCATAAACAAGGGTACCAATTTGTGACATTCTTGGTGTCCCGCTTACATAAGGAACATACTGGTTTAATTTGTGGCTCTGGGTATAGGCAAATAGTGGAGTAAGATTGAATACATTTCTAACAGGGAAGATGCAATATGTTATGCTCAGAATCACTTTGCAGTCTTACTCCACGATGGCATCTTACACTCAGAGCCCCCAAACCTATGTGTTCCCAATCTGTAAGCGCGAATGGCACCAATTAGGACCCTTATTTATGGAAATTCCCACATAATACTTTGTACTGAGACCAGTTTAGAGAACAATATTGTTAAGATCACTGCATCATGTAGGAGGACTATGGGCCCTTTGATTCATGGACCCTTATTTACAAAAATGGGCCTGAAACCTTTTTATTGGAAGCTGTAGGTGCCCGCCGTGGATATTTATTATACATGACTATCACCCATAATATCGGCACATCACGTAGCATAAATTATGTTTCTATATATTATATATGATTTTTAATGCATTTTCAATTAGGCCGTAATTAATAGATTCATGGATCCCATGTCCTTCAGGTGCCCCCGAATGATGTAATCATGATTGTTTTGATAAATATTATTTGTACTTTGTAGAACACATTTTCAAATATCTTTAGAGAAAAATATGTCATACCACTATAGTTTAATGCTCTATAATCATTTATGTTACATTTGGCCCTCTAAAATCAAAATTTGGGCACATGACACATATTTGGCCAACCTGTATTATCATATACCACAATGTATCATTGTATCTTTACATCAAAATAGCCATTTACTGAGCTTCTATTACCTCGAGAAAAGCATCTAGAGCATTCTTTTCGACTCTAGTGACTAGCTGGTCCTTTGGGCCCTTTTGGAACAAATGCCGGGCCCCTGAGGTCTTTGGTGGGTCTTAACCATTACCATATTTCATTTTACTATTTATCTTTTTATAGTGGGTTTTCAACACCAAACGAACGTTCCTAGCCCCAAGGTTGGCTCTGAAATGCATTAAAACAATGGCGAGCGACTAAAACATAGAATTTGGGTACTTTGGGCACTTTTTATCAAAGATCAGTCGATGCCATCGTTTTCACCATTAAATTTTATATACCAATCCATGTTGACAAAAAGTGAACATTATTTCCCATGAGGAGCTGTCTATCTGTACCTAACTATATGGCGCATTTGATTCCCATGTCTGAGATGCACATATTTATCTTCAAAATTCAATTTCGGCCAAAAATGGATTTAGCTGCTTTTAGAATTAAGCTCTTCATATATATATATATATATATATATATATATATATATATATATATATATGCGTAAACAGAAGAAAAGTCTAGGAACTGTACAAAGACGTAGCTGGTATACATACACGTTTTAATCGAGCTTTCGGCTATTTAGGCCTTCTTCAGGATCTGAAGATAAGTCATAAAACAAAAACAAAAACCAATACATCGTAGCGATCATATATGACATACTATGTCAAAATTATATCATATATCGTATTACATCAATTAAGCATCAACAATCATGGTCATCATACAATCACAGTCAAGATAAATTAAAATGACATATAATTAGGAATGAAGCGGGAAGAAAATTGCGTGAATTCAAATTATTTACCTAATGGCTCGTGATGAGTTGTTGATGTTGTTGCTGCTATGTGTGTTTAGTTGGCTTGTGTGTTTAAAGCGTAAAGAGGGGTGTGAGGTCAAGTGTGAAACGGTCAGTGTATTGACCTGTGTACAGTTCCTAGACTTTTCTTCTGTTTACGCATATCTATATCTGGAACACCGTCGGTCATGTACAAGTTGAGCATCCTTACACTCCTATATATATATATATATATATATATATATAGTTTGTTCCTAGTGCTTTAGTCTCGCTACCACTGGTTTCACGCAACGGCGTTCATCAGGCGAATGACTGGGCATAGTTAGATGTGGTTTGATCCGGTCGAGTGGTTTCGGGGTGTGATGGCGGTATTTAGAGATAATCTCACTGCGTTTATTCAACGCGTTTGGTTTGTTTATTATTATCAGTAGCTTTTCTTCAAGGCAGAGGTTACAGTTTCCGCTTTTTCTCCTACGCGTATTAGATCTTTTCATGATGCTCCAAATAATTTCGTAGTCGAGGTCCCATGCGGATCTAACTATGCCCAGTCATTCGCCTGATGAACGCCGTTGCGTGAAACCAGTGGTAGCGAGACTAAAGCACTAGGAACAAACTATATTGCTCTGCAGTACGCATTGAGCACTTTTTATGCTGACCTCGACAATGATATTATTATATATATATATATATATATTTTTTTTTTTTCCAATATATTATATGTATTTATATATAATTGTGAGAAACGAAAATGAGAGAATAATGTTGCATACATGTAGCTTAAATCAAAGTTCCCCAGTGCTGTCCTGCCTTTTTGAAATTTTTGCAGAGGTTGAAAAATGTCTCCGCGCTGTTTTGTTATTAGTGAGTTTTCATATGTGTCGATGTGAACGCCTTCCTAGATCCTCCCAGCTACAAGAACGGCTCGGCCGTCCACTGGCTTCTCCCTCGTCCACTAGTCAGATCGAGAACGCTTCAAACATGTTATTGTCGTCTTCTCTAAAACGTAAACAACGCTTCACCCATTGTTAGCTTCATGCTTCACCTACTTTGTATGCAGTTAACACAAAGCAGTCCATTGTCGCTTGGAGGATCTAGGACGGCGTTCACGTCGACACATTCGAAAACTCCCTATTTTATGTTTACAGTACGTGCGTGTTTGTAAAGCAGTTTTGATCAATATTATATGTAGTAAAAATATTAGTCAATATTTATTTTTCTCTTTCCTCTTCTTTCTGGGGTGGCCTTTTACTTCTTTCATATAGATCGTGGAATTCTGCAACGATGACGAATCTGATCTTCCTAACTTCCACAACTACGAAGCACGAAACCTTCAGAACCACTTGTGTGATAACAGTGCATGGGGGGTTTTATACGGTACTGCAGATTTTGTAAACGAGAAGAACCCGCCTATTTCGCAAGGGACCAATACAATACCAACCTTCAGGATTCTACAGCCCCCTGGTGTAAGACGAGTTGTACTCGTTCTAGATATCAGTGGAAGTATGGGTGTAAGTACCATAAGAATAATCTGACATATATACCTGCACTTGTTAGGAGGCCATATAGTTGAAATTGAACATTTTACTTACTAGCAGAAATCTGAATTACTAACTAATGTGTAAATAGAAGTATCATAAATTCTGAGACACAAATTATATTTGTGTAATTGCTGCATCTTATCTATCCTTCCCGACAATAATTTTTATCTTAATGAAAATCTGAAAAATTAGAAATCATTGATTCACCATATTGCATACAAACAGCGAATTCAGTCATTTATATCACCGACCATTCCTTTGGGTCATACCAACTTGGGGTTCTGAGTTGGGTTCGAGTGAACCCCAACCCCCTCCCTCCATTCAGTGGTGAGTTGTTATATCCTTTTTTTCAGTGAAAGCGCACCCAGAATATGCGAGGACCCATTTTGCCACCTCGTGAGACAATTTGGAGAAGAAAGTCCCTCCCTGGTGCCTGGAGAACCCCCTAAATCGCATATACGGGCATGTTCCTGTATTCTGAAGGTTACTGAAAGAAAACATTATTCCTTAACGGTTGCTCGTATATTGTAAAATGAGGCAGTATCATATCATGTAGCTTCATGATCATATGAAGAAGCTTAGTGGGGAGCCGACCTGCTGTAGACTCCCTCTCATCTGAAGGCCCAGAAAAAAAAAACCCAGCAGTACTTCTGCTGCCAGAGTCCGCCCGTTTATTAGTAGCTGGCTCTACCACTGACAGGTGATAAATTCATTAAGGTTGCTATTAGTCACTTTTAATTTGTTACTGAGGACGCTTATTAAATGTCAAGTTTATTAATAAATGTTATCATCACTACCATAAGGTATTTAATCGAAACCATATGAGAACCTCATGTTAAGACCTTGTTAAGAACATGTCTACCAAAACGAAACGTAAATATGAATACGATCAGTTCGTCCCAATCGAGTGATGAATGCTAGTACCAAGTTTGAAAATGTTCAAGAGATATTGCAATAAGGAGGCTAAAAACCTGAAATTTCATGGTAAATAACCTCTGTGACCTTCGACCTTTGACCTACTTACCCCCAAACCTTATCAGTTTGTCTTACTAACAGCGATACCATACTAGCATACTAGCATCTTGAGTTCATATCTCAAATGGTTCTTGAGATGTTGCGTTAATGAGGCTAATTTCAGTAGACACCTCTGTGACCTTTGACCTACGAAACACAAGCTTCCCTAATGAAAAGAGTTGTGAAATGAATGGATTTTTGGCACGAAGTAAAAAGAGGGTAAGAAAATACATTAAGTATTTGAACATGTACCAAAAACAGCATCATTGACAAAATTGGAGGGGAAAGTAGGCCTACCTGATTTCTATGGTCTTAAAAATGGTGATTTACTAACACATGAAATCGCTTGAGTATAAGATTTTGTTGAGAATGTTTTGCCTCATTTGCATAAAGTAGATACTTAAAATGCTGAATTATTTGCAAAGTATTTTTTTTTTTAATTTGGGTTGTAATCTAGATCTTGCACCAGAACAATGGTTTTATACAAGAACAAGGAGAAATAAAGAAAGGCACTGGAATTAACGATTTTTAAGCAAGTTAATTATGGAACGAAATGCTAGGAATCTATGTCTTATCAGTTTGTCTTACTACAGCGATGCATACTAGCACCCAATCTGGAGTTCATATCTCAAATTGTTCTTGAGATGTTGCGTTAATGAGGCTAAAACCTGAAATTTCAGTAGAGACGTCTGTGACCTTTGACCTACGACCTATGTACCGCAAAGTCTAATCAGATCATCTTCCCGCGGTGATGCATGATATCACCCAGTCTGAAGTTCATATTTCAAATGGTTCTTAACATGTCGCGTTCCCTGATAGCAGAAAGTGGTAAAAATGACATCATATTTACGTCGTTCTTACGTCTCGTAATCACGCCAATAAGGCAACAACTTGCACCAACGCAAGACGTCATGAGGACGTCTTATTTTGACGTCATCTTTACGTCTTGCAGGTCACTGAATGACGACTTCATGACGTCTTTTGGACGTCTTGCCGGTCACTAAATGACCACTTTATGACGTCTTTTAGAGGTCTTGCGGGTGGTAAAAAATGACGTGATATTTAAGTCGTGGATTACGTCTTTTTTACGTCCTGTAATTACGTCAATAAGACGACAACTTGCACCATCGCAAGACGTCATGAGGACGTCTTATTTTGACGTCATCTTTACGTCTTGCAGGTCACTAAATGACTACTTTATGACGTCTCTGTTAGAGGTCTTGTGGGTGGTATCTCAAATGGTTCTTGAGATGTTGCGTTAATGAGGCTAAAGCCTGAAATTTCAGTACAGACCTCTGTGACCTTTGACCTACGACCTATGTACCCCAAAGCCTATCAGATCGTCTTCCTGCGGTGATGCATGATATCACCCAGTTTGAAGTTCATATTTCAAATGGTTCTTGAGATGTCGCGTAATTAATGAGGTTAAAACCTGAAATATCGGTATTAACTTCTTTGACCTTTGAACTTTCACATATAAAGAAACTCTAATTGGATCGTCCCTGATAGCAGAAAGTGTTAAAAAATGACGTGATATTTACGTCGTGGTTTTCGTTTTTTTTACGTCCTGTAATTACGTCAATAAGACGACAACTTGCACAAACGCAAGACGTCAAGAGGACGTCTTATTTTGACGTCATCTCTACGTCTTGTACACTGTAAAAACTAAAGTACTACTTTTAGGGGCATGTATAGTGACTGCACCTGAAATGCTGTTTATAGCACTTGTAGTGTGCTAATTTACCAGCAAAAAAAAAAAAATGTGACCGTGGCGAGCCTCGAACCAGGTTCCGCTGATTGAGAGGCGCTGACGTTACCGATGGACTAACGAATGCTTCTTGCAATCCAGTTTAGTCATGGGAGTCAAGTAGATAAAATGAACTATGTGGTGTCGTAAATTCACTATGTAACAATATGATTTGCTCTAAATCGTACAATGTGAGTTAGTCTAGCGGTAATGCCAGCAATTCTCGATCAGCGGACCCTGGTTCGAAGCTCGCCCAAATCATTTTTTTAATGAATGTTTAGCAGTTTAAGGAGCCGGTCCAGCTCCCGTGAAAGTGCTGAAATAGCACGCTGTGTGCATTCAATAGCACTCTGAGTGCAGTCCCTATGCATGCCCTCAAAAAGTGCTATATACAGCACTTTTACAGTGTACAGATCACGTCAAAATAAGACGTCCTCTTGACGTCTTGCGTTGGTGCAAGTTGTCGTCTTATTGACGTAATTACAGGACGTAAAAAAGACGAAAACCACGACGTAAATATCACGTAATTTTTACCACTTTCTGCTATCAGGGGTCATCATACGGTGATACATACGAGCACCAAGTTTGAAGCTGATAACTCCAGTTGTTCTTGAGATATCGCGTTAACAAGGCTAAAACCTGCAAGTTCAGAATTGATCTCTATGACCTTTGACTTTTGACCTACATACCCCAAATATAATGAGATCGTCTTCCTGCAGTGGTAAATACTAGCACCAAGTTTGGAGCTCATACGGTTCTTGACATATCGCGTTATCGAGGATAACGCCTGAATTTCAGAAATTTACCTCTGTGATCTTTAACCCAAAATCTAATTAGATCGTCTTCCCATGGTGATGCATACTAGCACCAAGTTTGAAGTTCATACCTCAAATGGTTCCTGAGATATCCATTCCTACCGAAATCTTTGAAAACAGACACTAATAGGGAAACCACTGAGTTATCTCCTCTTCAGTATAATAATGTTGATAGGAAAGAAGTCTTAAATAATCTAAGCGTGTTCATTGAAATTTAGAGATTTTTTTTTCTTGGCTTCCCTTCAGACTGAAAACCGTTTCAACAAGTTAATTCAGGCAGCAACAATCTTTATCATGGACCTAGTACCAGCTGGAAGTGAAGTAGGCATCGTATCCTTTCATTCATACGCAAGACAAAATGCTCCTCTCAGCGAATTACAAGACGACGACAGTTCGAGAGAAGATCTGGTGAACCTCTTGCCTTCCTATACTACTGGTATCACATGCATAGGATGCGGGATACAACGAGCAATCGACGTAAGTCATTTGACCATTGCCTTCTTTTTCATATAGTTATCTAATATTTTAGAACTGTACTTCAACCGAAATATTATAATTTTGAGATTAATAATTTTGAACAGTTTGATTCCTCTTAATAAATTACAATTTTGAAAAATATGTAAGACAAAGATGTAATGATGATGATGTCGACCATGATATTACAGTAAACATAATCACTTTACCATGTCCGAAATAAAATAGGATTCATAATTACAAAAGTGAATTAGGGTTATAATTCCGAAAAGGTAAGAGGGCTTAATTCATATTTCAAAAAATGAAATAGAGTTCGTAATTCTGAGAATGTAATAGGTAATTCCAAAAATGTAATCGGTTCATAATTCCGAAAATGTAATAAAGGTTCATAATTTTGAAAATAAAATAAGGGTCATAATTCCGAAAGTGAAATAGGGTTCATGATTCCGAAAATGAAATAGGGGTTTATAATTCCGAAAATGAAATAATGAGGCGGATCCAAGGCAAAGAGGGAGCAAAACGACCTTTTTGACACAACAATTTATATTTCCGAAAATGAATAAGGGTTCATAATTCCGAAAATGTAACAAGGTTCATAATACCGAAAGTGAAATAGGGTTCATAATCCCGAAAATATAACAGGGTTCATAATTCCGAAAATGAAATAGGATTCATAATCCCGAAAATGAAAAAGGGGTTCATAAGTCCGAAAATGAAATAGGGGTTCATAATTCCGAAAATGAAATAGGGGTTCATAATTCCGAAAATGAAATAGGGTTCATAATTCCGAAAATGAAAAAGGGGTTCATGATTCCGAAAATGAAATAGGGTTCATAATTCCGAAAATGAAAAAGCGGTTATAAGTCCGAAAATGAAATAGGGGTTCATAATTCCGAAAATGAAATAGGGTTCATAATTCCGAAAATGAAAAAGGGGTTCATAATTCCGAAAATGAAATAGGGGTCCATAATTTCGAAAATGAAATGAGGCTGATCGGGAGCGAAACGACCTCTTTGACACAACAATTTTTAGGCTGATACTATGGGTGGTAGGGGCGCGCTCCTCGCATTTATAAATGAAGAAGAAATAATAAAACAAGAAGAAAGAGCGGAGAAGAAATATAACAAAATTAAAGAACACGAAATTTCGCCAACGAAAAAGAAAAGAACAAAAAAAAAAAAAAATTAATAAAGTCAGTTAAAAACCCCCAAATCCTTATAGATATGAAATCCACAATTTCGATTTTTTCATTAGCGTTTCGGGCTCCAATATATCGTGTAAGTTGGCATGGCCTCTAATAGACCGCTTCAGTAATGTATACAAATTTTATGCATACCTTTCGAAGGTTGTTCTTGACAACCTGAAAGCTTGCCGGACATAGCAACAAATAATGTATGCAAACTGGATTCCAAATATCGAGGCTCATTTATAAAAAGCAGGTTAATGGAATAGCTTGTCACTAGGTGCTCAGAGAATATATGTGCATAAATTTTTATACATTACAGAAGCGGTCTATTGGAAGTAACAATAGGCGGGTTCACACGTAGAGCGATAGCATCGATGCTATCTAGGTTTCGAGACTATTTTGGTCATGACCAGATAGTTTTAAGACCAAACGCTGTCTGAACGCAGATAGTCACGAGATAGAAGCGAGTTGGAGCTAGGTTTCGAAACTATTCTGGCAGCGAGTTTGGCAGGAGTAAATCTCAGGATCCAGCGACAAAGCATCGATGATTTGCGGTAGACCACCCACCGCGCTTGTGACTATTAATTTTGTAATGTGAACGCAATCGCTGCTTCACTCGCTGCTATCTTCACTATGCTCGCAACTTTGATTTTCCCCGCGAGCGCGCGTTTTGACCATACCAATTATACTCGGGTCACCGTGTGTGGCGCAGTAATTATTGTTTTGGCAGCGAGTGAGCGATGAATAGTCACGAGTGGGTGATAGAAGCAAGTCGATCATGGCCTGTCTGAACGCAATGGAAATAGTTTCGAGACTTACAAAGCATCGATGCTAACATAGCATCGATGATATGTGATATGTGCTATATCAGTCTTGCAAAGTAGGTGGAAGGGCGGTGCAGTGAAACTGTTGCACGGGCGTAGACACGCTTAATTATCCTTTGTTAGTGGGGGGATGATCTATTCATCATCCTTTTATTAACAATAGAAAGTGTGTTCGTATCTACGCACTGAACTGTTGTACTCTTGTAGGAATAATCGATATAGCTTGAGAGATGTCATTAGGAGGAACGCGTCAAGAAATGAAGGTATTTTGATGGAAAATATCGCCATAATAAAGGACAATGGAATAAACGGTAGAAGGCAATTCCATAAGAATTAAGCAATTTAATAATATAGGAAATTTTCATATTTCGATTAATACAAGTACGTCAGTAAATAAAAAAACGAACAAACAAGCACAAAATTAAAATAAAGATCATCTCAACTGATTTAGGACAGAGCATAGATTAAAATAATGTTTTGGCTTGCTTTTCTATTCTTTTCATAATGAAAACCAAAACAATAAAAAACAGACATTAGGAATAAACTCAAACGGCAGTTATATTTTCTTACTGAGTGATGGGCAAGAGAACGTTCAGCCATACATAAGCGAAGTAGAAGAAGATGTTACGTCGGCTGGTGTAGTGATCGATACTATCGCTATCACTGATGCAGCCGATAAACAGATGGAGAATTTAACAGTTTTGACCGTGGGCGGGATACCATCCTTCTGTCATGATAATGAAAGCAGTGCATGTGTGACTATGGCTCTACTCGATACCATCGTGAAAAGACCACATCTGAACCAGGCCATAGCACCAAAAATGGTAATGAAACTTTCTTTATGTTGGTGATATGCGGTAGAAAACAACTTTCATTATCGTTATAATTACATGTATTAACATAATTATTATCATTATTATTTTTGCTATACTTATTATTATTATCGTTTATGATATTATAGGTTTTCCCGTCCTATTTCGCACTTAGTGCATGCAAAAGAAAAAAATCGGCCATACAATTTTGCCCATAGTGCATGAGAAAAAGTAAATAGGTCATTCAATTTCGCGGATAGGGCAGCCAACACCACCAATCACAATTCAAATTCGCTATAGTGCAGCCAAGATGGTCAATTGCCATTCGTATTCGCCTTAGGGCAACCACATTCGCCAATTGTCATACCAAGTTCGCCCGTGAAACCCCCTCGAACTAAGGTAGAGCATTCCAGTTATACAATTTGTGCATCCAATTTAGCACATGTATTTTCACTTGCTTTTTCATGTTTACACATTCTTTCACTTTATGAGCTTACTATTGTTTTAAGCTGGGGGGGGGGGGGGGGGTTCATTCTTTTCATATTCATCACATGGCCCAAGGAGCGGACAAAAACAACTGCATCAGCTTACTGTCCGATGTCGTGCTCCTTATTGGGCAAGTTGGTAAATTTAAGCAATATTTGTATGTTTATATGTTATTTCATATGCATTTTTATCTTTATGAATTTTCTTTCATAATGTGTATTGTCTTGTGTTATTTTGCACCATCTCATCAATTACATGCATTGATTAGAGACATAAATCGTAGGATGTGTACGATATCAGGATTTTCTTCTTTCATATGGTTAACATATTTACTTTTTCTGTTTTTATCTCATATTAAGACTTTCATCATGTAAAAGAATCTTTTCATCAAAATGTTAGAGTTCAAAGCTCAAAACTCAGTCTCTTTTTCAGCCATTGATGATTTCACAGGCCAGACAGCGGGCCATGTAACGCTGGGAGAACGCGCAAAGAATGTTTGAAAAAGATCTCGCAGATAGAAAATAGAACGTTAACAATAAAGTGTTAAATGTTGCGCAAACAGACCTTTCAAACATAAATAATGCAGAAACTCGACAAGCAAAATATGAGTTGAAAGAAGTCAGAGGACATTCCTAAAGAATTTAATCTTTAAATGTTTAACAAACAATGTACATAATTATAATTATTCTTATATGTATTACTGTTTACAAATCATGTGAATACAGAGCTAAATTGGATGCATTAGTTAGGAACATGAATACCCTATGGCGAAATTGAATGCTCTATCTTCAGTCACGTGTTCTTCCGTGCTAATTTGAATGCACTATGGCGAATTTGAATGATATTTCTACACTTTTGCTTGCTCTATGGCGAATCTGACTGCCCATTACGAATTTTTGGCTGCCCTATGGCGATTTTGAATGACTAGTTTGAATTGTTGAATGACCTATAACGAAATTGAATGAACTATTTATACTCTTGCATGCACTAAGTGCGAAATTGGACGGGAAAACCTATAATATCGTTTGTGCCATGGGAGCCAAATTGCGGAAACACAGTTGGAATTGTTTACAACAGAATCATAGCGCTTTGTTGTGATAACATTGAGCAAGTTTATCTGTTCATGTAAAAACTATGGCATAATGCTCTATTAGATTCGATTGAATAAGCATTAAACTGTTTTTATGAAGGAAATAAAATCAGGAAAATTGCTTGAGTAGCACATACAGAATGATTCTTTTTCTTCCAAGACAAGAATAACGGTGAAATTTCTATGTCAGTAATTTACAAAGTTTGCCTATGTCTGTAGGTGTAGGGATCTATGGTTTGGGTTTTTGCTTTAGTGCCCAAACCTTTACTTCTGAAACCCCAAAAATATGTTTTATTCATCTTGAAATCACCCCTTTTTTTCGTGGTCTTGGATCATTTTTCCATCGTCTATTATCTTATTTCCCCATTTACAAAATCCCTGTAAATTGTCAAATTTAAGGAATTGTGAGACCTTCCCTTTCTTAACCATATAACACAGTGGCGGATTTAGTGTGGGGGGGGGGGGGGGCAATTCCGGCCCGTGCCCCACCCTTTTTGAAAGAAAAGTATACATTATGCCTCTCCCTCTTGAGAACTGATAACACTTTTTTCTTTGTTTGTTTTGCTTGTCAGAGAATTATGGAGGAAAACTGGACCCCCTGAAATCTGACCCCCCCCCCCCCCGCCCCATTGAGCGATTTTCGGAGGGCGGGCGAGAAGGAAAAAATACGGATCTCCCTCCAAGCAGTTCCCATATATGTTGAAAGCCCTGCACTTACCTGCCCCCCCCCCCTTCCACAAATCCTGGATCCGCCCCTGATATAACGGACAAACACGTGATGTTCCCTCATTAGTATCCATAGTAATACGTCAAAGCCTTTTTAATTATTCATGACTAACGTAGGCATTTCATTTGGAGCCATGTGCCTCTTGTTTGACTCCTGAAATATCTACCGGTATGGACGCGTGTCTCCCTTTCCTAGCCCGATGAAGGAGATAGATAGGAGTTTGTTCTCCAAACGCATCATTGCATGACAGAAATACCCAATTTAAAGGGAATTTAAGTAATCCGGGTGAATAACATTGAATCAGATCATACAATCAATCAGTTAATACAAGTTATGTTACATTATGTACAATCAATACCTGAAAATTATGTGTTTAAATTCAGGTCTTCAAATCATTTTCTGTTCCTAGGTTAAGATCACAAACGTAGATGTACCACCCACACCAGATGGGATTACTGAGACAGCGTTCATCAATGAAATGGAAGGCAATGACACTATGATAGCTGTTACTTGGCTTGATTTCTATATCATTGATGTCATAGTCAAAGGTCCTAATGGTGAATTCATCAGTAACTCAGATCATCGGTACAACGTTGATATAACGAAGAAAACTGTCACTATCCGAATACCTGTAGCATCGGTAATATCAATATATATGATAATTTCATAATGGGCGTATGTATACAGAGGCCTCTTGGAAAAACAGTCGCTATTAAACGTAACTTCAAAACAAATCACGAGGAGTTTGATTTTAAAGGGATACTCTACCGCAGATTGTGGACGTTTTTAATGCCGCGAGAGGGCACCGTGATCGTTACCGGATCATGCCGTTGCCCCGCGGGGCGCAAACCTCGGATAGACTGGAACACTTCTCGCTCCGCCTGAGCTCGAGCTCTCGTGCGAGATTCGGTCTGCTTCGTGCAGTCGAAATGTAATCCCACTTAGTCCAACGGACGCGTTCGACGCACAAACTTTGTGTACGAGTGAATGGGGCTTATGCAATCCTGACTTTCCCCATGGCCGCCTGGTGGCGTATCCCTTTAAACCAGTTGGGACATGCGTTTGATTTTGGAATACTCCTGTTTGAACTGTTGACCTCTTTTATGAAAGTAAGGCCTAAATGATTTTGCGAATTCGAAAGCTGTACGTGGACATAATGCATAAAATTTAAGTGTCAATCAAAAATGTTTTCGGTATGAATTCCAATATAGTTTTGCTATTGCGATGTTTTAAAAGTTAAATGATTCGAATTAAAAAAAAAACTTCTCGCTGATTTTATAATACCTTTATCAGAGGACTAGTGATTGGTTCATCCTATTGTATTTCTAATTCAGTTTCCACCGTGTCCTCACCTCCATGAAAATTAGCCGTAATAACATTTGATTTCTTGGTCTCTCCTTTACTTTTTCATAGCCTGGTAATTGGACTATAACAATGGTGCATAATGAAATATCCACTCAGAAAATGGGACTTACGATAACGACGAAACAACGACAAATCGGTGTTGAGACTGTGGATGTTCACGTTATATTAAGCTCAAGGGTTAGTATTCATTTCACAGGAAAATTACAGGTAATCTCTTGGATAAGGGTCTTGGCCTATCCAGTGAAACCGCATACGGAAAATCATTAAAACAAAATTCACAATGGAGGAGAGTGCATTGTAAGTCTCAAGAGGCATGACAAGTCGGCTACTGCCCGCGAGACCAACAGCTCTCGAGACCGACAATGTTGGTGTGGTGAGCCTTTTGAAAAGTTATCTGAGTGTCCACGATACCGACAGCCAAAGAGACCGAAAGCCCACAAGACCGAGACGTCGGTCTCCCTGGCTTTCTGATTATTGTTTAGGGTTCACGGAACGACACTGTCGATCTCGTGGGTTGTGAGCCTAATAGGCGATCGGCTAGGCCTCTAGGAGATATCCCAGACAGGTCTGTTCTTATTGTAGAGATGAGTGTCTTGAAGGGCAACAGTGAATTCAAATTGATATTTTAGTAATTTACTAATTCATGACTATGCTTTTGTCTTCAGCTGTACCCTCCCCTTCGCTTCACAATTTCATGTGTCGCATATTGATCTGTCATCAATGTGTTTCAGTTACACATTATCGCAGAGAGAATAAATGAACGAAAATTAATAATCTGATATCCAATTTTGATGTTTGTAATAAGAATAAGAACTTGTACAATATTTTACGTCTGATCAGTATCCATTTATGAATGTAGAGTATTTTCATTATGCTTCTCTTTCTTCCCCTGATTGTCTCCTTTTGGTAGAACGTGGACTTCAGCACGGACCCTAAGCTAGGAATATTTGCGCTCGTTCAAAGAGGTCACATTGCCGTCAAGAATGCGGACGTTCAAGCTATCATTGAAAATTCAATAGGATCTGTCTCAACAACAATTCGACTTCATGATGACGGAACAGGTAGATATCAATCAAAATAATCTCAGTAGACCTGCAGGTCACGAGACCAACAGTCGATGCAGTGGAGCAAAAAAATGCGCCCCAAAATTATATGTACATAACTGTCGAGTTAGATTTTTTTGGCATTCTTACCCTAAAGATTTAATTTCTTATGCATTTTACGCACAGGAAAATTTGCAAAATTTGCACTGCATCGAGAGATACGGTTTCAAATTTTGAACATTGATGAACGCTTTTCTGTTCACTTCCTCCTCAAATGAACGAAATGAACGAAAACCAGAAATAAATAGGAATTTAGCAAAGCAACCGACAGTTAAGATTTCTGACCATTTCATATATTTAGGGCGCCATATTTAAAAAGAGTATGAAGCTTATACAATAGAGAGCAAAGCAACGGAGAACTATAGCCTATGCTTTCTTCAAATTTTGAACCCTTTAAAAACGTTGTTTAACTATATCCTCATGGGACGTTGAATTACACGATCCTGCACAACATAATATGCGAGGGAGCATGTATTCTAACGCACTTTACCCTGCGGATAGGGGCGAAACATCCATAAGGTTTGTAATTTTTCTTCCTTTTCTCCCCTTTCTTTTCCTTCTTTTGTGTTTTTTGAGCCCCCTTCTAGTGCCGCCCGAGGCACGTGCCCCCATGCCCCCCCCCCGTAGATACGCCACTGAGTATACGAGACCGACAGCCCAAGAGACAGACATCACACGATACCGAGACGTGAACCCTAAGAAAGTTGGATCTGCGAGACCGACATGTCGCTCTTGTGTGCTGTCGTTCCAGTGAAAACTAAAGCCTGGCTCACACGAGAAGTCATTTCGTTCGCGTCAGTACCTGCTCTGTAATTCGAGCCTGTAAAGGCAATTAACCCATACGCCAGTTATTAAAAGTACTATTTGCACTGTTCTTTTTGCAATCACTTTTGAAACGATATCACGCTTTTATGACGCACAAAAGTCCGTACAAGTCACTGACGCGGTCCTAACGTCAGCAAATGTAAGCTGGGCTTTAGATGACTTTTAAGAAGACACTCAAGACCGACATTGTCAGATTCAGATTCAGGTTTTATTGACGGTTTTCAATCATATTAGTTACGTTCACACGATGGGAACTAAACTTTAATTTCGCAGGCAGTTTCAAACTTTAAGTTAACTTGTAGTTATCTTGTAGTTTTTGCCAGTATGAACGGACTCGTGGTTTCGAAACTTTAAGTTAACTCGTGGTTGTAGAACCACAAGCGACCTCGTGGTTAAGGCCTTAACCACGAGCAGCGGGGGTCCTCCGTCGAAGTCTCGGCCCATGTGAACGTAATAAACTTTAAGTTTCGCAAGCTTGTAGTTAGCGTTGACCTCTCTGTTCATGATAAACTTCCGGGTCATACCCTTCGCGCGAATTAGGAACACATGTGTACTGTACACACAATCGGTAGTATCTACTTCCTTGGTTAACCACGTAGATCGCTCCGCTTGTAGTTAAGCTCGTTGTTTAGGGTGCATGTGAACCCTCGTTGCGGTTAGGGAGTCGTGGTTTCGTTAACTTTAAGTTTCGCTAACTTAAAGTTTCGAAACCACTAGTCCCGTATGAACGTGTCTATTAATATAATACACTGTAGTGCATAACATAAAAGTTTTTTCCATAGATATGGGCACATAATTAAATATCAATAAGAAAGGTATATGATTCACAAATGTTGACCTAAGTGATGTTGAAAACAGTTGGACATGTTTAAAAGCAAAGCTTGTATATTACACCGTCGGCCTCGTTAGCTGTAGCCGATTTAGCGTTTCACCCTCTATGTCACAGCTGGTGTTTGTCGTACAAACATAAGTTAAAGGGTATTCTCATTGAGAACATTTTCCATCGTATGGTTGTGCTTTTCAGTAGTTGCTCGGAAACATACTGCATACAAAATAGTGAATTCACGTTTACAAATCTAGTGGTAGGTACACGGTAGATCATTGATAGCTTCACTGTGTAGCTCAAGGGCTTCAATATTACCTTAGCGTTAGCTAGGTCAACAAATGCGATTTTCACAGTGTATTAATTCGTTCCCCATACTCATTATATATTAAACCAGTGTCGAGAGTGGCAAATATAGATTTTTAAATTTCCAAATGTGGTGTCATGACCCCCGTCATGACCTTCGCATTTCCAGTCTAATAGTGTTCAAACCACTCGACTGCGAAATCTTTACAACTCTTAAAAATTACTTCAGATAAATCAATGCAGTTGAAGTGTTGAGTGTGTAATGATTGTTGATGTTTTATAACTTTATTTTACATAATAAACCACAGATTACTTTAGCACTGGTAAACGTTAGTCATGTTAAAATCTGTCATTTAAAATCGCAGTATAATAAAATGTAACACACATATTTTCAGGCTCAGATTTCATGAAGGATGACGGAGTATACTCGGGATACTTCTTAAATTTCGATACCAATGGCAGATACAGTGTCTCTGTAAACGTTCTTGGTACAACTGCTTCACATACCAGTCGTACAAACAGAAGTAAGTAGTACACTGGGCGGATTAAGGGGGGGGGGGGGAACAACCGACACGTGCCCCCTTTAAACACATTCTATCATTCCTTATTAAAGTAAACAAAGAGAATACGCTTGTGCTTGTTTTGAGATTTTCCAGCAGAGTGCACCCTTCACAGAATCCTGGATCTGCCCCTGAGTAGTAATACTAAATAGTATAGTTACACGGTGTGCGAGGGGCTTAGTAACACGATTTTTTTTAAAGAGCTGGATTGGATTGGAGGGAAAGGATAAGAAAAAAAGTACAGGACGTAAAAAAAGGTTTTAGGTATAGAAGTTGTATCCAGCGAAGAGCTTTAGTTAACTGTTTTAACGAATATTTGCAAGTAAATGAATGCATTAACTGATATTAAAAATAAACGGATTATTGCCATTTGGTCCAATGCCATTTGGTCCAATCATCATATGGTCTAACATCATTCGGTCTAATATCAGTTGGTACAGTATACATTTGGTCTAATCAACATATCGTCCAATCAACGTTACGTCCAATAATCAGTAGGGTCAATAGCCATTTGGTCTATAACCATTTGGTCTAATAGCCATTTGGTCTAAAAAAAATTATTTAGCCAATTGTTCCAAATACCATATGGTCCATTATCAATTGGTCCAATTACCATTTGCTCTAATCACCAATCTGTCTAAACCTAATTAGTCCAATACCCATTTGGTCCTTCAATCATCTGGTCCATATTTCAGTTGGTCTAATGTCATTTCGTCTAATAACCACTTGGTCTTATAAACATATGGTCTAATTAGCACTTGGTCCCTAATTATCTTTGGTCTAATAACCAATTGGTATAATAATAAACACGGAGCCAAAGCTAGCCATCTACGACCCGAGGACGTCCATTATGGGCTGCATTATATGTTTTTTTTTATTTTTTTAATTTTTAGATACAGATCTTGTACAAAATGTGCAGTTAATTTCTGCAGTTAATTTCTATCTAGAGCTAGCTTCTGGATCAATTTACATTCACTGGAGGTGTTTTATTATTAATGATAATGCTTATATTATTATCATTTCAACAAATTATTATTACAATGCAGTGTATGTATCATTTTAATAATTCAAAAATTGGCCTATTATTACTTTTATCATTTGACTATTACTATTATCATTATTTAGGTCTATTGTTTCAGCGTATAAGCATATATAGACCTATCATTTCAAATAAAACAAAAAAGTAGGTACACAGTAATCGGTATTAGGAACATATTTGTTGCTGTATTAGACCAAATGGCTATAGGACCAAATCAGTAATAGACCAAATGGTCACTATACGAACGAAGACTTGGACCAAATGATTATTATTAGACCAATAGTAGTTCGATGGACGAAATGATGACTGGATGAAATATGGTATTAGCTCGAATTGATTATTGGACCAAATGAATATTGGACTAATAATTACTAATAATTAATGGACTAATAAGTAGACCAAGTGGTATTTGGACGAAATGATATTAGACCAAATGATGTTAGACCAGCTGACAATTGGACCAAATAGCAATTTACCAACGAAACAGATGTGTGTCAATGATTCTTTTTTTTTTTTTAATTTAAGAATTAAATGAGAATATGGTTTTTGATCGTTCTATGAACTAGGATGTCGTAATGCAATCTTTAATTACTGTTTACATGTTTAATCAGCACTGACGCCAATACGGAGTCCAAAATTTTTTTTTTCGACTACATTGGGCTCACACGAAGAAAGCAAGAAATGTAAATAATCATCTTGTCATTGTGTCCCTGATTATTTTCCTACTCCCGGCTTTTTCGTTCGCATCTACAGAACGGCGGTCCGTAACTCCAACTCCACAATCCTCTCTCTCTTCATTCATGCGGTCTGCATCGGGTGGAGTCTTCGTAGTGGATAACTACATCCCTAATGCTCCGGATATCTTAGCTCCATCTCGTATTCAGGATCTTGCCTACTCTTCATTATCATTTGAGGATGCAACGGTTACTCTCACCTGGACGGCTGTAGGAGATGATCTTGACCAAGGAACAGGTAGGTGTCCCTTCCGGGCTTGTACCGAAAGGGTTTGTTGTTGTTTTGGTTTATTGGCGCTTATCATTCAAGAGTGAATATTTACGCCTTTTCTTTATCATTTTCTTTCTTTTCTTTATAGACAAACTTTTTTTTGGAGCGTCGCGTCGCGTAGTCTAGATTCTATCCGTTGATTATATTTATTTTATGCCCCAACGCTGCTCTTTCTCTGGACGCATTTCTCTCCACTAATCGCGCGATCCCCCAAATTTCACCCGTCGAAGGGTCGAATGAAAGGACCATCAGAGTTTTAGCGTTGAGGGTATTTTCTCAACGGATAGCGGTCGTGCGCGAACAGTCCAGGACTACGCGTCGCGTCGCGTTGACTGGAACGCCACTATTCGTCTAAAGGCCCCCTCCCCCCCCCCCCCCACTTGGACGAATGGTAGCGTACCCACTTTCGGTACATCCCTTACTTCAGTGACGGAAGAAGAACAGGATAGAGGATAGAGAAGCAAGAAAAGGAATGAAAATATATAGGGTGTGGTTACTTGGTTATAGCAGGTGATTTCTATATGAAATCACATCAGTTTTTGCTACGGCAGCTTTATTTTCATTGGCTATAATTATTCATAGTAAGGTACTTGGAAAAAAAAGTAATTAGAATCATTGGGACGTCATTTTGACCTCTGGCATAAAACTCGCAACTCAAAATGTTATAGGCAACTTATTTTCGATTAATCGTGGTCACGTATTTTGAACTTGGAGTTTAATTTTTAAAATTTCCTTAACGCAATTTTTATTCAAGAGGTTCAAAGACTTAGTATTATTATATCTTTATCATGTAGATGTACGGGATACATAGATTAAATATGGGTGATAATCTACTACGTACAATGGGATTAAAAACAATTATGCGTTGTATATTGTAATTAAATATTGCTGTTCGGCGAGAAAAGTTGTTCCATAAGTATATAATAAAAGTATGAAATTAGTTCATACTACATTCATAGAATGTTGTAATTTGACAAATTAAATTTCATGTGCCATTTACAGCGTCCGAATACGAACTGAGGTACTCAAATGACTTCGACGTCTTGAGAGTAAACTTCTCTGACAATCCCCTGGTCGTCGATCACCAGATCATCGATGGAAACCTATCTCTGATATCTCCTGGTGGTCATTTAGAAACACTGACCATTTTACTACCTATCGTACATTACAATCTCAACTATTAC
Source organism: Heliocidaris erythrogramma (assembly GCA_025617745.1). Classification (NCBI taxonomy): domain Eukaryota; kingdom Metazoa; phylum Echinodermata; class Echinoidea; order Camarodonta; family Echinometridae; genus Heliocidaris; species Heliocidaris erythrogramma. Next base: position 42,380,555 of record CM046860.1, on the reverse strand, counting down.
TTTTCGATTCGTGCATTGGATGAAGCGGGAAATGTAGGAGCAATGTCCAACATTGTTTCCCTGCCGATTATAGAACCGTTTGTGTTTAATGTTTCCACTTCGGCTCCTAACATGACAGCCACGTTTCAACCCTTTACCGATGGCACCAATTTCACAACACCTATCACAAACGAGACCCTCTCCCCATCTACAATGATTACTGATAATTCTACTGTTGAGATAGCAACAACTCCACCGTCCAGCACTGGGAACACGACCGAGAAAGTGTCTTCAACCAATATGCTAGCGTTGAATTCGACAAGTCCTCTAGTAACTTCAGTAGGTTTGACTACGGACATGAACACGACGACCAGCAATAATTCCCTCATCATAACCGATAGGATGACCACATTAGGTACAAGTGCTACAGACCAACCCGGTACAGATGTTGACAGCCCTGTATCAGGTTCTGTTAAATTTAATACGCATGAGCCAACGACATCAGGACAAGGTGGTACTCAGTTTCCAACCCGTTCTAAGTCTCCCTTAAGTACATTTGATCCTAATGCCACAGAGCCACTTGTCAACACAGATAGCACTCTGAGAACTTCAACAGGAGGGAGTGGAGAACCAAACTCGACTGAGCCACAAGTCAACACAGAGAGCACTCTACTAACTTCAACAGAGGGAGATGAAAAACCACACCCAACAGAGCGACCGTCCCTCAAACCCCTCACAACTGAAGAACCTCATGAACCAACTGACCTAGCACTTATCATAGCCCTGACTTTGACCTTTACTATTGTGGCTTTTGGTGGTGTTGTTGGTGCAGCATTTGGTGTTGCTATGTACAAGAAGAAACAAGCCAGGATTCGGCCTGTAGAAAATCCGAGTGAAAGCTACCTAACTGATGATGACCGCCAGTCCCACACTGAATACCCGAATCTTACTTATTCCGATGATTGAATTGCTTTAAATACTGTGCGTCGTCTTCTTGAATAACTCTACAAATGCGCTAATAACAATGACTTAAACTAGTAGAGATACTTATACTTTTATCATACTTTTAATTAATTATACTTTAATTATAGTTATCATTATTTTGTTGTATTATTGAGATAATTCATCTACCCAGACAGAACCACGTTTTTCTTTCACAGACAAGATACAATGTAAATGAGCACTCCATAATTACATTGATATCACTGCACCTCGTATAAGAAATCAGATGTAAATTAGGAATAGAAAGTGGAATCGTAAAAGAAACTGACATTTATGATACATTTTGTTAATATTCCCGTAGAAAATTTAGAGCAGCTGCTAAACAATGTAAAACTCCATCCATGTGTATTGGACATGTAAACAGCGCCATCAAGTAAATGCTTTTCTAAATGAATCTAATTGTAAAGCTGTTTCACCAGAACTGAATTTTTTATTTTTTATTTAAAAATATTGTTATATCATCCTATATATATATATATATATAATATAATTCGTATCAGTTCTCTAAATAATACATAATCTTTATCAAATCCATTTAAGTAATCCGAAAATCATATGGGCTCTTAAATCCATTAGACTGTTTAGACAGTAGACACACTTTACCATTTATCTGGACCTCTCTACAAAGTCATTGTATTCTTTTAAGAAAGCTGCAAAGCTTTGTAACTGCCATGCCATATCTATGACTTGTGTGCATATTGAAATAATTACCATGATTACCGTAAGTGATTGCCCATGACCTGATGTCTTCCATAATTCCTCTCATTTTTTCTTTGCAAGACACTCTCTACTTACCTTATTTAATGTTTTAAATAACCATGTAATAATGTGGCGTGGCTGTTTAGTCCAAACCTTTCAGCTATTTCTTGTCGTATTTCGAATACGCGGCCATTTGAAGAGCTTTTCTTTTCCGGGGGAAATTTCGATTATGACATTCTTCAAAACGGGGCCCGCTCGCTACTTATAGAAAACCGCTATTCATTTAATACGCGTTATGAATAGCGGTCCTTATGAATAGTTATGAAATGAATAGTTATGAATAGTGGTCCTTATGAATAGAGGCCCTTATGAATAGCGAGGTAATTTGTCTATTGTTTGCTCGCTATTTAGAAGGGTCGCTATTCATACATAACCGCTATTCATTTAGTCACGCGTTATGGATAGCGGAAGTGGTCCTTATGAATAACGGTCCTTATTACTAGCGAGGTTACCCCTCCCAAACTAGCATAAAAAGAATGAGAAAGCTCACAAAGTATTTTTCACCTTCACCTGAACTTGAACTTCTCTTTAAAATTATGTCTAAAGGCTATAAAACACATCGACCTTAGTGCTTATTCCTTAACCCTCTTGTATCTAATTTATGGTTATCATGCATTCGACGTGCTTATTAATTTCAATTTCTCACATTTCTTAAATGCAAAAGTTATATTTGAGAAATATTGTGTCAATTTTATGTATATGCTCTTATCAATGTTTACATGTTCTAATAGATGATATAGAAACCAATAAAACATCAGATCGAATCAGATCAAACTCGCTTGAATACACGATAATAGACTTAATCTTTTGTTGTTCGTGATGTACAGTTTTCGTGTTTTGCTCTAAAATGAGATTCAGATCTCATTAAAGGTGCTATTTAGCATTATAATGGTTAAATTAGCAGAAAAAAGGCCTGAAAGCTAATTGTTATGAAAAAGACAACAATGTTTTTTTTCTTTAAAATATTACCTATACCGCGGTACTATTAACTTATCACTTAATGATATACTACCACTACTACTACTACTACTACCACTACTACTACTACTACTACTGCTACTACTACTACTACTACTACTACTATTACTACTACTACTACTACTACTACTACTACCATCATTTGCAAAAGTTTAAGACCACTGTTCCAAAATGCAATAATTGAAAGAAAGACATACAATTATTTTCATGGCATAACATATGTATCATATAAGTATAGGCTTATACCATTACTCTTATGCTACTGATCACTGTAGTAAACATGTTATGTAATCATTAATAATAATAGTAATAATAGGTAGTTTTTATATAGCGCATTTCATAACCGAAGGTTATATCAATGCGCTTTACAAAGGAGATATTATTACCCCGGTGATCGGATACTGGCATGCCCGCACACAATGTATGCACATTCTCCGCTCCCTGGGGAGTATTCCAGCAATGGGCAGTACAGTGACGCTCAAATTGCTAAACAAACGACATTAACTTTCGCATCCTACCGGGTACCCATTTAACACCTGGGTGGAGAGTGGCAAATGTAGATTAACGTCTTGCCAAAGGACGCTAGTGCTGCGGTGGGATTCGAACCCCGGACCTCGTGGTTCACAGTCCGGGGACTTATCCACTGATCCACAACACCTCTACATTAAATGAGACAAAATAAAGTATTCCAAATTATTGAAATACCCACAAATCCCGAGGTGGTCTTAAACTTTTGCAAATGATGGTACTCCTACTACTACTACTACTACTACTACTACTACTACTACTACTATTACTACTACTACTACTACGCTACTACTACTACTATTACTACTACTACTACTACTACTAATACTACTACTGATGATGATAATGATAATAATGATAATAATAATGATAAAAATAGGGTCTTGTTAACGCAGGGTAGCCACATCTGTATTATCACTGCTCTTCCTGCAGGCCCTGCTGTTTTTATTACCCCATCATCGCCAGGTACACATTTAATACACCTGGGTCGAGAGGGATAAAATGGGCAAAATACCTTGTCCAAGGATGTAAGCACCGAGAAAGGATCGAACCCGATATACCATTATATCCAGATGAAGAATTTAAAAGGAATTCCATCCGATTAAAGATATCATATCATCTTGGTTCTCACAACCTTTTGGACATTAATAAAAACGAAGAAAAAAAAAGTAATCGAACGTTTTATCAGTATAATTTTAAAAAGAAATTCCTAAAAGGTAATCTAAAAATGGTTCACGTTTAGTGAGGGAAAAATCAATGAGTAATACGATTTTATATGAACATATAGCCAAATAACAATTAACCATGCGTAGTATCAATTTGACAACAAAGAAGATAAAAAAGTGTATATACGGTAACATGATCACAAAGAATTTCAAAAAATAAAAATAAAAATAGAGTAATTGCAATAGCCTCTGTGCGTCACATTTTTAAAAATATGCGAACAGTTCAATGACATATTACATAATCCGAACATTATTTCTATACGATAGGGAAATTAAAATGCACTTGAGTTGGTTTCTTGAAAGTGTTTGCCTTAGTAACGGTGGTGGTTCCGGGCGAGGGGGGGGGGGGGGAAGGGGGCTGAGTTTCCCATGCCAAATCCAATGGCATATCTTAAAAACACATCGAGTTTAAACAGAAAATGTGCCCCCTCATTAATTATGCCCCGCCCCTGGCGGATAAGGAAGACCCCAAAGGCATCTGAAAATGAGACAACTTATTTTCTTGCTTGTCCGAGAATTTTCAGACTTGTGCCGCCCCCGCCAGTGAACTCTGGGCCCGCCACTTATGTAAAGAGATATAAATATCCTGATCTTTCCCATTTTTCTTTTCATCAGACATGTTATCGTATATCAGGAGGAAGAAACATGAATTAAATTTGATCTCTCTATCTACTCTGACCTTCTAAACGTCTGAAAATTAATCAATCTCTTGAGGAAATTTTGACTGAGAAGGAATATCCTGTCCGAGGATTGACCTACTCAGGACTCTGACGGAAGATTTCCGCCCAGGCATAGCTGTTGAAGTCAGTCTAGGGATAAAAACTTAACGACAGCTGAGCTCTAAACCATTTCCGAATATTCATCCAAACCACAAACACTAGATGAAGTGATGTGTGAATGATATCTATGTTCAGAGAACACTGTCGATGTCTTAGGCAATATGCAATCAATACCGAAAGTTTGTACCTTCCAAAACTTCGGTTTGGAAGGTACAAAGTCTCTAACAGAAGGTGTTCTTGACGTTCATATTTGGGCCATCTTGAATTATTCGTGCTTAGAGTAGACTATTATGATTTACCTACCAACCATCTCTTGTGACCGGGCTTTTTCGTTTGCTTATGTAATCATGCAGTTGTTTCATTGCTGGTTATTAATCTATAGAAACAAAATACCCATTTTCCTCTAATCCAAACTGTTCTATATACAGCCCTGGAAAAAAATTATTAGACCAAGCTTCATAAGGGTAATATGTATACACAATTATAAAAATGATTTATCTTTGTATTTCATTGAATGAATACCAAATTCCAGCAATTATACCTTGCTTTACTAATTTCATTTCCTTCTTACCACAAAAATAACACTATCAGTAACCATGCTTGGTCTAATAATTTTTTCCATGGCTGTATATTCGCTGAGATCATCAGTCTCGAGATAGCATAATAGGCTGTATAAGGTGACGAGGGACAACTAACGAGGGTGTATCCAATAAAGGCGTTGTGTTTTAAGCACTGCATTCATTCGGGTTTTTTTAGCTCACCTGAGCCTATGGCTCGAGTGAGCTATTGCGATGGAAATTTGTCCGTCGTCCGTCGTGCGTCGTCCGTCGTCCGTCGTGCGTCGTCCGTCGTGCGTCGTCCGTTAACTTTTTACATTTTCATCTTCTTCTCCAAAACCCACGATCGGATTTCAACCAAACTTGGTAGGAATCATCCTTAGGGGTAGGGGACCCAAAGTTGCTAAAATGGTACATGTGGCCCCCAGGGGGGCCCAGGGGGAGGGCCCCCAATTGTAAAAGCTATGTAAATTTCAAACATCATCTTCTCCAGAACCAGGCATAGCTCAGACTTGGTATTTTGTATGGAGATACCTCTATAGATGAAGAATGAATGTTGTTCATGAAATTTCTCTGAGTGGCCCTATAGGGGCCCTGTGGGGGTAACATACTGGAGGGGGGGGGGGGGCGCTGCCAGGCAAAATGTACATTCTGATCTTCTTCTCCAAAACACATGATCGGAATTCAACCAAACTTGGTAGGAATCATTCTTAGGGGTAGGGGACCCAGAGTTGCTAAAATGGTACATGTGGCCCCCAAGGGGGCCCAGGGGGAGGGCCCCCAATTGTAAAAGCTATGTAAATTTCAAACATCTTCTCCAGAACCAGGAATAGCTCAGACTTGGTATTGTGTATGGAGATTTTTTTCTGGGTGGCCCTATAGGGGGTCTGTGGGGGTAACATACTGGAGGGGGGGGGGGTGGGGCAAGTTGTCCGCCATCCATAAACTTTTTACATTTTCAGCTTCTTCTCCAAAACCCATGATTGGAATTTAACTGAACTTGGTAGGAAGCTCAGACTTGGTATTGTGTATAGAGATACCTCTATAGATGAAGAATGAAAGTTGTTCATGTGCTAGAAAGAACATGCACCAGATGTGAATTGATCCACCTCAGGTGAGCGTCGTGCCCCCTGGGGCTCTTGTTTTTAAGACGAGTCAATTTACCCGTTGGCTAGTGAGTTCTCAAATTCACATAGGGTTAATACAGGGACCACCCGGTTCCCGTAGGCAATGGGTTAAGAATGCTTCAAATGACCGCAGATTATATCCATCAGATTCAGATGCACACGGGTCCTACCCATTTGGAAAATGATATTTTTCTTCTTATCTGTCCATTCCATGTAGATGAACGAGTCAGAAGTGAGTAAAGTGATAAGATAAGCAACCCAATATTATATTTTATAATAATATACATGTTATGTAGCCGTTATATTCAGATCGACTACAGACCAAAAACATATGGGCCCCTGAAGTCCTGTTAAACAAAGAGAAAAAAATATAAATCTGCCCAGCCTCCTTTTACTAAGCTTAAACACAGCATGGGGTTTACAAGTATTAGAATACAGACTTTAGAGACGCCCCAGCTAAGTAGAATTACGGCTACGCCCATTACATCATGTACATGGCGTTCACTCTAGAGCAAGTGACCTTTGATTTATAAACATAGGGTAGTGTTTATGTTGATATCATAATTCATCCGATCTAGGGGTCTTTCCTAATCGCATCTATCGTCTCACAAGGAAAGGAATCTTAAGTACAGGATTTAAGAAAGAATTTGAGTCTAAGGTCAAGTTAGATGACGGAACGAAATAAGAACGACGGGTTTTTCTTTGTACGCCGAGCTTACGATCAGTTACGATCAAATCGTAAAGCACTTTAAAAATGTGACATGGTAGAAGAAAAAGGTATTTAATGGTATATGACGGCAATTGTATTTTGAAGTGAGTCAAATAAGCAGTTCTGAGTGTAAGAAAGATTATGAGGTTGGAAATATCGAAATTATAGCAAATTACAAATCTCAAATAAATGTTCTTAAGTCTGAAATCCTTATTTCGCCACCCCTTAAAAAGTCGCTGGGGGGGGGGGGGGTATGGGTTATCAGTTCGAAAGGGAAGGGGCACAATAAAAAGGGGGTCACAATGTATACTTTTCTTTCAAAGGGGAAGGGGGGGGGGAGGGCACGGACCGGATGTGCCCCCCGTAAATCCGCCACTGTCGCACATAGTCTACACTCTGTTCATCTTGAATTAAACCGAGCTTTAGACTAAGGGCCTAGATTATTTGTTTATTTATTCATTCATTCATTCATTCATTTATCAATCAATTAATTTATTTATTTATCTTTTTTAAAATACAGGCCTTTAGACTTAGACAAGCTACTAACTTTGAGCAGAGAGTCATCATCCTCCGTCTAAATTTCTGTTGAACAGAAATCGGCCTTGAATATGATTTCGAGAAGGAATAGCTAAGTGTCCGTCGCCTAGAATGAGTTTTTATGCTATTTACATCATATTCATACCTCGGTAACATATCGATAATACTCGGATTAGAAGCAGAATGACATTACTGCGTCGCAACGTACCGTTCTGCTTCTAAGCACAGTACAATACGTACAATGATCAATCCAATAGGTGGTGCTATAAATACTCATGTGTCAACTGGATAATGGTTCATTATTCTTTTGAATGATGATTCATAATTCAAGTTAAATATCATTTCTTCTCGACAATACAAAAGAACACAGGAGACACGAGGGCATCTGAAGAGGGAAACAAGAGAACTAAGGTATCTAAGGAAAAACTTCCTTCAAACTTGGCGGGAAATGAGAATGATCCGATGCGTTTCCGACAAGCCGCCCATCTACACATCTCGTATTTCCGAATGTACTCTTGAATGGGAGGGGTAGCTGTCTGCACTGTTGGAGGTTAATGACGTAATGCCATGACGAACGACATGCCTTAACAGGTTCATTGCTATGCCCAAATCCATATTCAACATTTTAATTCGGCAATTTATATGTCAACAGTTCATTGTTCAAATTTGTTGAAAGAAAATAATTGAACAGATGAGAGAGAATGAAATCTAGAATATGAACAATTTTAAAACATGTACAAAAAGGAAACAAAATATGAAATAAAAAGAAAAATATAGGAAGAATAGATAAAGCATATGAAGGAGGCCATGAAAGCTGGAAAGATGGGAATATTCTGAGAACGAAGGGGAAATAGAGAAACATGCTAAGGTAAAATTCTTGTTAATGCACAGCATATGAATTGTTATTGATTCCTGCTCTCCAAAATATAATGAAGATTGTAATAGTAAGTAGTAATTCGCGTATTCTCTCTTTTAAATGTCCTTTTAACATTATAGCTGGAAATGAATATCAGTGTAGTTGAACAAATCTATTCTAAACTGCTTAAAAATATAGTTATTGAAAAGTCGAGGGTAAACTGATTATCGTTACTGTTAAATCTTTCAGTACTGATGTCGCATATGTGTAACAGATAGGCTTGTCATTTTCATTCACCAATTGCTCGACCACAGGAAAGGTATGGTGGTCATTGTGTTTTTAAAATTTTGAGCATAAATCAAGCATTCTAAATATATGATTATAATTATATGCTACCATAGAAAGTTTAAGAGAAAAGTTGCAGATTTTAAAAAAGATATTTCCTTATTTCAACATTAAACAATAGTAAACAAATGAGAAACAAAAAATAATGGACAAAAAAGAAACTCAAATGCAATTTTCAATAATTCTTATGCACAAAGTTGGGTAAAGTAATAATGTTTGATATCATAAGAAATGGTAATAAATTTCCTACAAGTTTTGTACACAATATTTTGTGAAATGACAGATGGTTAATGAAGTGCAGACATTTGAAAAGTAAACATTGATCACATTCTGGTAATATTTTGAAGAGAGCTAAACCATTCTAAGCCCGTTTCGTAAACTCAGTTATGGAAAATACGCCCCTCGCAGTTTTCATACCTTGCAACAAATGTTTCACTCGATTTTGTTTATATAAAGTAGCTTGGATGTATTTTTTGTAAAAATAAGTTAAACAGTATACCTTGTATGAAACGGCAATTCCTCAAGCAACCTGAACGTATTTTTTGAGATGAAAAGATGATTTCTGTAAAACTCTTTTTGAACTGTGTGACCTCAGCAGTCTTTCGCCACTCGTTCCCCAGGTAATCAAAATTAAATTTCTACCATCAATATGGTTGTAATTGTATTGATCTTGGCTCTTGTTTTGATTGGATCTCTGGAGACAAAGCTCTCAAATCTAGACATGATTTCAGATAACTTCAGAGGGACATCCAAAAAGCGCGGCAGAAGCTTTTAACGCTTTTTGTACTTATGACCTTGCTTTGATCCCCTCTTCTCAAATCGAATTCAAGTTCGGCGAAATTTGTAACAATGTCAAATTGCAGGGCTTAGCATTAAAGGTGTCTGCCTGTTATGTGAAATTTCAAATAATCATGTTATTTATTCTTCACCTTATCCTTGATGTATTGTTGGTTGCAGAATATAGGTACTGAATGTAAAAGTCAATGCGATATGAAAGTCATATACTTTTAATAATTTTAATATTCTAAGTTTAATTTTGTAAAGATAAAAGCAAAAGAAAGGAAAAAGGTTCAACAGAAAATATAAAAAGACTAGAAAGAAATGAATCATTTCATGAACTACAACCGGACATAGTTTTAATATTTCCAAGATTCGTGTCAACATGTTGATTTAAAAAATATGCTTTCATAGAAAATCTGAATATTAAACACACAATGTTCCCTCTTGTCTTCATCAGGTACACGTATCCGATTTATTTGACCTACACGAGTACTAGTATACCTTTAATAAAATAAAGAGGTGTACGGACCGTAGGGGATAAAAAGGTTTCATCCATTTTGTCATCAGTGAGAATAACACGGCTTCAATTGTTTCGGGTGGTCCTTATATTTCTCTGACATTTCTTGGAGCCTTCATGGGCCCATTATGTTGAGACAATAAGTGAGAGAGACCAGGATGCACTATGTTGTGTCCGGACAACAACCCCGGACAACTACCTTATACGGTAGACTATATCGCTCCCAGATAAATACCCCGGACAATTGCCCCTTTGGCCAAAACAAAACAAAACAAAAAATCACATCACACCAATCACTTCTTGTTAATAATATCCCGAACTCCCGTTATTTGTCCGAGCGGTTGTTGTCTAAGGGGACAGTTGTCCAGGCGTAGATGCCCGGGTTAGTGGTCCGGGGAGGGGGATGGATGTCCTACCATACAATACTGGAAACTCTCTCATAACAAAAAAATACAACGCAACAATTATACTTTACAGACTGGTTTTGCATGGCAACAATTGCCGTATAATGATGATAATAAAAATAATAAAAAATAAAAATATGCATGTCTTTCTTGTCTCTTGTCTCTATATCTCATATAAATCACCCCTGCGATTTTGCGAAGGAACATCTCTCTCGCCATTTATCTTTTTTCTTCACAAGCGAGTGTTTTCCCCTAATGTCGTGCATTAATGTTTACGACTGCATACAGAAGATCATTATTTATTCAGCTGGTTTAATTTGCTTTTTCAATAATATTTGATTGTTTCTTTTGCCCTACCCAAATGCATTAACTTGGTCAAATATAAACAAGCCTTTTATGGATTTAAGCTGTAAACCACGTTTACTTTCTCCCGGTCACGCCTTCAGTTCTAGGTTTAAACCCAGCCTATATCTCTTTCAAAAACAGTGCATTTAGACATGACTCTAATCGCACTTTTTCGCCTAAATTTACGTCTGAAATAATATTTTTCGGGAATCCAACGTATTTTACCTTGTCATAGCAGAAACCATTAAAGAGAGAAATTAGAAAAATGAATAAAAAACAAAACAAATAGAACGTAACTAATAACGTAGTGAAACACTTTCGAAATGATTTGTATCTAATTCAAGTCCGACAAGGGGAGTAGATTTGGTTATGGAAAGGGGCTGCACCCCCACACTCTGAATAAGGATGTTAAAAATCTCAATATTCCGGTAAACAACACCTCATACAGGTCATATTCGGGAAGATGTGATCTCATTATAATTTCTCTTATCTTGTGACCACAAAAATTGATATATCGTGCACCAGAAGCGAAAAAAAGTTTCAAAATTGTTCATCTCGTTTCGCTCGCTTGCTAAAATTTAGGTCGTGTAATCATCACCCGCTAGCTAGAATAATAAATAAAATATTCATGGTTGCTTAAACAAAGTCATACCTCACAAACGAGTATTCTTTATTAAGCATTGTTGCCGACAAGGTAGCTGAAAACTTGCATACGAGCGACTCCCCTAGGGGATTTAAAATTAATTGTTTTAAGATCGTACAATGCTGCTAAAATGTAAAACATTAACTTTCATGAGGCAAAATTGTCATTCTGACAATCGAATTCATACCAAATTATCACTTATTCAGCATTTCAAGAAATCGTTTCTGGTATTATAAGAATCTGAGTTGATCAGAAATATTTCAGTCACGTAGTTAACCTTGAACTTTAACGTTCTTAATAAAGATATCTGTCAACGACTTACGTCTAAGTTAAATGTTTGATCTTTTGTATCTTTGTATGTGATTTCGAGGAACTAAGGAGATTGACACAAATAAATACATCGTTTTGAGACCAATCATTCCATAAGGTCTTCTTTAGTCATGCATGACAGGGGCGGGTGCAGGAATGGAAGGGGAGGGTTCATAAAGGTCCGGAAACCCCAGTTTTGATTGTCAGATATTTTAGGTGTAGGTCATCATCTCCAAAATCTGATGACCTTTTTTTTTTAGAATCGTAGGGAGTGGGACCCCCTTTTACAAGTCTTGGATCTGCGCCCCTCATGGAATAGAACCCCAAACCAGCTGATCATGATAATGCAACTCATACAGAGGCATAGCGTAGGGGCAGCCATCCTCCTATAGGTCGATAAATATCACTTCTCCTCCATTTCTTCATCATCATCATCATCATAATCATCATCATCATCATCATCTCCTCCTTCTTCTCCTTCACCTTTTCTTCTCCTTCCTCCTCCTCATCTTCTTCTTCTCCTTCTCCTTCTTCTTCTTCTTCTTCTTCTTCTTCTTCTTCTTTTTCTTTTTCTTCTTTTTTTTCTTCTTCTTCTAAGTCCGGCTTTTTTCTTTCTCTCTCTCTTCCCCCTTATCTCTTCTAACATTGTGTATGTCTGATACCGATGAGTAGCCCCTTTCCTTTGCTAAGCTTGGCGGGATCCGTCTTTTTTGCAAGGTGGATGTGATAAGGAAGTCAGAATGAGTTATAGAAACCTGAACGATGTCATCATTGACAGAGTCTTCACCTTGTCGAATGATGACATGGTGACGAAAAATGCAGCCAGCAGCAATCAATGGAAAACAACAACGGCGTAGATACTAAAATTACCTCCACTCCACTTTTTAGAATTTCTCTTTTCCCCTCTTTCCTTTGATTTAATTCGTCGCTTCTAACTGATGGAATGTGTTTCCATTAAAATATCAAAACATATTTAAAGCGACTAAAAGCGAACATACTTATATATAACATGTACACGTATAAGTCGTCACATAAGTACGTTTTGTATGCTGTTCTAGGACACCTATCCCCTGGACAAGCACTGCCATTCCATTAAAATATCAAAACATATTTAAAGCGACTAAAAGCGAACATACTTATATATAACATGTACACGTATAAGTCGTCACATAAATACGTTTTGTATGCTGTTTTAGGACACCTATCCCCTGGACAACCACTGCCATTCCATTAAAATATCAAAACATATTTAAAGCGACTAAAAGCGAACATACTTATATATAACATGTACACGTATAAGTCGTCACATAACTACGTTTTGTATGCTGTTCTAGGACACCTATCCCCTGGACAAGCACTGCCATTCTATTAAAATATCAAAACATATTTAAAGCGACTAAAAGCGAACATACTTATATATAACATGTACACGTATAAGTCGTCACATAAGTACGTTTTGTATGCTGTTCTAGGACACCTATCCCCTGGACAAGCACTGCCATTCTATTAAAATATCAAAACATATTTAAAGCGACTAAAAGCGAACATACTTATATATAACATGTACACGTATAAGTCGTCACATAAGTACGTTTTGTATGCTGTTCTAGGACACCTATCCCCTGGACAAGCACTGCCATTCCATTAAAATATCAAAACATATTTAAAGCGACTAAAAGCGAACATACTTATATATAACATGTACACGTATAAGTCGTCACATAAGTACGTTTTGTATGCTGTTCTAGGACACCTATCCCCTGGACAAGCACTGCCATTCCATTAAAATATCAAAACATATTTAAAGCGACTAAAAGCGAACATACTTATATATAACATGTACACGTATAAGTCGTCACATAAATACATTTTGTATGCTATTATTCTAGGACACCTATCCCCTGGACAACCACTGCCCGGATAACCACCCCTAGAATAACCACCCTCTAGGACAACTACCCCCTAGGGTAACCACCATCTAGGACGACTACCCCCGGGAAAAGTACCCTCTAGGATGATTACCCCCCGGACAAATACCCCCAGACAACTACCCCTAGGACAAGTACCCCCCGACAACTACCCCCCGACAACTACCCCCAGACAACTACCCCCTAGGACAACCACCCCCAGGACAATTACCCCCGGACAACTACCCCCCGGATTCTGGGGTATTTGTTCGGGGTGGTTTCTCTAGGGGGTAATTAGCTGGGGGGGGGGGGGGGTAATCATCCTTGAGGGTAATTGTCCCAGGGGTAGTCGTCCTAGTGGTTATCCTAGGGGTGGTTATCCTGGGGTGGTTGTCCAGGGGGTAGGTGTCCGGATACGCTTGTATGTATATCGGATATTGTACTCTCAAACCATAGTCAGTGCTGAAAAAGTTAGTTGTTACCATGGAAACAAAGATCAGGTAAGAAATCGGCTTGCTCTTTTTTCGTCACGATGCCTAACTGAATGGTTTATTATCACCAGGTATTTTGCTTACTTATGACTCAGCGATTATTGCATACTTACACAGTCATGTTGGTCTTTGTTCTAACATCATTAGCTTAAGTCCCACATGTTATGTTTGATGTACCCGAATTGTTTGCTTTGACCGCTTAGAAACAAGTCTTGAGATTATTGTGGTCTCGTTTCAGATTTGCAGGTGTACGAGGGTGCAAAGGTGTAATAGCGACTTGAAACCATGCCTTTGTATTTTCTTTGATATGATCAAGGAGTTCTCTGTCTGTGATAGCTCGTTATTTAATTTGTCTATGGGTATGACTGACATTTTCTGTAAATCTAGTAGCACTAGTTAACATATCTTTAAAAAATTATATGCCAACTGTTACTAGCAGTGCCTCCGATAATAGACAAACTAATAGACAAAATATAGACAAAATGCCATAAGTAGGCACAATATAGCGTAAATAATTTGTAGGGCCTACTTGGACTTTAAACTGCCGTTCGATAATAATAATAGAAATGATGTTTAGATATTGCATCTCAAGGAATTATCAGAAGACGATTGAAATAATATCATTAAGAAATGGAAACTAAATGGAAAATACTATTTTCAACAAAAATAATTGATAGACAGGACTGGTGAACGACAAGCATTATGGACTCTGATATCTTGAGCTTGATTCATCACGATTCTAAAGAAAGTTATATCTGACATTTCAATAATTGGACCATGGCCCACTTCTATTCGTATTTGACTGGAGGGTGGTAAGGCAATGGATTGTGGGTAAAATTGTTAATGATGGGAGCCAGTCTGTTAAAGTCCTTCTGTAGTGGTTTGAAATGTAAGAAAAGAACTTTATGGATTACAGTTTTTATTTAAATGATTAACACTATCACTGACTATACTCCATGACAATATGAAAGTTTTAACATGTGTGAGAGTCATGACCATGACCCTCTTACATAAAAAGTTGCATTTAAACGCAACTTGAATTTCAACCAACCAGGATCGCGTATATCATGTATATGGGACTTGCACTTAATTTCTTGAGGTGCGATTAAACGGAACTCTTCATGGAAGGGGGCCCATGGGGGCCATGTGTAGCAAGCATTATTGTTTAGAGAAAACCAATCTCTGTCACTCTGTAATGAGTAGTTTATTGCTTTCTTAACAAGTATTAATTGCTTTGATGGGCATAATTTTATATCACGTCGAATTACATTACATTATAAAACATCAAAACAAGATATGTCAAATTATTACTGTATTTATGTAATAAAATAGTATTTTTTTTCTTTATAATGTTCAAGTTCCCAAATCAATTTCAATTTAGACACTATAGAAATGGAAATATATCAACGGGATCCTTTAAAGAGGGAAAGTTTAATCCCAATCTCAGCAACCCTCCAGCGTGTCTCTGAAATAGGTCACTTCCTTCAGTTGTTTACTCTACTCTTAATCATTATATTCCTAATTTTATTTCTTGTAATCGTATTCTGATATTAATCATGACAGGTTCATCTGTAGCTCCACATCATATCAGGTGGATATGAAATAACTACAATTTAGGGTGACCTGATTTTTTTCCCCCGTCCAAAATCAAAATTATTTTCCAGCTCCATTTCGAGAAGGCTCGTGGAAATGGGTGATTCCATTAGAAACCTAAACATATATCTAAACTTTCAATATTCCTGCTCAGATAAAGATGCCGTTTCCCTTGCACATTTTATATTTGATTTCCTCTGACGGATAGAGATAATTCCAATTAGCTTTAAGAATTACACGGATGTAAAAAAGGCTTCTTTATTTTTTCTGTTTATTTTCATGCTTACACGATCAAGATGATATTATTTTCAATGACCATGAAATAATTTGTGTCTAGAATACATCCCTCAAATTACGCTCTAGATTGGTTGCAGGAAATTTTCGTTACATCATATTGGTTGGTGTTTAATATCTGCACCAAAAAAAAATACAACAAACAAACAAACTAAACATATTTAAAAAAAAATCACGCAACAGACCTCAATTTGTAATTTCTACGATGAAAATGAATACAACGAACAAGAAAAGTCAACCCCTTACTAATTCCAAGTTCAAGGCTCAAAATTAAAAAAAATGTGGTTAAAAAGCCATAAAACTTCCTTTAAAACGAATAAGTTTTTTGCAACGGCTATATTATTATCATTTTTTTTTGTGGCTATAAGTCAAAGTGTCAATCTGTCTCAGTTCTTTCCTGTAAATATTTCAGTAAGATCATTGTATATTTTTATTCATCAAAACTAACAAGGGTCCAAATAATAATAATAATAATACCTGGCATTTATAAAGCGCCTTTCCCAAGTACTGGCTCAAAGCGCTATAGATATATATATTATTACCCCGGTCATTGGATTCTGGCACGCCCGCACACAGTGTATGCACATTCTCCACTCCCTGGGGAGCATTCCAGCCAGTCGCCTGTTAAGCGCACACATGCTAAGCAAAGGACATTACCTTTCGCCATCCTACCGGGTACCCATTTAACACCTGGGTGGAGAGTGGCAAATGTAGATTAACGTCTTGCCAAAGGACGCTAGTGCTGTGGTGGGATTCGAACCCCGGACCTCGTGGTTCACAGTCCGGGGACTTATCCACTGATCCACAACACCTCTACAAATGATGGGAATCACTGTAGGAAAAAAAGAGTCTTTAAAGTCAATGTAATTGCCTCCATTAAAAAAACACAAAACAATAGTGTTCCCACATTATACTCCGGCCAAAATTGCACGGGGCTTTATTTCGTCAAAGTTATAGGGTTAGGGTTAGAGTTAGGGTTTCAATTTGGTTTTATTTTAGGTTTAGGGTTAGGATTAGGTATAGTCTTTGCTCCAGGGTTGAATTCGCTTAGTCTACGAAATTGACCTCGGAGCA
>CM046860.1:42293317-42358317 GCA_025617745.1 Heliocidaris erythrogramma | reverse complement strand
ATAGGGAACGGCAGAAAGAATCAATGAGAGTTCAATTCACTATAACCCCTTTCTTTAATCAAACTTCAGATACTATGTAATAGTGCTTTGAATTGGAATATAAATTATAGACGAAGTAACCCTGTTATGTGTGTTATATGTAATATGTTAAGAAAAGGAACACCAGCTATTCAATTTACAAATTGTATGTAATTGTTCTCTATAAAGTCATGTAATCGTATGTTTCGGTCTGTTCCTTTTTATTTTTTATTTTTTTAACGACTCATGATATTTATTTGAATAATGTGTTTTGTTGTGAACACTTGTAGAGGATGTATAGTCACCATGTAATCATTCTCTGTGAGACTAGTTGTCTAGGTTCGAGGACAACTAGATGAAACACAATTTCTGAAAGAAAATAATATCTAACTGTCCACACTCAAAATTTGGATGGAGAATATGTAATCCCGAGAGAGCAGCACGATGTACGAGCGGACATGTCGCCTTGTCTTCCGCCGTGGTAGACCCGTACCTGTCATCACAATGTCCCGATGATGTAGTGTTCCCATATGGGATGACGAAGGAAATAAACTTCAGTTATCAAGTGAAATATTCAGAGGTTTCCTTCCCGATCTTCAGATCTTAATATTCCTGTATCTGATGAAATAGTAGAAATAGAAATAAAGAAAAAAGATAAGAGATGGTCTTACGATCAGGAAGCTACAGGTCGACGATTAAACAAAAATGAGCTCGCAACATTGTACAAAATCCCCTTCTTTCCCTCTTTCCCTTTTCATCTCTCCTCTCTTCCTTCTTTTACTCTCATCATGCTCATCCCACCCCTCTCTCATTCCCCTTCTCAACCTCTCTCCAATTTTCGTATCGACTACGTTTTTGGTGGATATTCACAGAATTTATTAATCTTTTGGGGCTATTCGTCTCCCACTGTTCTCACTTTTATAGTTCTTTGTCTCTCCCTGTTCATCACTTTCGCTCATTATCGAAAAAATGCTTCCCCTTATTAAATAATTTAAAAAAATCACATGTGTTAAAGTATTCATATATAAAGAGAGATAGAGAGAGAGAGAGATGAACAGCGCAAGAAGATAGGGATGGATGTTAATGTTTCGGCTAAATTATTGTTATCTGCTCCTCCCTCATGCAAAACATGGGGCACTTCTAAGAACGTAATTAGGAGCGAAGGTTAGCATGGTTAGTGGTTAATTCTATAAATTCAATATTCTGGGTCATCATTTGCATTTACAAATATGGCATAAATGCTAAATTTAGAAGGAGAATGTGATCGTGATTATGGTGAGATTTGCTTATATGCGTGTAATGAATATGTTTTCCCTTATACATACTTAATTGTCAGCATCATACGTTTTTAGTTTGATGAAATTAAATGACCATCAAAATATACACAATATCATGATGTTCTCACAAGCATTTAAATTATTTGATACGCCGCGGCGTATCGCCGTTTTGAAAAGAGAAGAAGCTCTGAATATTTTCATAGCCAGTGTTGCTGTAGTCAAGCTGCCACAACATTCAATTTATTCTTATCATGTATACCTATTTGACTTTTCAACTTATTAGTGATGAAACAGAAAATTATCTTTCCAAAGAACAATATACAAAGAGATGAAAGATTCGCCGATACCAGACCAATCAGAGCTAGTCATAACGTCTGCTGTCAGACTGACACTAGACCGACAGACCAGCCCATGTCGGTCTCGTGGACCTTCTCACAATTTTTCTGAGGGTTCACCAGACTGATATTGTCGGCCTCATGAGGCATCGATCATGGGATGTCCCATTGATATGGCTCGAGACCAGTGTAATCCGATGATATACCCTCTATCCTGATTATGTAGTTCCCCGACACCTCTACAAATGATTCAAATATCACGTCTGAAATACATGTATTTCCTCAATACACCCATCCCCCTCTCTCTCTTGACATGATTTACTTATTGTATTACACCTTCCACATTCCTCTGTGTTTCTCTTATGTATTGAAATTTTTGAAGTCTCTCTGCTTTTCCCTTCCCCTCTGTTTATTTCATTTCATATAATCTCCCTTCCTACATCCCGTTACTCCACTTCAAACATTATTAAATGTTTCATGTACTTCTCCTCTTACACCTCGCCTATTTCCTCAATCCTCTTCCCATGTCTACCTCGTGTAAATGACCCCATTCCACATACAGTGGCGTAGTTACTGGGGGGGGGGGGGGGGTCACGGGGTACCGTATGTGATAGCAATGAGAAAGAGAAAGAGAAAAAAGAAGTAAAGAAAAGGGGATGGGGATAGGAAGGTGAAAAGCAGACCCCTTCCCAAATCTCCCAATTGTGGCTTTGTTAATTTGCATTAAAACCGATGCTCCTCTCTGCCTTAGAATAGATACTTTGATGGCATTGGCAGTCGGCAGCAATACCTTTCCATCATTCAGGTTTTAGACCTCAGACAAATCCCAAAGAAAACAACCTGCTCCGTTTCGACAGCATTATATTGCCATTATGCTCTTGACCCTGTGGTTCCTCGGTTTAAACTTCAACCTCCCTGGTTTAACCCCGTCCTGTCATGAACGTGGTAGACAAAGCCCCGTTCACACTCGGTGGTTGAACGACGATGGTCATGGTGGTAGACACAGCCTCGTTGACACTACGCCATGATGGTGAATGTTATGTGAACTCTGTCTACATGGTCTAGCACGACGCTTGGTAGATACAGCCGCGTTCATAGTATGCCATGATGATCATCATCAACATCTGGGTTATGCAAACGCTTTTCTAACACGACAATGCCTCGTTTACACTATAACAGGACTGTGAATCTAAACCCAATCCTCACACGATGGAGATAGAAACAGACCCGTTTAGACTTCACCGTGATTCTGAACTAGGGTAGAGGAGGAGTACGGTACATCACGTGCAATGTTTATTTAATCTATTAATACAAATTGAATAGAAGCACCCAATGATTTATGAAACACACCCCCACATAAGTAGAGCAACATCCTACTCATCCAAACGGTTGAGCGCATCACATTAGAATGAGGCATCGTAGCAGGATGATGTGAACACCTTTCAATGTCGATATGTAGTGACATTTCATGATATCGTGGGAAAATACTTAACATTGTACTCATAAAATGTATAGTGAGCATTAAACAACTGAGCATGATACAAGGATGCTTACATACTGACATGGGCGTAGCCAGGATTGAGCCATTGAGGGGCACTAGAATTAATGGAGGGGCACCAGTCATAATCGGCGTACAAGGCCACAGATTAGGACGAGTGTGCCGGAAGGATCCTATCGTCTTCCTCTTTTCCCCTTTCCTTACCTGTTTGTATCTCTCTTTTTTTCCTTTTTTATTTATGCCGTTCGATTTTTTTTTTTTTTTTTTTTTTTTTGGGGGGGGGGGGGGGGTGACGTATCCACAGGCCCCCGTGGCTACGTCACTACTAATTGGTACATCATGGCGATGAGTGGTGATACGAATAAGGGGTTATATGGAATGGGGGGGGGGGGGTCTTTAAAAAAAGACTGCTTGTATCATGTCGAGTTTTAGAACACTTTTACTTTAGGGATTCTTCCTATTGAAACAGGGAAATGTATCTGAACACAAGTAGCTACGTGGGTGTAAGTACGGGACGAGTCTTCAAACAAGAAAGTGGACATATTGTAAAATGAGTAGTTTCCGATTTATGTTCACCGCTCTGGTTTTTAACCATATCCCAGCTTTCCATTATCCTTCCCCGCCTTGAACAAATTGAGAATTACTGCTCAAGGTACAGATGTTTCCCATCAAAACTTGTTCCCTGCAAAGAAAAACCTGAAAATTTGATAAAATTTGCTGCAATTACCTCTTGCGAGTGCAGATCTGCTGCATTATAATTGAATGAAGATTTGGGAGACGGTATTGTTTTTCAAGATTTTTAGAAAATATTTCAGTTTCCCTTCTGTACCAGAAATATATGAGAGACTGAAATGGAATAATGAGATAAGAAGTTGGTGACTGCACGGTTTTGAGGGAAACAGAAAATGTAAAACCTGTAAGATTAAAAGGCACATAGAAAAGAAAGAAGACATTATAAGAGAAAGAAGAGAAGGAAAGAAATCGAATACATTGCCACAGAAAACTAATCCAAAGGAAAACTACCAAATTTAAATAGGCCAGACAGCATGAGACACGGAGAAATGGTTTTCAAAAAAAAAAATGAGAAAGGGACCGACAAGAATACAAAAGCTAAAAAGGCGTTACTCTGATGCCAATTCTCGTTCGGTTAACACTCCATAAAAAGGGTTTTCTTACTGAAAAGCTGTCAAATTCTATATTTGGTTAAGCCACGATGATGAATTGAGTTGGAGGACGGGAGAGTTAACGCCATAATAATAGCGCGACTGAGCTTGGTAAATCGGATTTCATAGAATAAATCCCTGTCGGATTAGTTCAATTACACCTTTAAACCCTCCTCTCACAAAAGTACTTTGGCGAGGAGAAAAGTACATTTGTAACAATAGCACAGTCAAATCTTCTATGTGATTATGTTGACTTATAAGAAGTGTTGTGGCGCGCCTTCATGTCGTCATGAATCTATACGTGCTGGTGTGTCGACAACAGAGGGTGGTTTACAATTCATGCTATGATTCCAGTGTTTAGAGCTCAGGTTTGATTTTGTCTCACAACTGAGAGTTTAACAGTACATTTACACAATAGTCTTAAAATGGAAACTAGTTTAAATTGTATTAATAATTGCCCCAGGATGGTTTAAAAACAGTTAATTGCTAAATCATGCTTAAACGATTGCTCACAATCAATGTTTCTTTCTTTTCTTTTTTATACAACGTATTGGTGTATAGTTGTCTCTTTCATATTGAACAAAATCAGTGTGCATGGGGTTAGATCATCTATCATGTTTACACATGCATGGTTCAAAATACGTTCATCATACTTGATAAATTGATATTCAGTCGAATCAATCTATCCAATAAGTAATGATTTATTTAATTACAATGAATAAGATGCAAATCACAACATTTCAACAGCTTTTGGACACTTACACGACCTTCAAGTTTTTACCCTGCTCTTAGACCAACCATGAAACTGTTGCACTGTACTCAAATATTTTTGTAGGCCTGACGGCTGCCCAACCATGTTCGACATCTAAATTCATGGTATTTTTTTTTCTTCTTCAAGAAAGCCGGTTGTGAATCTGGAAGAATGAAATAAATAGAACGTGATAGTAGTGTGTTGAGAAGTGAGAAGAGAAAGGAACAGTTTGATATCGTGATTACTTGTGTTAAACCTGACGCCTTCACACTCCTGTATCCTCAGTTAGAAGGACAAGATGACATGAAAGCTTTGCCATGGTTGGCAGAACATCCAGGACAGTGGCGGAGCTACTGGGGCCCAGTCAAATGGCGAAAAAAGGGGAAAGTAGAAAGGAAAGAGAAAAGGAGAGAGAAAAGGGAGAGGATCGGTGCTACGCCCTCCAAAGATGCCGGTGCCCCTCAATTTCTGGACCACCTCTATACGCCACCGTCCAGGAAGAGCACATATTGAAGGCAGATTTGGCGTCTAATCATACAAAAAAGTGTTCTAAAATTTAGACATAATACTAAGCTATGGGAAATAATGAAATGGAGCACATTAAAAAAAAGTGAGATTAAAAAAAAAATCAGTTGTAAAGGTTGAATTGGCTAACGCATTTCGTCAAAGAAACATGAGGAAAATAAAATATCCTTGGCGTTGGACTATGAGCATGATCAGGAAATGAGCTCGAGGAAGTACTAATAAAAACATTTCAAAGAATTTTTCGAATGAAGAGCTCCATAATAATTGTTTTCCTGTCATCTTGATTATTTGAACATCTTCTCGAAATGAATGTTCTAAGTAGCAATTTAACTGCTACGTAAAGTAAAACCAAATTTAAAATACTATCCCGCAGATTGATTGATACATTGAACGCTGTCAGCAAATATGAAAGATATTGATGAATCTTCAAATAAAGATCGTAAAATTAGTTCTCTACACGATCTCAAAGACTTTCAAGTAATCAATCCAGGGTCGATTTATAGATATTATGTTCGGATTGTGTAATATGTTATTGTAATGTTCGCATATTTCCAAAGGTGATGCACAAGGCTAATGATTTCTTGAAAGAGTTTGCGATCGTGTTTTTCCCTTTTAAAATTTCCTTGCTCTTATGTCTTTTACTCGTTGGATTCATGTAATGACTTCTTTTTTAACGATCCAAATATTTTCTCCATTTTCAAGCAATTTTCATTTCACTTGCTTTTAACGAGAAACCCCTCCAAATTCAACTCGCACAAAACAGTTGGCACAGCTCCTATCTGTTTTCTGTCGATTTCTGTCGAAACTCGCAACCCCTGATGTCTGGAGAGAGATGGCTGGTCACTGAAAGTACGTGTAGTGGGTATCATATCCTAGTGATGAGATAACCTTGCCTTTCCGTTTTAAGAATGCTCTAGGGGAGAAAGAATACCCTAAACAAATACCCTTCCTAGTGAGCTACCTGTCACCCTGAGTTTGGAGGAAGTTTGATGCGAACCATGAAAAGTCAAGAGCAAAGCTTAAAGGGATACTCAACCGCAGATTGTGGACGTTGTTATGCCGCGAGAGGGCACCGTGATCGTTACCTGATCAGAGCCTATGAAGGGCTCTGTTCCTGATCATGCCGTTGCCCCGCGGGGAGCAAACTTCGGACAGACTGGAGCAACATGCACGCTCCGCCTGAGCTCAAGCTCTCGCGCGAGATTCGGTCGGCTTCGTGCAGTCCGAAATGTAATCCCAGCAGTCCGACGGACGCGTTCGACGCACAAACTTTGTGTACGAGTGAATGGGGCTTACGCAATCCTGACTTTCCCCACGGCCGCCTGGTGGCGTATGCCTTTAAGTCCGAGGCTCTTATTGAAGTTGATAGGAGATCCTGGGCAAATAATAATGGAATCACAAAATATTTTTTCTTTTATGTGGCATTTTTATGGGGTCGCGGATGGTTTCCATAATTTGCTTGCCGTAAATTTTGTGAATATTGAACCCCTCCCTCAAGAAATCCTGAATCCGCCATTGTCCATACCTGCCTTTTTCATCATATAATAAGTAGGGGACATCCCAGTAGACCGGCAGCACACGAGACCGACAGCACAAGAGACAATGTCGGCCTCGTAAACCCTTTTTAAAACAGTTATGAGAAGGCCCGCTGTCGGTCTCCTAGATTGTAGCCTATCACCATCTCCTCGATTGTTCATATTCCTCCCTCGACTCATACGACTGGTTAGCGAATTATCATATATTCCCACCATCAATATCCCTAGTTATGGATTTTGAAATCAGTCTGTTTGTGATGAGATCATCATTACAATGCTCGTACAATATCTTTAAAGATATGTTTGAAGGGAGAGTACAAGGTACTAGACCATGAGGGAAGCCGAGAACCAACTGGGAAGTGGGAAAACACTGCAAGAATGCACTAGAATGACACAGAACAGAGATGTGTAGGAAAATGTTGCAATCAACCTCTTAACCGGGAGAAGATACCATAATAGATAGATGATAGAATAGATATGACTCCACTTCTCTTGAATATGTAGGGCTACCTATCATTTCATAATGATGCTAGTGACAACATTTTGTGCCTATTGATTTAAACCATATGAAAGATGAATACATTTGTCTTGTTTTTAAGCAGTAGTTTAAACTTTAAATACATTAGGAATAGATATTTTGTACCATAAGCACAGTTACTATCTTTCTGGCTATATCACAAGACATTCAACCAGAACAGAAAGCTCAATGAGTACAAAATCTTAACGTTGAACCCATAAATGCAAGGGGTTAATGAGTATGACAGAGATCGTATGCTAAACCAACATGCAACCTAAGGGAGGGGGGGGGGGGGGATCAGGGGGTCCAGACCCCTTTTTTGATAGCTTGTTATAGTTTTCTTTTGGACAATAATTAGACCCCCCTTTTATTCCTTTTTTTATTGAGAGATTTTCTATTTTCAAATTATTTCGATTTTCTTTTTGCTTGTCAGAAGTCTTCGGGAATTGGTCTTTCCCCTTTTACAAAATCCTGGAGCCGCCCCTGCATCCATTCTCGCAATACCTGTCCGTCAGCTAGCCATGACCGAGTTGGGGGCAGAAACATTTGGCAAGATCTTCAAGTATGAAACGTGTGATAGGAAAGACAAACATTTTCCATGGGTTGCATTTGTAATTGGATGATGAAAGAGAAGGCGTAACCCTCAGATAAACGTTCGTTAAGGTTTGCAGAGTATTATAAACAGTCAGTAAAGGGCAGTGGCGTAGGCCTACCAAGGATCACTGATCGGGCACTGGCCCTCATGAGCTGGGAAAGTGGGGAGGGGAGAAGGGCATGAGTTTGACTAGATGATGGAATGCGAGGGAGCGAAGTCATCGAGGAAGAGTCATTATTATCTTCTTTCAGAGTTCTCTTTCCTCTAACCCGTTCCCTTTTCTTATATTACTCGCTGTGTTCATTCTCCTCTTTTCTTTTCGTTTTGCTAATCGCAGAGGAGGAGGGGGTGGGGGAGGTGACCCAGTAGATACGCCACTAAGTCTGGTCATCTCACACGTTGTTAGTGAGATGTCTTCTAAATATGAAGGATGAGGATTAATCAAGATGAAGGACGTGGTCGTATATATGCATTAATGTAGGTGATAGGAATGACTATTAATTTCCATATTTTCTGTAACTTAAAAACAAAACAAACAATACCTGTTCATCAGCAGGTATCGTGCTAATAATCAGTTGCTCCGGTGAATATTATAATAGCTCTGGGTTTTATTTAGCCAGTGAAGCAGCCATGGTAGGGTTAGGGTTGCAGTTTGGGTTTTACTAGGTTAGGTTTTGAATTAGGATTAAATATAGGTACCGTGTTTGGTCCAGGGTTAAAGTTTTAAGAATTGGGTTTGTTAGGGCAGGGTATTGACCGACGAGCAATTATCGCCGGAGCATGTGTCGTGATGCCGCTAATCTTACCACCACACCCTCCATGGTTGTATTCAATATTTTGAAGTTGTTTGCTCATCACATGCCATTGCCGTCACAGATGGTTATTTTAGAAACAGCATATGTTATGCGAAAATTGAAACAGATCCCTCATCGAATGGTTTCTCCATCAGAAGAACAAACCTTGAGTATCATCTGCCGACTCAAAAATGCACTCGTCTGCAACTGACTATGCAATGCATTGAGTGATTTGGCTATTACAAGTCCTACAAATATTTTCCATGATAGCTGCCCCCCCCCCCCCGGACTACCACCCGGCCCCGGACAGATACCCCTTACCAGAGTACTATTACCCTCTACGTTGCAAAACATTAACTGGTTCAGTCTCGTATTGTGCAAATTGTAATTAGCTGAATCAACATTTGAACAAAAAAGTGGTAGAACAAAAACTACGCTATGAAAGTAATTGCGTTTGGTCTACACTGAAGATGTCAATTATTTTGATTTATGATCAGATGAACACGGTTAATTACTACATTTTATGAGTCATAACAATTTACAATCCTTATATCAATCGAAATGTCACTGTAATCTAAACTTCGTGCTCCTCGCATGTACTATGTTAGGGTCCATCCATGTACTATCTATCTTCGTGATGTCGCTAAAACTTTAAAGATTCTCACGGTGTTCACGCATATTGGTGTGATTCATGGGAGTAAATATTTACAATTTGGAATGATAACGTCAATTTGAAATATTCGAGTATTCAAGCTTTATATCCTGTGCCCATAATTAGCGTGAGGAGTTCAGTAGATGACCACATTAGATGATGATATCAGTGTATTTACATTCTACTGAGATGATGAAGATATTTATATCACCCATCATCTGGAGAAACAGAGTCGTTTGAAGGTATCCCTTCGGTTTTTATTCAGTGCAAACGAAATAATGACAGGATAAAACAAACAATTATAAGAATTGTGTTTTTTCTGAATATAAAAATGATCGTAATGTGTGATGAATTGGATTAACTGGAAATGTATCTACATGTACGTGATGAGAGACGATCAGGAAAAATGTAATGTTATAAGCCAGTTCGGGGTTAGCGCATGGTACTGAGATTGTACAAATGACCCCAAATATCCACAGATATTTTAGACATGGCGGGTCCCTTTATGTGCACTTCAGAAAAATAACTCTGGGAGTGATAGAGGTGCCTCATGAATAGCTTTTGTTTCCCCCTTTAAAAAGAATACTTCCACCTGGATATCATGGAATGCACCATTAGTGCATAATTGAATAATGATTACATGACATTCATGAGCACATATTGAATATTAGTGTCAGTGGGTTTTAGAATTTGGTACAGATGACCTTTATCTGCTCATGCTCAGATTGCATCCCCGAAGTGGCTTATTCACATAATCAGGTCAGACAATAACTGGGAAGTTTCCTGATATGTACAAATAGATAAATGGGTGAATGGATGGACGAAGATAGTTCGACCAATCTTGCAGTTCATAGAATATATTGAATAG
Source organism: Heliocidaris erythrogramma (assembly GCA_025617745.1). Classification (NCBI taxonomy): domain Eukaryota; kingdom Metazoa; phylum Echinodermata; class Echinoidea; order Camarodonta; family Echinometridae; genus Heliocidaris; species Heliocidaris erythrogramma. Next base: position 42,347,789 of record CM046860.1, on the reverse strand, counting down.
TCGTGAATCTGAATATATTATCTAGAAATTGAGAATCAAAACACCTCAAAGATATCTGCAGGTCAAACTTTGTATTACCACGGTCCCATAAGTATGAACTGAATACTTTCAAATACATGTATACATAAAGATCACATTTTCTCTCAGACATTGTAACAACATTCAATGTTATTTCTGCGGCTCTTTGCTTTTCCGCAGTTCCAATAGACAAGTGGCCGTCTCCAAAAATTGAAAAGGCGTCAAGGTAAACTTATCCATTATATTACAAAGAAATAGACGACCCTTCCTCACGAATATTATTTCCTTTCTTTTAATTTGTAGATACATCAGTCAGGTGACAACACACCATTGAGATTAGTGAATGATGCTTGCTGCATGTCCTCGAAAGCTATTAAACAATACTAAAAGTTGAAGGACTGCATTAGAACATAACGAATCATTAAAGGGCTTCCATTACTTTTACAAAATAACCATTACGGCTGACGTGTTGATTCAAATAAGAAGAAGAAGAAGGAGGAGGAGAAAAAGAAGAAGGAGAAGAAGAAGAAGAAGAAAAAAAGAACGAGAAGAAGAAGAAGAAGAGGAAGAAAAAGAAGAGGAAGAAGAAGAAGGGGAAGAAGATGAACTTGGAGGAGGAGGAGGAATAGAAGAAGGTAGAGGAGAAGAAGAAGAAAAAGTAGAAGAAGATGAAGAAGAAGAGGAAGAAAAAGAAAATGAAATTCCTCATTAATGATATACAATCGTGAAAATGAAAGCGATAAGGTCTGATTGTAACAAATCTTTTTAAAGCCACCGATAAATGTTTCTGTTGTAGTAGAACCTATTTGCCATTATCCTTACATGCCTTATAAGAATTATCAATTATATGGAGATTATAGGTAAGTGATGTCAGAATAGGTGCTGACTTCTACCGTCAATAATTTAATATCATGTTCATTCATTTCAGTGATCATCATGGCGACATAATGTCTGATGTTATTGGCGCTCTGTTGTATAGTTTGTCATTACTATGAAATCTCTCCAAATCGTGGATTATTTTACTGAGGGTCTGCTTTTGTGAAGCTAGATAGATCGTTATATTCGATGAATATCGAGCAAAGCATCGGATATACAGTACATGTACATCTGAACGATCTTGAACATGAGAAGACTTGTAGAGGTAACCAACCGCCTCTAGGCCTTAATATCATACCTTTCAGCGTGCTCAAAAATAAATAGATTATTGTATTGTTGGGAATAATTGGGAAGTTTTGAAGATGTGAGCGATGAATCCCCCGCTGGGGTTATACGTGTGCCATTTCACAGATTCCTCTGGGTTAGAATTGACAGAATGTCTTTCTCCATTCACCAAATCTTGACGGAAGCCTTAGTGTGATATTGAAATATATCGTTATTGCTCATTCAAATTCAATTATCTCGTTCACCTTAAAGCCAAGTAAATTTCGTTCAGTTTTTTTTTAAATAAATCTCTTCCTCATCATCCTCTCTGTGTTGAACTATATATATTTGTTCCTTATGCATCAATCTACATGTTTTGAGTAAGTAGTTCTCTCTTTAACAAGTTTTCACCCCTTTTCTCCCCACTCTCTCTCTCCCTCTCTCTCTCTCTTCGTGCCTACCTATTTCCTCCTCTGTTTTATGGACTCTCTACCCTCTTCCATCTCTCTTCCCTCACTCCTACTCCACCCTCCCCCTCTCTCACATATAATTATGTATCGTCTTTTTTAATCTATCTAGTCTGTCTGTTTTCTCTATCTTCAAATCTACATATCAAACAATAAATGTATCTATCAATCTATCTGTCTGTCAATTTCTCTATCTATTTATATATTTAATTATTATTCTGATCTATCAATAAATCAGTCTATCTATCTATCTACCTATCTTTCCATCTATCTTTCTTCTATTATTTTATATACCGTTCTGTGTCAAATATAAGTCGGGGCAATAAAGTAAAGCGGATCCAATTCGTCCCAGTTTTTATGGGCTCGATTTTCAATTCTGAAGAGTTATTTTCGGGTCCAGTGACTTTGCTACAATGTCGTTAAAGTGTCAGACTAAGTTCACGGTCAGACCGCGGAGCTGCACAACCAGAAAGCTTTACCTGGTGTTTATATTCGTACCTTGCATGATCACCATATTCTTGTTGCCCCATCATTAGAGGTGATGTTAGTCAGTTAAAGTTCAAAACAATTAGAGTGAGAAATCGCATGCCTCGTATCTAGAGGAGCTTGATTTGAAAACACCTCATGTACAATCGCCGCTTGAACCCATCACTATTGTGAAGAAATCTGACTCTAACTGCTTCAGATCACTATTTTCCAACTATTACCTACATGAAATTTGATTTTCATTGACGAAGATTGAGGAAAGTTGACAAATGCATAGAGCTAAAGACATAAGTTGTGAGCAAATTAGACTTCGGTTTGAAGGATCACGTAAATTAACTCAAAGTGAAAGACTTAAGAAATTAAATAATCTTGCCTTAGACAGTCATAGGCGTATGAGGCGGGGTGGGGGGGGGGGGGTGAAGAGCTTCAGCATTCCTGAGAAATTTGAAATGACAAGTAATCGGGGAACTATCACCTAATATTCAAGCAGAGTGGTGGTCTGCTTGCATTTTATAGATCTTACCTCGTAGTTTACAGATCTTACCTTGTAGCATATTTTAATTGAGGAGATTCGTACTGTTATAACGTATTAGATGTTTAGCTCGCTCGCTTCCCTTCCTCGCAAAATTTAGAAACGGGAAAGTCGATATTCGGCTACAAACACCGCCCTCTAAAATTCTGCCCGAACGCTTAAGGTGACGAATTATGAACATGTTAGCCCAATCTAGCTTAATGGAATGGACATTTTATAATGTTTGTAACAAACTTCTATATACTTTGCCATTTCCCCTAAAATATAAATATAACATGTTTCTGCATTAAGTAGCCCCTGCATAGCCCTCTGTAGAAAAAATTATCATTGATTACACCATGTAGCACCACATCCCCTTGGTGTGATCAATAATATTTAGGCCGCAATGGACCCTTCTTATCGATTTCTACCAATGTAATTTCCCACGTATAAGAGAACATTCTATCAACGCTTGATGCCAACGTCCATATCGCATCTCTGTGGATGAGTGGTTCATCTCCCTGACTTTCAATAATAGTTTCGCGGATACAATCCTGTGCTTGAGCTTCGCTTCTAGACCATAGGTATGGTAAATTAAGATACCGAGAGCCATTTTCTAGTCAATCCGCTCAAGTCATGATAATATTAGTCGGTGATATACTGAAAAGCATGATAAGTGTTTAGGATCGACAGGTGAAATGTGTACAATCTCTTATCATCATTGTGTCGGTGTAAATTTCATATCCACTCGACGTACATGTACGCTATTTTCTTCTTGTTCTTCATCATTTGCCTTTAAACCGAGAGGTTGTGGGTTCGATTACCCCTTGGTAAGACATTAATCTGTACTTGCCACTCTTAACCCAGGTGAAGTACCTTGTAGGTAGACATTCTTGTATGTTAGAGCGCCGCGATATGGTAGCAATGTTTAAGTCAATGTACTGCAGCTCAAGGAGCCTTTGCACGCACATAATTATGCAGTACAAGAACCCATCATTTTGTTATCATTATCTTTTTGTCTTTCTCTTATTTTTTTCTTATTACGTGTATAGGTCTTCTGATTCTTCTTGTGGTCATTTTTAGACTGCCCAATGCCGCATTATTGTTACACGAGTAAGCGTACTTCGTCTCGAGTTTAAAACTTGCAAATAAAACTTCGGTAGAGACCAAGAGAAAGACCAAAATAATCCTTGTGGATATATTAGATATTAAAAGTGTTCATATCCATATTAACTGAAATCTTATAAGATGTATGTAATGAGGATTCAGTGGGAAGCTTGTCGCTATTACAAACCGATTAGTGAGTCTGAACGAGGTCACAAAAACAATTATTTGGTATTATAATTTAGCTGCCCTATATAGATTAATCGAGTTACCGTCGGCTAAATTCTTGGGAAGAACTATAAAACATGCCTCTAATTGTAGAAGAGGGTCCTGTCAGTAATAAGGTAACACTGCTAGATTGATGGTTCGTTTTGTCACTTTTTTACCCCTAGCGGCGAGGCTATCATAAAAGAAGATGGATGGATCGTACAACCAATAAAAGATGAATTTATTTCGGTCTAACCTTTGAAAATTATGGCACAGTGGATGTTGCCTTTTATCCAGTCACATTGCTAGCTTTTTACGGATTCCTAATCTAGGTTATTTCCATCCTCCTATCCTGTTTTCCTCATTCATTCCTTGTTCTTTTTTATAAAGAGAAAAAGTGGTCATTCTTAGGGGAAAATAAACCAAGGAAGGATTACAAGACCGCAGCAATATAGGACAAGAAAATCGACAATCGATAAGAGCCTATTGTTATCGGTTGCTCCGAGAGTGGTCTTCTCTATTGGAATAATGGTCCTACCCTTCATCCAGTATGGTCCCACGTCAGTGGTTCTTAACCCTTTTTGGCCCCACGACCCCATTTTGTAAGTGTCGTTAGCCCCCTAAATGCAAATTTCGGCCAGTGGCATTACCCTCTTCAATGCAACTGTATTCATAATTTCCCCATTCATTACCAACCAAAAATCTTTAGATTTTCGCGGGGAAGGAGGGGGGGGGGGGGGGGGGGGGTTACGACCACCCAAGAATCAAAGTCCTATAGGTAGATTTCCTACACCCCTCTACCCTGTCTTTCCAGTGCGCTATGATCAACACAGCTTGAAAATTAGCATTAATGTTGCTCAAACATAATTTGATAATTTGAAGACGATTGTTTTATTGCTGTCGAAGTACACTATGTCCTATAAATTCTGGAATAGCAGATTATGTTCGGCGTTGTAGAATATGATATTAGACTTGTTGAAAATCCAACCCAATTTGTTAAAAGTTGCCTGCATTTACAGAAAATGGATGGCCTCGATAACTTGAATATTAGATGATGATGATCAAATGCATCAATTTTTCCAGAAATCCAGTATCCGTTTGTCTTCGACCTATCTAGTCAATGTAGCCTTTCCATGTTTGGTAGTCATAGTAGTAACGTTTTGGAGGGAAAGATGTGGGATTCTCTTTGAGTCACGTCGACGTGGTATTTTTGCGTAATAGTTGGAGCCAATACCCGAGTTTCTCTCCTCTAGAAAATCTAAATTTGAAATGATGGGACACTTTAGAACCCATCACAAGATTTGAATCGACGCTCAGAGACGCACTGAAAGGGTATCTGTGGGTACTCTCAACAATTGTTACCGGTACAGTGGCGCAACGAACTCAGTCACAGGCTATCATTCTCATTTCAGTTCAGGAGCAGTCACTGTCGTATTTCTCAGTCAGATGTGGAGTCAGTGTACGGTATGGTTGAGCTACTGTTAGCATTGCTCCCTCGCTTTCTCGCTCTCTCACTTGGAACTATGTGAGGGCATCAAAGGAACATTTCTATGTCTCTCATCTGGTATACGGTGTTTAAGGAGTCAATTGAACTTATCAGATCAAAACTATACGCAGGGAGCTTTGATGAAATTAATGGAATTAACCAATTAGAGGTAAAAAGTGTTATTTTTGAAAGAAATTATGCTTGATTTTTGAAAGAAATTATGCTTGATACTTCTCTTCGATTTATTGAAGGCTTGCTTGAATTTCATTACTTGTTCATCATTTTTAATCATATTATGCGCTATTATTGGATCTCGTATTAACCGAGTCTGGTTAATGGTGTAATATCTGAGACAATGGAGTTTTGAACTTTTGATCCTGCATTTGTAGTACATCTAGCTGTTGTATCCTCTTCATATTGCTCATCTTTATAACGTGCTTTTTGATTGGACGGTTCAAAAAAGCCCTTTAGATTATTATCTGTCTGAAAGTGCACTTTCGATTTCATCAATATAATAATATCTGTGATGTGGTACAGGACAACACAAAAGCTGGACTCAGGAGATTCTTGCATCATAACCAACATGACCAAGGAGTTATTTTTGGTATAATATCAGATTATACTCATCCTACCCAAACCAAAGGCCAATCCTCATCTTCACAATTGTATTGTTGCATAATCATAATTCGTTTCTTTATTCGCAAGTAGAAGCATAATCCCATGAAGCTCCTATGTTTGAGTTACACTTATCTAGATTTATTGCACAATACCAATGCTAAGAAGGAAAGCCAAACGGCCCAAAGATGTTATCTTCTATCCATTATGATCTTGTCAAAATCATATCGAAAGTAAACGTACAGCCCTGGAAAAATCATTAGACCAAGCTTCTGTAATAAGGGTACTATAATATGCAAACAAAATTATAAAAATGATTTGTCTCTGTATTTCATTGCTTTTATGATATTTTATTTCCTTCTTACCACAAAAATAACACTATCAGTAACCATTCTTGGTCTAATAATTTTTTCCATGGCTGTTTAACAAACGGACAGAGAAACCGAAGGTACATGGTTATGCTACAGTCACACGGCCATGTTACGGACCTGCGGATGCCTGCGTATATTTGGATAATGAAAATGCGTAATTTTTACCCCAAATAACGCAAATTTGAGCAAAAGTTACCTATATTCTGCGGACGATACGGTTTAGTTACGGATATTACGTATGAATTACGGATGTTACGGGTAAAACCTGTTGATGAGCCCATCCGCTGCCAACCCGCTGACACATGTCCCGTACGACTTACGGATGACTTACGGACGATACGGATGACTTACGATGAGTTACGTATTTTACGTATGGATAACGTATATTCTGCGGATGCTTACGTATATTTCATCCGCAGCAAAATTTTGAGATTTTTAAAATTCCCGCTGCAGATCTGCGTATGTATGCGGATCCTGCGGATTAGGTTACGGATGGATACGGATGACTTACGGACGATACGGATGAGTTACGTATTTTACGTATGGATAACGTATATTCTGCGGATGCTTACCTATATTTCATCCGCAGCAAAATTTTGAGATTTTCAAAATTCCCGCTGCGGATCTGCGTATGTCTGCGGATCCTGCGGATTAGGTTACGGATGGATACGGATGCTTACGGATGATACGGATCCTTTTCGGATGCTTAAGCTACAGTCCCATATGGGGACACCCCGGATCTGAAGCACCGGATCTATCACGGACTGCCGGGACCTAATCCGGGATGATTTTCATCCCGGACCACGAAAAAATGCAAGATTTCCTCTCAGTTGCATACCGGCCCGGATAGTCCCGGTAGAGTAACGGACCTTCCAGGCAGAGTCCAGGACCACCCCGGATGTGACCCCGGACCGTCCCGGACAGGCCCGGATCATCCCGGTTCATCCCGGCAGAGTCCAGGACCATCCAGGCAGAGTTACGGATAGTCCCGGATGGTCCCGGACAGCCCGGATCTTCCCGGACCGATCTACAAATATATATTCACTCTCTCTACTTTCAATTTGGACAGCAGTACTGCATTCGTACGTTGCTGACGGTCGAGTTCCAGCTGATAGTTCATCAGTAAGAGTTTGTCTTTTGTTGTTGGAGCCTCTGCCATGTTGATGAAGACGTCTGTACGAGTGGAGCATCGAGAGAGTGGTTTGAAAATCTCTGAAAATGCATGGGTTTTTATAGGGGTCTTGCTTTGTCCTGTATGATCCGGGAGTCTCCGTTAACGTCCGTAAGTCATCCGTATGTATGCCGTATGTATGCCGTGTTTGTCCGGGACTTGTCCGTCGTCATCCGTGGCTTATCCGTGATGATCCTGGTTTATCCGTGATGATCCGTGATGATCCGGGATGATCCGTAACTATTCCTGAATTGTCCGTAAGTCAACCGTGGTCGTCCGGGTCAATCCGTGACTTTTCCGGCCTGTAAAACATGAAATTCATTTAGAATCCGTATCGGTCCTGGAAGGTCCGTGAAGCCGCCGGCATGGTCCTGAACATTCCGTAACAGTCCGTATGTCAAACGGGATGATCCGGCATGTATTTTTCCTTCCCGGACTGTCTAGGATCGTCCAGGACCATGCAGGCGGCTTCACGGACCTTCCAGGACCGATACGGACCTACCCGGCGGATTCCAGGATGTGTCCCGGTTTTGTCCAGGATGACTACGGATGAACGCTCGTCACGGATCATCCCGGAAGTTTTTGACAGTCAGAAACTTCCGGGACTACCCCCAGGACGTTGGCGGATGCCCAAGGATCATCCCGGACATACAAGGACCATTCCGGACCATTCCGGCCAAGTAACGGATCGGACCCCGGATCGCTACGGACTAATCCGGGGTTATCCGGGGCCTATATGGGACTGGGGCTTTACGGATTTTTATCCGTAAGCATCCGCAGCTACCGTAAGTGGCCGTGTGACTGTAGCATTAACAAAAATGGTTACTATGGCAACACAAATGACATTTTCCGTTCACCTAATTGCTTGAATTTTATTCGAGTTATCAGAATTATCAGCGTCCTTTGTAGGTAATAGGTTTTTTTTTTTTATTCCAGACGGGTAACGGAACAGTCGTTTGAAGCTATTCCCCAGTTTTGTTATTCACCTGTCTCTCAAACTGCAATATATTTCAACCGCCTGCTTCCGATTGTTTTGTCAGATCTGATACGGCTGTTTCCGAATCGAACTTCTTTTTTCCGTTTTGCCTGCATGGCTAGTAGGTATGGGGGAGTGAATTTAAATGGTTTTGAAGAAGACGAAGAGTGGTCAGCAAGACGGGTATGACTTTTATTTGCGGTACTATGTAGCCATACTAAATTAAAGAGTTATAAATCGGTTCTTGATCAGATCATACGAAAGCTATGACGGAGAGGTTTACTTGGTGCAAAGTACTTATTGAATTGCCTTCAGCTTTCTGAATCCTTTTCATCAGTGGTTCATTGTATCGTCGGTTGTTGAAAGAAGATGTAACACTTTCCGCTTAAGGCCCTTGTAGTATGTAAACAGTCAGATCTTTCAATATGTTTCACCCCCTCCTTTCTCAGTGTGGGGTTCAATGTATGCTTAGAGAGGTCAGGTTCATATAGTGCAGATATTATGTTTGGCATATTGATACTTTAAAAGCAATTTTTGAATGAATGTGATCGGGGGCAACATACATGTTGATTGATCGCCCTGGTAGCTGTTCATAGTCTTCTTCAAAGATCTGCTAGTTTATTTAAAGATGGAGAAAAATGTATAGCGGATATTTTATCAATTTAGAAATAGGAACCGTGGCGAGCCATTAAGGGACACCGGTGTGATGGAGGGGGGGGGGGGGGGGGGGGGGGGGTGGGTTTGCACTGGCACTAGGTGAATGAATTTGTAACGACAAGGCCGTCGAGAGGGATGATGGTGTGGAAGGGGTGCAATCATCTTTCTTTTTACGTTGCCTTCCTCCTCTTCCTTTCTTTCTTGCTTTCCCCATTTTGGGCATTTCGAGAGAGGCACGTGTCCCCGTGCCCCTATAGCAAAAACGATTAATCAGGTGACTTCCACATTGATAGTAATTGAGTCTTGATGGTCATGTGAATGAACTGATAAATGTGTATAGTGACTAGTAAAATTAAGCGTTGATGCACTCTGTAGATCTCATGGATCTACCGAATGGTGAAATAAGATATATGCCGTGCTATTGGTAGTCCATACTCCAGTTCCCCCCCCCCCCCCCCCTCCTCCCCAAAGGATGAATTCATATAGTCATGTATATTATCTATCTTACTCGGGTTCATTGGTTCTCTGTTACCATAATTTTATGCATCGGTTCAGTAGCTAAAGTAGGTGTCTTTTTAGTTTTTAAGAAATTACATCAACGTATCTCTTTAATTTGGGGCATTTTCAGTAACATTTTAAAATGGCTCGTTTACAATTTAGGAAGGAAAAATTTGTTTTTTAATGGGTAGCTCATTATTAAATATCCCTTACAATAGTGCATGCAGATATTTGCTTCAGTATGAACACCGGCGTACAAGGCTTCGGGGGGGGGGGGGCTGTAACCCCCTGGGAATTTGAAAATACCAATACTTGGGCTATGAGGAAGTAGTTTTTGTCTACAATAAAGTGTCATTTAGGAATTGTGAAATTGATATTCGGGCTATAATTAAGAGGCGTCACCCCCCCCCCCCCTTTTGACGAAAATGTGCACATACACCCTTTGAAAATGAGATAATATTTTTTGCGGTTGTGAAATGACATCTATCATCGTGATCATTGAAAGAGACGGTAGTGGAGATAGAGAAATCACTCATCCCTAATATCGACACGAGACACTCTGAAGTAACTTGTCAATGTCAAATGTAATCTCAAGACGGTAGGCAAGACACTCTCAAAGGAAAGAAATGAATGGACTCCACCCTGAAGACCTTCTTTAATTGTATTTTAAGGTTGGACAATATATGGAGTTCAACTTCTGCGTTTAACTTTTACTCCTTATCATCATAACGTTCCTTCGCTTGGCATATCAACGATTTAGATAACATTATAAGTTGTGTATTTAGCGACGATGCTAACTATTGTGTTTGTTTACAAGAAACGTTTTTTTTCTAGAGTGACTGCAGAGGATATTACTTAGCGATGGTCAATCATAAAAGCTCTCAAACTGAATTTTGAAGGGGGAAAATGGAATTTTACATCCCACATCTCGAGTTCATAATTATGAAACATAACTTACTTCCTATACATAATACAAACAATTCAAGCACTGTTACTAAGAAAGTTAGTTGGGATCAGGGACGGATCCAGGATTTAGTATAAGGGGGGGGGGGGGGGGCACACAAATGCAGGTTTGTCAACTTCTTTTGGAAAAGGTAGACCCGTATTTTTTTGGTCTCGCCAGCTTCTCGAAAAGTCGATCAGTCGACAAATCGACAAAAGGGCGGATCCTCTATGGTCGAAATGCATACTTTTCTTTCAAAGGGGGGGGGGGGGGGGGGGGGGGAAGCGCCGGAAGTGCCCCCTGGATCCGCCACTGTTTGGGATCTTTGATCAGAATAAGGATAAGTTTGTTTAATACAATGCGTCAGATTGTCAATTGAAAATTCACCATGATTTTGTTTCAGAGTCTGGTAAACATCACCAAACATGTAAAGAAGTAATTCCTATGCAGAATGATGACAGACTAAATGTTTACATGCCAATACCAAATCACGTGACTTCATCCGTATAAGAACATACCAATTTGAAAATGGTGATTGATGTCTTTATGATAATCCTGGACGTTACGAGTGAGTAAATCAATTCGAAGACATATTGAACTAACTTTAATTGATAACTCGGATATTTCCAGTTTCGTGAGTAATAAATCGACGAAATTAGATTGAGTACGTGTGAAATGTGTCGCTTCTGTCAGACTTTACTGGATGTAGCTATTTCGTCTCTTGTCATAGTGATTACAGGTGAAAACATTTCAGTGTCATGGTCATCTAGGTATGATATGGAGTCATATGTCTGTGTACCTAACATTTCACTTGACCTCGAAAGAGAATCTCTTTCATATTCTTCTAATGCCATATCTTGTACTATTCCTGATATTCCAACGAGTAAGAGTGTCAAAATTTTTTATTAAAATTTGAGCAACAACAATGTCATTTTTGCGAGGAAATGCGGCCGTGTTACCCTTAGTGTAGTTTTCAAAAGGAAGCTCTGTTTGGCACCAAATGCTATGAAATTCTTTTAAAGATATGATAGGAGTAATAGGTATATATTTTTTTAAAAGAAGAGCTATATACAGGGATAAAGAACGATAAAAAAGAACAAGATTATGGGGTCAGGGTTTCGTAATTATCGGTAGTATCATTGTTCTCGTTTCTCTTGCTTGCAAATGAATACATATTCATATAGTTTTCAAATTCTTTCAAAATTCGACAAATACACAAGTTTAAATCAGATAATCATTTGGATAAGCATCACGTACGCGCGCTATCTTGTTTTTTTTATGAGACCTTTTGCATGTCATAATAAAAACCTCAATTCCGCGTCGAAAGCCAAGGAAGGGCAAGCCATTTCAACATTTTCATGCATCTTAGTATTTATGATCAACAAAATAACCGTCCAACTAATTATACAGATCATAAAACCTGTTCTTCCTCCCCAAGAGTATTTATATTCTATCTCACTCTTTTTATACAGATTTGTTTCCGTGCAACGAAATCGTGTTGATGGGATCGTAAACAGATTATTCCCTTCCTTTTTGAGCCTTGTTGCTGTTAGTCATTATCCAGGGGCAGATTTATGGGTCGGGGAGGGGCATAACCGATCCATGCTCCCTCCCCTTTTGAAACCCAACTTGCATACATTCAGTAGACAACAACAAAAGATAGCCCCTTCAATTGTGTAATTTTTCGGCATTGTGGCTCCCCTTTACAAATATTTGGATCCGTTCCTGCTGTTTATGGACAAAGAACCCTACAAATGTGTGCCCCCTTTAATAAAAATCCTGGATACGCCTCAAAATTATCTACAGGTTTCTACATGATTGATGAAGCATATTAAGGAGTGACATAATGGCCTCCAATTTGTTCGCTCAAAAAGTCATTGCCAATTGAGACGGCTTTATCAAAGGCCGCCATGAAACGTGCTATTAACTTCCAAAACTTTTCTTATCACAACGACATTGGTGAAAAACAGTCTGTTTGTGACAAAACAGTATCTGAAAGATTTTGAAAATGATTAATGGCATGGCATAAAATGCAGACAACATTTCAAGCATGCTTCGCTTGTGAAAATGAAAAAATTAGTTGTCTCTTATTAAAGGTAGTTCAATTAAGCGTTTGCAAACCAATACCAATCCAATCCAAATTTAAAAGAGAAAAGAAACAATCTTCAGACTGAAGAAGGAAATAACCTGTTGATATAGTAGAATCAAATGCTGCTTTTAACTACTGCTTCAAAACACAATTCTAACAATACTTTTCTTTGACTTTGCAGAGCATGTATAGAGGTCTGTATACTGAACCAGCATTTTTCGCAATTATCGATACCCACACGTGACCCAGTTCAGTTCCTCTTTAAAAATTACATTGGTAAAAAAACCCCATAGAGTTCCATAAGAGTAGATATAAATATTTGAAATAACATAAACATGTTATAAAATTGACACAGAAGAGAAATAGACATAGCTGTTAAAAACAACCCTATACAGGTTTTGTAAAGAAATCTTACTCAAAATGTAGCTGATTTGCTAGATAGATGGCGGAATTTTGGTTCATTACCCTTTTATGGTTTGTTAACGACTGATTCAAGTATGGCAAAAGTACATTATATATATTTCCATGCCCTCCAACGCATTTGTCGGATTAAAAAAAAAATGTTATTATTCATGTTGTTTCATTCCGTATTCGCAACTTTGGGTCCCTACATGCACGAATGAATTAAGATACGTATCACAGGGACAGTGACGGTCGTATCTTTTATTCTCGTTATTACACAAATATTTATAATTTCTATAATTATGCAGTATATTTCCATCCTCTTCTTCTCCTTCATCGTCATGCCTGTTTCACGCCGTTTTCATTAGAACATAAATCCCCCACTATTCTTTAGTTCGTTTAGATGTTACGCTGTATTAATATAAGATGCTTTAGTTCTCATTGAATCATTGGCGTAGCGTGGGTCCAGACTTTGAGGGGGTACCTGCATCGTGGAGTCATAGGGGCACAGCGGTCTTACTCGGTGACTTGATTAGGGGAGGGTGTGGGAGGGGTCGTATCACATTTTTTGTTTTACTTTACCTCCCCATTCTCTTTTTCTCGTTTAGTTTTTAGCCATTCGATTGGGAGGGGAGCGTGACCCCTGTGCCCCCCGTATCTACGCCACCGCTTGATGGTATGATGAGAACTCTCATAATGCACATACGATGCTGCTCACTATTTGTGACCCTGCATGGTATCACAAATCAAGGAGTTCTGTGATAACTCCTTGCACAAATGGGATGTCAGATTTTCGTATTGTGTGGCATGTCTGACAGCCTTCTTGATCAAATCCTACACAATCTTAGTGCACTAAGGCGCCAAATATAATATATTTGAAGGTCAATGGCCTGTCACTTCTCAAGATTAATGTAAGCTCAAGATGACACCCCTTGTTGGTATGCCACCCTGGTCCATACCCCTTTTTTCCAATTGAGTTCCTTAAAGGGTTACTCCGGCCTGAAATTATTATGAATTGAATAAATAGAGTAAAATTAAACAAACAAATCACTGAAAATTTCATCGAAATCGGATGAAAAATAATGAAGTTATGGAATTTTTAAGTTTTGCATTATATTGGGAAACAGTTCTATGCATGTCATCATGAATATGTAAATGAGTGAGCTGATGATGTCACGTCCCCACTTTCCTTTTTTAACTATATTACATGAAATCTTCATTATTTCATTTTTTCATACATGTCTATAAAAAATCTCTCTCTTGTAACAAAATAAGTTACAGCAGTGATAAACTTACACATTAAATAAGGAGTCAGTCCTTTTAGTTATAGGCTTGGAGCAGAAAATTTGAATAATTGCAATTTCATATAATAAAATACAAAAGAAAAAGTGGGGATATGACATCATCAGCTCACTCACTGCATATTCATGACGACGTGCATATCACTGTTTTACCAAAATAATGCAAAACTTTAAAATTCCATAACTTCATTATTTTTCATCCGATTTCGATGAAATTTTCAGTGATTTATTTGTTTAATTTTACTCTATTTATTCAATTCATAATAATTTCAGGCCGGAGTACTCCTTTTTTCCAATTGAGTTCCTTAACTACTCATTCAACCGCGAGTCGTTCGGATACAAAAAGTGTCTGCATAAATGTTTGTTTTCTTTCTTTCATCTACTTTATTTTGGAAGACGCATAATTATTTCCAAAAAATAAAAATTTCACAAACAATGTATAATCGTTATCTTATCAAGTAAACATGCATGCGCCCCGCCATCGTCAATGGTTTGTCATTTTGATTCATGTGTGTTGAGTGGCGCCATGTTCTTTGCTATAAATCAAGACTTGCAAACATTCCAAATTTACATCCTTTCATATGCAGATCTGTATTCAAGACATGTAAATGGTTTGTTCTGCTTGTTTGTTACAATCTACAATTCATTTCGCTTGAACATCGCGATTAGTAAATATATTTTGACGATGTAGTTCCCTAATCTCTCCAGACATGAAGGTCAGGATAATGTCACATTTGTATGGCTTTTCTTTGTTATGAATTATTTCTAACGCAGATCAGAAAAGATATCCGTTAAGCAAAATGCTTGATTCGATGTTAAGATGCCGCTGTAGAAAATCGTTGTGGATGTGAAATTAGTTACAGCTTTAGTTAATCTGGATAATCCATGTCACTGTATATAATAGTGGTTCTTATTTGGAGTTAAGAAAGGAATTCTACGATAGATTAACACTACCCGTGGACATGATACCCTTCAAGTCTTCGCAAGAACATAAAATGTGTAAAAAGCAAACAAACATCAAATTCCAGTGACACGTATTATCATGAAATAATTTGAAAACTTCTTGGCCTTCTTGCCACAACAGAATGATTATGTTTCCTTCTCGATATATTGGCATAGTTTAGCATAAGGTTGTTATGCATATACAGTGTTTCTATTATGTCATTAAAGACGTTTGGTTCTGAAGATCATTTCTATTCTATTAAACTATATTTACTCGATAAATATATAATGTGTCTAAAGTCACGGCTGTATAATTATTCTTTCCTTTGAAAGCCCTGGAGAGTTTGAAAAGATAGAATGATTGATAGGATAGTCGGTCCCAAATATTGCAAAGATATAGCGAAACCTAAAATCATGTTTTTTGGAATGTGTTTATTGTTCAGCGTTGCTGGTTGGGGTGAACGTACACGGGTGTATACAATACAAGCAAGCTAACAGACTTTTTATCTCGTGATTATAAGAGAGCGGCGACACAAAGTCAAATAAGCGAGGATATGAGAAAAGATTGGTACTTGTATGCTACTATGCTCATCGTCTTTTATTTACATATAGGACATCGAGATTCAAACTTTTAAGGGATCGAAAAAAACTAAAGTTGTAAGAAAAATTCTTGTTCGTCTCTCTGTCTGTCTGTCTCTCTGAATATATGTGTGTCTATCTCTCTGACTGGAAGGTTAGTACGTCATTGACTCAAATCGGTTTGACATTAGTAAAATTTTCATCTCTCTTTCAATAATCCTTTAATTCTTTTCATGAAGTATTGTAATCTCCATTGCATTAAAAATTAAGAAGACAAGCAAATTTACCTTTATACTTTAACGTATGAGTATGACACTATTGTCATGTTATGTTTGAACTTAAATCCAGATAAAGAACCAAATAAAATGCATGATAATATGCAAAGTTAGGTAATAGTCGTAAACTGAGCATATAATTCTTGCAATTATGCCACGCCTTCCCCAGAAAAATCGAAAACATATACATTTTATAGAGGCATATGATATACGAATATTTTATAAAAGAGCTGGATAGATTTGACCTTCATTGTGGAAATTGATAGGCTACATACTAAATATATCAATTGATAATCCGATTAAAATGCTTTCTATTTCTTTCTATTTCTCCTTCTTCTTTCTTCTTTTTCTCCGTCTTCACCCCCTTTATTATATATTCGATTCTGTTTTATTTTCTTTTTCTTCTTTTTTTCAGTATAACTCCTTTTTTCTACATAATTCACTAAGTTTCCTCTCCGTTTTTCTTCTTCTCTACATATATATTTTTTCTCCCTTTACTTTTTCTCTTCGTTTTCTTGCACTTCGTATTCTTCTTCATCTTCTTCTGGTTTTCGTCTTACAAATTTGCTATCTCACGCACAGACATTTATTTATTTATTTATTTCCGTTTTATTTACACAGGGTAGCCCTTTCAGTTGTGAAACTGGATGAATTGGTTTTGATCTTTTTTTTTTCTTTTCCTTCTTTAAAACAATTTGTTAATATGCAGCTAAACGATGTCTATCGTATTAAGCAATCACGTGCAACTTGACAAATAGTAGGTTGAAACTTATCCTGTGTTCTGCCAATGAAGAGCTTAATATGGGAACTAATTAAGAAATGACGAGGTTAGTTATGATGATTAGTCAGTCTCGCAAGAGATGACGTTGTTCAATATCAGAATATGTTTATGTTGCAGGCTGTTAAGACATGTAAGCATGGTGCAAGTCATAGTTTGTTGTATACATACTCGCTTGAGCACATGTATGTTTACAGACTTTTATCTTTTGATTCAATTTTGAGGTAGGGAAGAGGCGACACTTGTCAAATAAGAGGAGATAATTGTACAGGAACATTTCAGCCAGTATTTGGAATAACGGAACTTAATTGATCATTATTTGGATCGAAGGAGAAACAGAACTGTTAGCTAATAGTGTATTCGGACTCTGTAAGTCGATCTTATTTCATATTTGCTATATTTCTTTTTCCATAAAAGCTGTTGGAATAAGTCAGAATACATGTTTAGAGAGGCACAACCAGGAAGACATGTACCTCACAACCTTACGTAAGAGTAAGAAGCCATTTTGACATGTAAATGTTGCAGTGAAAGGAGCAAGAGATAGTGATGATGTTTGAGTTAATAGTAATCAGTCTACCAATACATTACTACCGATAAAACAATACCTATATTATAAGACCTTTGAGCTGCCAATCGCTATCGTCAATGTGAAAGCCTCGTGATTTTAATTTACTTGAATTTCGATCATGTTCAAATCCTTTCCCAGTATTTGTCTCTCATTACGCAGGTGTATAAAAGGGTTCCTGAAGCAGAGCATTTTCAGATGGAGGGGCGGGGTGTCTGAATTGAAAATCGCAAATATCGACATTCTTGGGTAGCGTAGCCATAATATCTACTATTTTAAGGGGGCGGTCGATTTTATTCGTATCTGAATTTGTACCACGGATGGAGAAATTCCTTGTATGTTTAGCTAGGGGTTGTAATAGTACAGCACCAGGGTCGTCCCACTGAGTGTAACATAAAAGTGCTGAAAAGATGCCAGTATTATTGTTAGCGTTATCACAAAATAGTAAATTAATAAGATTTGTGTTTTGTTTGATTAATCTCATTGATGTGTCGAAAATCTCGAAATAAATCCGTTAACTTCTGAATCGGAGTATTTTTGTGATTGGTAATGAATTAAGGTATTCCCCCGAGATATACATGCACGCATCGATCACTGTCGGCTTTTGTACGTTTGCAGGAAACTTTTTTGTCCGTGGTCAAGTATGATCCGAATCGGATGATTTATTACGAAACTGGTAAAGAGCAATTTGATACGACTTAACGCATTTACAGAAATACTCAAAAGAAGTCAGTTACATTTCCCATTCATATGAAGATAATCCAATAACAACGTAAATCATGGATTGAGGTGATTTGTGATATTGTGAGTTGACAGAATAATTGTAATTGCGTCCCAGAGGTACTCCATCTCATACCACCTTTCTACGAGAAAAGCACTTTAAAGGGATACTCAACCGCAGATTGTGGACGTTTTAATGCCGCGAGAGGGCACCGTGATCGTTACCTGATCATGCCGTTGCCCCACGGGGCGCAAACTTCGGAAAGACTGGTCGCCGCGCAACATGCACACTCCGCCTGAGCCGAGCTCTTGTGCGAGATTCGGTCGGCTTCGTGCAATCTGAACTGTAATCCCAGCAGTCCGACGGACGCGTTCGACGCACAAACTTTTTGTACGGGTGAATGGGCTTACGCAATCCTGACTTTCCCCACGGCCGCCTGGTGGCGTATCCCTTTAAATGCGATTGACTGCTCATCCATGTAACTGATAGCTCTAGGGATTATTTGGTTAGATTCTGTTCGAAATCATTGTTCATGATCACTGACTAATACATGTCACTCATGTCATGAGTTTGAGGTATGTTTTATCATTATGTTTAATTAGAAACACTGAATTTGTTTAATTCTAGAACCTAGGGAATGTGTACTTATAAAAATTGGTCAACACGATTTGTTAAAAACTGCCTCCAATTGTAAGACATGTTCAGGGTTATAGCTCATGAAAAGGTTAACGTTGATAAAATTACAATACGAATATATGGATTATTTGTTGATTAACCATTCCGTCGCATTTCTGTCGTTGAATGTATTTCAACAATGTTTCCCATAAACAGTTTATTATAGCTTCTTTTTTTCCATCCCATTCGTACAGGAACATCATGGAAGGGATCTGTAACTCAAGAGCCTGTTTCATTTCAGCCATCATTTGTCTCCTCTGGCTGTCTGCTGTTAGAAGTGAAGAGGGTATACCGCACGAGGTAAGTGAGAACATTTTTAATATGTACAATGTTAGAGTGTTTAGAGGAGATGTTAATTCGAATATGATTCATATATCAAATCGAAATACAGTTTAAGGACATCGAGACCCAGCCAGAACATGATTCATAGGACTCAAACATGCCCCAAATGACTCCCTACCACTTACGGGTTTGGCACAGGTAAGGCGGCGGATGTCGTCCCTGTATTCAAGAACTTGAATCTTGCCTGTCGCCCACTACTACTGCTATAGGCTACTACTACTACTACTACTACTACTACTACTACTACTACTACTACTACTACTACTACTACTACTACTACTTCCACCACCACTACTGCTACTACTACCACCACTACTACTACTACTACTACTACTACTACTTCCACCACCACTACTGCTACTACTACCACCACCACCACTACTACTACTACTACTACCTCTACTACTACTTCTATTATTATTATTACTACTACTATTACTACTACTACAACTAATTACTACTAATACTACTATTAATACTTCTACTTCTACTACTACTACTAATACTACTACTACAACTACTATTACTACTACTATTTCTACTACTACTACTACTACTATTACTACTACTACTATACTACTGCTACCGCTACTAGTACTAATACAAGTTTTTGTATCCTATTACACGTAGGTCTCTACCGTATGTGAGTCTAGTCGTAAGCTTATTATTCTCTTTTTATGTTTAAAAATAAAGAGAGGAAACTTTTCCAATTAGAGAGATATTTATTTCATAGCATCATCCATGAAAGGTCTTTTAAACATCATACTCATTCAGGTATCTGACGGAGAGAGGGTCGACCTGAGAAGCGCAGCGAGATCGCTTACTGAATGGCGACATCGTGTACGACGGGCATCGATGACCAACGTATGGTCATCATGGAGTGGGTGGTCAGCGTGTTCGAGGACGTGTGGGGGAGGAGCACAGTTTCGAAGCAGACATTGTATGAGTAGGTAAGTGGTGGTATACCAGATCACTGGACGCGTGGGATAAAACAAACATATGGAGAACATACAAGAAAGTATGTCAATATATTTAGACTTTATTTGTTTGTCCTTGTTAAAATGTCTGTGTCAATTATTTTTCTCTTCTTCTTTGTCTTCTTCTTCATCATCTTCTTTTCTCCTCCTCCTCCTTCTCCTTCTTCTTTCCTTTTTCTTATTCTCATTCTTGTTCTTCTTTTTTATGTTTCTTCTTCTTCTCCTCATCCTTCTTCACCCATTTATTCTTCCTAATTTTCTTATCTTTTCCAAAATCTTCTAATTTATCATTCAATCGTTGTTTTCTAAATCCCACCAGACTTTTTCATTTTCTGTTCATATTTTTGACCATCATACTTTGTGTTCATTGACAGTATGCTACAACTTTACTTCTCCATGTGGTACTAGTAAGTTGTAATGTACAGCAGTTCAGGCACTCGGACAATGTTACCGCTTTCGATAGTTATAATTCAATACATTCATTTCATTGCTTCGTTACCTGACATGAAATAGATCGCTGGCAGGTGACTCCATGTAACGAAAGTGAAATGATTTACTTTCTTGGGGAGCACATTAAATTCCTATATGCCCCCAATGATCGGTTAAAAATGGGTACATTGGTTATGCTGTGCCTCCAATCAGTCATAATTTAATCATGATATAATGAGGAAGAACGTAGTATGTCAAGTATTGAACAGACGACTTATACCCCAGTCTCATCGACGAGGCCGCCACCAGAGAGACAACAAAATCTTACAATATTTCGAATGGCCAAGATATCGGTCTGCTGCGGAATCGGTTTTAGTGGTCTGACTTGGGTGCCGAGATTCGCAGTAAAGAATTATTTAGCGTTCAAAAACAAACTACTAGTATATACAGAATAAGGGAATGCTATGGTATATTTTCCCATTATTTGCATCCCCCTGAACTGAAATCGTTCACTTTTTCACCCCAAATTTGTTCCACTTTCCATGCACACCTTCGTGTACCACTGCTCTTGCTGTAGGGAATATTTATCACATGTAAGGTATCAAGCCAATGTATCAACAGGATTCGAAAGTGGGGGTTTATTTAAGGAAATCTTGTGCAAAAATCAGGAAGACTCTATTCACATACACAATCTCTACAGCGATTATATTTTTCTTGTTATCCCCTCAAGGGGGGTACCGCTTATATCCGCAAGATCTAAAGGAGATTGCATGGTTAGCCCCCTTTCACTCTTCTCCTCTACGTTTATCCTTTGAACATTCTATGATGGATGAAATTTTACACCGAAATAATCTGAATCATTTTCATCGCCAGTCAATCTTTAAAGAATGAGTCAACTACTGCGTTCACACTTCTTTTCTAATAACTGTCCCCTCTCCTGCTCCCAAGCTTTGGAACAGGCTTTAGCACCATCACTGAAACATTTCAAACAGAATTCAAACTTATTCAACAATTCAAACAAAGTTTAACGACATGCCAATCCAGTCATAGAACACACATAGTCACTGCTTGGTAACTTGTACATTATGTTAACTTCATTGCTGAACTAGGAATGACATCCCAAAGCGCTTGGTATCTACTGGAAAAGGCGCAACATAAATTGTTGTTATTCCCGACATACACGAGCCAAAATAGGAAGCTTACAAAAGCGGTGTTGCAGTGTTTTCATTACCGCAACGATGAACTGAAAATGGTGGTTTTTTGGGTGACTGGTAATAATACTCATTTGCAATAGATTTTCCGCTAATAATGATAAATAAATAACACTGTAATATCAAACCATGAAACTAATATTGTAGTGTGTGTATATTATATTATATTCTTTATGTTTTTGTTCGTTCAATCTTCAGAATCCCGATGAGGTATATGACAAGAGCTCTAACCTGCCCTGGGGATAGGAGACAGTATCAGACATGTAACACCAAGGTAGTCTTAATGTATTTACTACTCAGCTCTATATTATAACTTTGTGCATTCTTATTAGGCCTATTGTACCTGATTTTTTTTGTCTCGCCTGCGTAGCGGAGCGAGACTATAGGCGTCACTACTGATTTCCGTCGTCGTCAACAATAATGCTGTAATCACAATAACTTTATATGGATTTGAGGTAGGATCACCAAATTCATACCATAGTTACATCTCTTAAAGACGCAGGTCAAGTTCGAAAATGAGTCGAATCTGACTAAGGTCAAAGGTCAAAAGGTCAATGAACTTTCTGCAAAAAGCACTGTAATCACAATAACTTTCTATGGAATCACCAAATTCATACCACATGTCAAATCTGACCAAGGTCAAATGTCTAAAGGTCAATGAACTTTCAGTGAAAATCACTTTACATGTACATGTAATAACTTTTTGTACCTTTGAGGTATGATCACTTTCAAACTGAATATTTTGCCTCTTTCATATTTTACTGCCAAAGGCATTATGTTTCAGGTTGTTTGTCCATCCATCATTCCATTTGTCCATTCTTTCGGTGATCTCGTTTGTTCATTTTTTATTTTTAAAAGCATTATAAGACTTATAAGGCGCCGAATCCACTTGATGATCAAATGCTCAAGGCGCATTAGTATTCTCACTTGAGTAAGAGTAAATTTTAAGAAATAAAGCATTAACAACATGCACAAACAACATTGTCTCATTTTCAGGGGTAGAATTTCTGTAACACCATCATCATTGCTTAGTATGATAAAGTTGCCAGACCAAAGTTCACATTCTCATTCACATAGCGAGATGCAGGCGAGACAACGCTTGGCATTTGCCTTGTTAAATAATTTATTCAAAATTGCATGTATCAAACATCTGCTTAGATATATAAAATCTATGTCACAAAGGTAACTGATGTAAAAGAAACCTGGTACGGTATGACACTCCTTCAGCTGATTGAAAAAAAGTATTGTACAAAAATAGATATAGTAAATAAGAGGAAATTGATCCTTAATAATCAGCTATAAAAGACAAAATCATTACCCATGGATGCAGTACACTCTTAGAAAAAAGGTTTGTTTGAGCACCTTTAAAAGGTGCTTATATTTGCCACACCAGTGCCACCTTTTAGGGTGTCCCTAAGCACCTTTTGAAAAGGTTTTTATCGACACCTTTAAAGGTGCTCATCTGGCAAAGAGCTAGCCTACTCTTGAGCAATATTTTATCGTCCTTCGAAAAAAACCAATATATCCATAGTAACTGAAATCAATAAATTATAACAACATGCAATAGAACACATTTATACAATTTGTATCAAACCAAAGTATTTTGAAAATGACGAATGTAGATAGATATTATCGTGGACATGTTTAAATAATATCTACAGATTATGATAAAGACTAATACGCATAACAAAAGGTGGAGAAATCTAAGCTCAATGGCTAAGGTCCTTTTAATGGAACTTGTAGACACCTTTTCAATCCGGCACCAGTTTGGAGCTAATGAGTACCCCATAAGCACCATAAGCACCAATTTTTCTAAGAATGTATATAATAATTAGCCTTAATGCATGATACTGTTGCAGGGGAGGCACAATGCCGACAAATTGTACAAAGGGAGCAAATTTTGTTGTTGTGTACTTAAGGCATGACGATTGATTTCAAAAGGGGTGGGAAAAAGGCCTGTTTTACAACCCTTAAATCCACCACTATACTGTTGAATGAAAAACATAATTCAAATGCTGTTTTACATCCATTACGCCCTATATAGGAATGTCCCCATGACCATCTTGACTACCGGTCCGCTCAATGTGCTGTCTTCAATCAGCGTGATACTCAGGGGAATCTTATCAGAGAATGGCTACCGGTATACAACTGTAAGTATTCAAATTCAGTTGGAATGATAGTATACCTATAACCATCGGCATGATTGGCGTTATGGCAAAATTTCGCGGGGGGGGGGGGGGGGGGGGGGGCAGGGAACTGATGTCGCTTGCCCGAATATCAAGTCTGAATTTTGACATCTTATTATAATGAAAACGTAGTTTTGCTATCACAATACATGTAAATTACCTAAAGATATTTGGAAAAAAAAATACAAAAAGACAACCTTACTGCCCCAATATTAGAGGGCGGTAGGCCGAATAAAAGTTGTCGAGTGCTCGAATATTTGTAGTTTTGAAATTTCTCGGGGCTGGGGGACCTGGGGGATGTACATAATCCTGGGATAGATAATTGTGTAGAGCAACACTATCGCATTTATGTGTTGGCTCAATCAGTAGAGCGTCCGCCTCACAATCGGGAGGTCGTGGGTTCGAACTCTCGGCCGCGTCATACCAAAAGACGTTAAAAGATGGGAGTTGCTGCTACCTTGTTTGGCGTTCAACAATTGAAGGGAAAGGGATAGAGCAACGTCGTGCTGCACAGTAGCTGCCGGGCCAACGATCAATTGGGCAAAAAGAATTTCCATTTCGGTTAATAAAATTTGGAGTGGACTTTAATTGGATTATTATTATTATTATTATTAATACTGGATGTTGTATGAAAAGATGTACAGTTAGGGTTCTGAAATTAAGGCACAAATCCACCTTATTTTTTCTTTAAAAATCTTAACAAAAGCTATAAGACTGAGGATTGATACCCCGTATCGAAACATATCTCAGAATTCTTTGTAGCCAAACTCGTCTCGATAATTTCCCGTTTCAAAACATCTCAGTTCTCCAATCTTCCGCTTTGAAGCACACACGCATGTGTTTAGAGGAACCTATCTCCAATAGCATTTTCAATCAAAACTGTTATCGGATTCCAAATGAACGCCAATATCACCTATCAGATCGGTGCGTCTTGAAATACAAAATATTGAATTGATGCAGTCAAACAAATAGCGAAGAATGCATGTTTTGACATTTTACCTCCCTGGTGAGTAAACGGCTTTTATAGGCTACTAGTACTTTCCATTTGAAGCATGCATTTTGACAGAACAACGATATTAAATTCTTTCAATTTCGTTGCTTTGATATTCCGTTTTCAAAGCATTCAATGATTGAAAATCCAAATGTCACTTAATATGTAAAAGAGAAATAAGGTTATTATAACATGGCCTTGATTTCATGTTTCTTTTCCGGGAGAAAATAAGAACCATATAGCAAGCAATATGCCCGATTGAAAAAGGAAAGGAATTGATCATGTTTGTAACTAGGTTAATCCATTTTATATATAATTCTCATGAGCATGATTTCATTTCATTTGGGAGGTGTGTATTATACCAATCCATCAAAAAAATGTACCAGTATATGAAAAGCAAGTAAGCAAGTAAGCACGCAATCTTTCAAAAGTATAGTTGAACCTAATGGGAATGAGAAGAAAAGGAATAAGTATTACAGTGGTGGGGTGTGTTGGGGGGTGGGGGTACCAGGGGCAAGGGGCTCATGCCTCTAAGTTTTGTTAAATAAAAAATGTTCCCTCCCTGCAAAAAAAGTTCCAAGTTAACCCCCCCACATGCCCCTCTCGCGAACGACAGGATTGTGTCCTTTCTTAGATATTATTGTCCGTCTTCCATGTAATTCCGTGTAACCTTCGTGACGAAACAGGGCCCTCTTGCATTAAAAAATTAAAAACAAATTTTATGAAACAGGGCCCAGGTGTTCTTTGTTTATCAGGTTGGGAGGCCTCCGGAAGAAATTACCTGATTCTACATGTATTTCTCTCTAAAAAGAATTATTGCCCAATAAAATCTTTTGAGACGAGGGCAGAATAGATGCTTTTGCTTTCAGTTGCCAGAAAGTGCCCTTATCAAGGCAAATAGAGAGGAAAAGAAGGGGTACTCTTTCGCGTGGGAGGGGGGGGGGGGGTGGTGATTTTTGTCCTCGTAGAAAGGGCCAAATATCCGCAGATTATGCTTAATGAAGGGTTGAGTATGATAATTTCCAGAAAAGTTCGGTCACCATGCGGTTTCGCAGTGACGAGCACTAACCAGTAAACCATTACGAATACACCATTAAAATTGATATTTTTTTGAAAAGTGCCCTTTGGCACTGCCCCCTCTTTGAATATTCGCAGCCCCTGTGGCTAAGCAATACATTTATTACACTGTCATATTTCATACCCTTAGAGTTGGAAGCAAGGCTTTGACGTTCTTAAAAATTCTATAACCATGATAGCCTGTAATAAAGTCTCCCCGATGGTAAGACAATATGAAACATTTCAATTTATGGCGATTGCAATCTTCATCGATCTCCGGGTAACGAAAGGTAAAATTCATATTTTGGCCAATTAGAATGGTACCGTGATAAGTTAATATAAGGTTGGCCTGATGACGCAAACCGAGTACATCATAGACATGATAGACTTCTTGACTATTGCCTACGTGTTCCGCTTTGCTTCGCAGGAAAACCCATTCGATGATAACACAATTTCACCTCTATAAGGACCTACAAAAAGGGGCTTCCACATATTAATTATCATCTGCATAATAATTCACATTATTGTGTACCTTGCTTACATAACGTTTTCCTATGTATGCGGTTGGCCCATCGTCATTTAGCTTGATCTCTTATGTCTCCTATAAGTAATTTGAATTGAATTTGATTGCACTATCGTTTTCTTGTTTTGCCACCCTTGTGGATGACAAGGTAGATAGATAGATACATGGGCGGTGAGTTTTGTATGACACCGAGGAAAGGGGGCGTAGCGTTCGGGGAGGGAGGGGGGGGGGGTTGTGAAGATCCCATGGGGGTAAGGAGAGTTTGCTTCCTGCAGTAAAAAAATGTTTGCAGTAATATCGTCTTGCGAGCGAGCGCAGAGATCGACCGAGATTTTTTCGTTTCGTAGATTGGAACTTCGCAATTTTAGAGGACACTTAATCACCCAAGCAAATCAGAGTATGTAAATCCAAAGATGCACACTTTTCTCTTTTCTCTTTTCTCTGAATGGGTTAGGTGTTGGAATTTTCTTGCTGATATTCTTTTTGAACTTTCGGGGCGCGGGCACGCCGCTTTCAGCAATTTCAGGGAGAAGCGTCACCTGCATTTTGAAGTATAGCTAGCTCCATTAACAAATTTGAATTATTTAGCTCTCGTAAATAGCAAATAGAATCAATGAAATCTCAGCCTATGCTTACAAATTTTTATTCAATACTGAAAAAGGTAAACTATGGCAATAATCATCATCTCATACTTTGATCTCAATAATAATCCCCTGATTGTTCTTCTTCATTTCATTTTACAGCCCAAGAAGAATGTGAATTAGTATGCCATACGTCTGATGGAGCTTACATGTATACTTTCGGCAGAGTTCTGGATGGAACGCGTTGCCGATTTAAGGATAATGACATGTGCATCAGTGGAAAATGTGTCGTAAGTTTTATTAAAATACACAATGATAAAAACAAAGTAACCAAATTAGTGACATCAGAAGATTGAATTGTGCTCCCAAAACGTGATTATCCACTAAATTCAAAATATTTTGTCTTCGGTATTATTCGGCAGTTCAGGGAGATTCCGTGTTTGTTTTAACTCATTAGGATTTTGTACTCATGTGCGCCATAATCATGATAATTAGGAAAGGGTATATGAGTGTGATCAGATAATAATGACAACAGGGTGCGCCGATCGGGCATGGGGGCAGTGATTTTGGCATTAACTTTAATATTAACATGTTGCCCCTAAACCACCAAGTGACAAATGAAGTGGCGTATATTCGTAGTATAAACGATCTCCTCATTTCCCAAGCTTAATCTCTTTCTCCCCCTTTGGAACCTCTCGAATGTATCTTCTGTTATTTTTCTCATGCACATAAAAGAATATCTACAAATGTTTAGACGCTATTCAAGAAATAAGAGTCACTAATGTCGCGAATGAAAATAAGATGTAGAGCCATAGATCTTAAAACAATTGCAATTCAGTCATAATGTTTTCATTAATCTCTTACAAAAATTTGTCTTCCTTTGTGATATTTAGAAAGTTGGATGTGACGGTGTGTTGTATTCCAATCTGACAAAGGATTCGTGTGGTGTATGTGGAGGACTAAATGATACATGTGGATTCGTGAGAAATGTATACACTGATGAGTATCCAGTCAAAGGTATGCTTTATGTCGGGAAATGAGACTTACATACAATAAACATAGTTCTAAACTTCTATGAAAAATAACAGTTGATTTTCTTTCTACAGTGAAGATGGATCACTTCAAAACGTTGGACTGTATAATTATGATTTAGTTTAAAACTATGAAACTGGTCTGTTGTGGGGGATAAATATCTATTAAAAGTGTTATTGGTTATACTTTTTTTCATTATGCAAAAGAAATAATCTAACCGAGAAAGTGACGTTAACGCTATAAATATCTTTTGATTAGTAAGCTATTTTTAGTATTGTCTCTGTGCTTGTATAAGACCCTCGAAATTATGATAAAAGCAGTCGATAATGATCCATATTTTTCGTTTATATATTCATCTAGGTTACTATAGGTATAGTAAGATCGGTTCGATCCCTGCTGGAGCTACTAACATCAGGATTAACGATAAAAGTGGACTCAATTACATAGGTTGGTACTCTTGAACATTTGACATAGTCGTATAAGTAGGTGTTGTTGATTAATTTAGCTAAGATGATAATGAAAAATATCCCTTAAAATTTCTTGAGAAATGATCAACGTATAGTAAGAGAAAAATGCATGTTAATTTTGCTTTGAAACAAATTATGAGACCATAATTATTGAGTAACTGCTAAGGAGTCCCAAACAGTTGTTGCTCGCTATATCATCTTGATTCCAGTCACCTTTTGAATTATTTTTTGGTTATATTTTCAGAAGTTCAGTTGTACCTTAAAATGATCATGATCACGAGAATTGTTCGCTTCCGCCATGATTTACGGTTACATGTCGTTTTTCCGAAGGTTCGTTTCTCCCACGGTTCGTATTTCGAAGGTTCGTTACTCCGACGGTTCGTATTTTCGGAATTACGAACCTTCGGAATTATGAACCCTTTTTTTTCGGAATTACGAACCCTATTTCATTTTCGGATTTACGAACCTTCGGAATAATGCATCAAATGTTCAGAATTATAAACCCTATTTCATTTTCGGAATTATGAACCCCTGCTATGTGAAATTTGTGTTTCGGAATTACGAACCTTCGGAATTATGAACCTTCGGAAAAACGAGTATCCCCCGATTTTACACTGTAACAAACAGTACT
Organism: Heliocidaris erythrogramma; assembly: GCA_025617745.1. Classification (NCBI taxonomy): domain Eukaryota; kingdom Metazoa; phylum Echinodermata; class Echinoidea; order Camarodonta; family Echinometridae; genus Heliocidaris; species Heliocidaris erythrogramma. Next base: position 42,318,386 of record CM046860.1, on the reverse strand, counting down.
TGAAATTACAAGCGGGAGCATACATCTTATTGTTCATATCGATAATGGTAACACGAAGGCGATATAAATAATGGTTAATCTTAATCAGGTAATAGAAAATGGATTAACGTAAAAGGAAGATAAATAAAGATAAATAAATTGAAGTGACTAAAAGAATTGACTTTATTCCAAAATATACGGCAATGCATAAAAGGGTAAGGCCATACTATCTGACGGCATAAAGAGAGAGGTTCGTTGGCCCACAAAAATGAGAATACACAGAAAGCAAACTTTCAGTCGACACAGTGATTCAAAATTTGATGTTGGAAGTAAACTGAAAGTACTTGGATGTGATTTAAGTGAGCTAATGGCATGTGCAGATGCATCCCTATATAGACAGAACTATCAAAAAGGTCCTCACGAATTCTAATTCTGATATCAAGCTAATGATTGAAACACATTTACTTTTTAACAGCGTTGAAGGACGAGTCTAATAATTTCATATTAAATGGTGATTGGACTATTAGCTGGCCTGGAAGCTATGAAGCAGCTGGGACATCTATCTTCTATGATAGAAAGAATGACGGATTGGAAAACGTGATTGCTGATGGACCTCTGAACAGTTCACTCAATCTCATGGTAGGTAGCACATTTAAAAGTTGTCCCTCATTAAAATATTTGTATTTAGCATTATTATTATCGGGGTAACCTCGCTAGTCATAAGGACCGCTATTCATAAGGACCATTTATTCATAAGGACCGCTAACCATAACGCGTGACTAAATGAATAGCGGTTTTGTATGAATAGCGGTCCTTCTAAATAGCGAGCAAATCATAGAAAAATTACCTCGCTATTCATAAGAGCTCCATTCATAAGGACCACTATTCATAAGGTCCGCTATTAATTCATAACGCTCGTTAAATGAATAGCAATTTTTCTATGAATAACGGTCCTTATGAATAGCGAGCGGACCCCTTATTATCACTGCTCTTGCCATCACACTCATACGAATTCGTCTTTTCTCTCATTTTCGGTCCCATTTCAATTTTACTATTAGACCTCTTTGAACGAACCATTATTAACACAAACTTGTAAAATTTTGTTTAAATTTAAGCTAATATATACACACCAGTGGAATTCGATGCTTGTTACAGTTCATTTTAATAATTTAAGTTTTAATAGCATATATAATAGCCTTGTCAAATTATTTACGCGTTCAGATTTCAGATTTAGATTTTATTTCATTACATGTTCATTTTTCAAAGTATATAAAAGTATTGTGCAATTAACAATATACAAAATAAATGAAAACAAAACTGAGGGCAGAAAATTTTTCGATCATTACAAACAAAATAAAAATAAAGAACATTAACGTTTGAGTTGTAAAAAAACAAATAACAGCAATGAAGACTACTTTTGGGCAATCCGAAAAAACATGACTGATAAATTGGCATTACCGGACGCCGGGAGAACCCCTGTCGCTTGTCATGCTTATTTTCTGTTTATATAGTTACATATTTTTAAACAGTATTTTGTTCCTTGCAAGTAATAAATTAGTAATTCATGTGCAGATTTTGAAAGTGCTAACAAAGTAGAATACAATCCTGATAATAAAATGGCGAGTATAATTTTAACTCTAGCAGCTACTGGTATTTCGATTTAAAATGTAAATATTAGAGCGCGTAGTTACTTTCTTTGAACATGTTAAATTCTTGCTTCATACGTTATGATTCTTCTTTATACAGATAATATTTCGAGAACGTAATCCAGGCGTGGAGTATGAATATTGGCTGCCACCTAAGACTAAGGATAATGAAGTACACAGCATCAACTATAATAATGACATACAGATGCTACCCTTTATACCAGCGCTTTCAGGAACACCAGAAAAGAAGAAATTTGGTGCAATTGGTACGTCTATCTTTACTGACGGTTGAGGTGTAGTAATGTAAAGGGTTATTTACTCGATTTCACATTTCAAATATCCAGTTAATTAAATGTGATGAATCAAAACGAATAGGAACTTCCTTCTCTAAAAGCTATCGGAATAAGTATAATTATTATGGAGAAAAAAAATATATGAAAACTAGTCCTTGGACAACCGCCCGGATAATTATTCAGGACAACTATCCTTATCCTGGGTCATCTACCCCGGACGGACAACTGTTAGTATACCCCCATTCAATGGCGTAACATGGTCTATGCAGCTATTGAGGGGGCACTGGCATCACGAGGGGGGGGGGGGGGGGGGGGGGGAGACACGGTACTACTCCGTAAATGAAATGTAAAATTGACAAGGCCACCGAGTAGGGGGAGGGTACGGGAGGGGATTATTCTCGTCTTTTCCCCTCTCCCTTTCCTTATCATTTTCTCTCTCTCTTTTTTGCCATTTAATTGAGGGGCATATGCCCCTTATGCCCCCAGTAGCCACGTCACTGCCCCCTCTCAGGGATATTGCCAGAGGAATCACTCTATAATTAAAGGGTAGTTGTCCGAGATACTTGTCACATCATATGCATTGATATAGATAGCTGTAATCTTCGGGATATCAGATACAAGAAATAGAGATATGTGTATCATAACGTAGTCCTACATGGCCTACTTTGGTCATGATGTACAATAATAATGTTAGTAAGCGAAGAAGCTTGACTGGGGAGGAATTTTTAATTTGTAAACAAATCTTTCGGCATATTACTCCCAGTGTTAAAGATCGTATGCTCGATCTGTAATGAAAAACACAAGTCAGAAAAAATTGGAACCAGCGGGATTCGAACCTGTCATCTACTGCTTGCCGGGCAGCGACTTAACCACCAGGCTATTCTGGTTCACGGCCAAGTCACGACGAACTAGAATCAAATACCCAAGATCCTCTTCTTTCTGACTCATTAATATTCAAACGGTCCGCCGTGGAACAATGGTTAGTAAGCGAAGAAGCTTGACTGGGGAGGAATTTTTAATTTGTAAACAAATCTTTCGGCATATAGAAGAGGATCCAATTTTTTCTGACTTGTGTTTTTCATTACAGATCGAGCATACGATCTTTAACACTGGGAGTAATATGCCGAAAGATTTGTTTACAAATTAAAAATTCCTCCCCAGTCAAGCTTCTTCGCTTACTAACCATTGTTCCACGGCGGACCGTTTGAATATTAATGAGTCAGAAAGAAGAGGATCTTGGGTATTTGATTCTAGTTCGTCGTGACTTGGCCGTGAACCAGAATAGCCTGGTGGTTAAGTCGCTGCCCGGCAAGCAGTAGATGACAGGTTCGAATCCCGCTGGTTCCAATTTTTTCTGACTTGTGTTTTTCATTACAGATCGAGCATACGATCTTTAACACTGGGAGTAATATGCCGAAAGATTTGTTTACAGTAATAATGTTGTTTTTTAATATAAACAGAATCAACGAACAAAAAACAAGTGCCTCAAGAAGAAGAAACCCCACCATCCACGACAACAGACAGTGAGAGAAGACCAGCATTAAAGAGTTCTGATAAACAGACTAAACAAAAGAAGAAGAAGAAGAAATCAGGAAAAGGTGAGAAATCGTATCAACAGCAGGTGAAGACGGTGTACGCCCCCATGTTTAAAGGCCGGGGAGGGGGGGGGGGGGGGGGGGGATCAATGCACACCGGGCTGCCCGCATACATTACGCCCTCGTTCTTGGCATGATTACGCGCCCTATTATTAATTTCTGGATATACCCCTGCACACATAGTCACATGCCATTAAGTAAACATGATTAATGGGATAATCTTCATCGTTTATGATCGACGACTAATTGGAATTCTACGATAGTTGAACAATGAAACATTGATCACGTCAAATAAACAAATAATGTTCAAAACAGAAAATCTCAATTTTGGCCAATACCTGAACAAATACCAAAGAAACAGATGGAAAGGAAATAAAACCAATTCATAGTGTATGGAATGTTTTTTTCTGAAAATAAATCAAATCCTTGTCATGTCTTCTGTTCGAAACGTTAACCGGTCATTTCAACGTTTGTCACCCATGGTTAAAAAAGCGTATCTTATGTTGGCCTACATAATGGGTATAAATGATTTTCGTAATAAGTTTCTTACAATCACCATCTTATAACAAAATGTATATTTTGTTTTTATCTCCTTTTCCTTGTATTCCTCGTGATAATTTTTCTTTCATCTCCTATCTCGTCTACACATTCAGAGAAATGCGGCAAATGTAGACGTGTAAAAGGCCGTGCAGAGCACTATTGCAGAGGATCATATGGTGAGTGGCAAATTGGGCTTTATTCTTGCTTACACATTATTTTTCATTTACAAAATGGGTTTAGGAAGCAATCATGAATAGCTTGAAATTCCAGATCACTTGATACTTCATCTCCAGATGGAATCAAATGATTGTTGCCAACATTGAATAAGCTTATAGAGCTTGACAATTTTGTTTTATGAAAAAACGGTGTTCTATTATTTGAGATGAAAAAACAACCCTATAAATTCCGTATTTTATCAACTAATTTGAGTCAGTATAAAAGTCTCTATAAACGACATCGCCTTGAAGTAATGAATCTCAGTTTTATTTTAATGTTTCCTCTTCTCTATCCTTCTGTCCTTATGTTATTCTGTTATCTGTAGAATTTGCATGTGATATTTTATGACTTCTTATAATTATGATCATTATGCATGTTGTGCCTTTTAATTGTTCCCACCACTTATTAATCACAATTAATCATTGATTTTTCAATGAGCTTTTAAAGTAGAAATTAATTATATGATTGTTTTAAAATCAGATATCATTAAGCACAACAAAATTATATTCCATCTAATTCTAGCGATCTTATTCGAAGTCGTCGACATGACAACGATCAACGGCGAAACACGCTACGACGTCGCAATCGAACAGACTTTCAAAAACGAGATTCGACTAGGCCGTCGAGAGTACTTGTGGGTCACCAATTCATGTCCGTGCCCGAAACTACGAACAGGCGGACGGTACATTGCAACAGGTGATAGAGTCACAAACTTAGAGTCGGGCGAGAGTAGACTTACTTTAGAGCGGGAAAACCTGGTGGTGAAATATAAACCAGGATTGAGAGAGTCTTGGGATCGTCTGCAAAGGAAAGAAGAGTCCATTTGCTCTAAATTTGCGTGATCAAGCAGCTTTGATTTGTGTAGTTCTTGTTGATATGCTTGATATCATCATTCATTTGTAGAAGTTTTCTTGGTTTGATGTTTCCTTTAAGGTGCAAATGGTTCCTATCTTGATCTTCTAAATTTTATCTGTATTTCTATGATTTTATTCTATTTATTGATAGATACATTACAGAGTAAACATTATATATTTCAAACTTTTAAAGATAAATTATTGCAAAAGCTATCTCTAGATAGTACTTAGAAAGAAGTAAGAAGCAAGAGCTGGTTCATTATCATAAATTTGTTTTAGAGGCAGTGTATTGATTTGCTCAAGTTTCCAGATTGCCTTTGAAGTTAGTGCAAACCTTAAGAAACCATGAAGTAAATGTTCTTAATATCTGAATTATAATGAATAAAAATGATTTTCCATCCCACTAAAATATACAACCAGTAAATAGTTTTATTCAGGAAGAAGACTTCATAGCATCAGTATCAATTGTCACAAGTTTTCTACAAGCATTGTATTTTTAAGCTAAGATTATAATATCTATAGGCTCCTCTTTCTTCTAGCCAGGCCACTTTTCAAAAAAAAAATCATATTCATAGAATAACCAATTTGTTTAAAATATCTTAAATAAGTATATGAAGTTCATTTAAAAAACAACAAAATGTAGGCTTGGAAAACAGGGATATGCAGTACATTCTTTTTGTATTTATTAACAATTAAGTAATTATTATACAAAGATAAATAGAGTAATAAAATATACATACACAATACAGTCTCATGAACGTGATATTTGATTTGAAGTTAATGAAATTCTCCCACAAGGATACATATTCCTCAAAATTCATTGTTTTCTGTCTTGAATAGATAATTCACATGTAACATGATTTTTTTTTCACTACCATTCAAAGTCAGTTGATTTTTAAAGATTCCAATAATAAGACACTTAAATTAATGATTTTGTATACTTCTCATTGGATATAATATACCTGTTTTCACAAAAATTATTTTATAAATTCAGCTCAATGGACAATATGAAGCAAATGGAGGGAATTTGCCAACCTTTAAAAAAGGGATATACTGCATAACTAGTACAAGACATAAGTTTGAGAATCTGATTTTCTATCACAAGGCATACAAACAATATTGGGAGTTGAGAACAGTGTTCTATTTCAACAATAGTACAACTTCACAAGCTGTAAGGCAGAGTTGAGATATTAAGTGCCTACTGCCTACATCAACTTTGATTTGTATATAAGAGCTGTACAGATTTCTATACTTGTTATTTTGTATTACATTCTTTTGTGAAGTGTACATATACGTTTTCAATAAAATAAAGATAATTGATTCATTGAACAAACACAACCGAGTCGGAACTGAGTCCAATGATATTCTCCTTTGATTTACAGTTAACTTTCCAAAAGAGTACGTTTGTCAGGAAATTTGGAAAAGCCGAAAAAACGAATAGTTCATTTTTCCCACTGCCGTCATCAAATAGTTCTCTTTTTCCCTCTGATGATGGGGAAAAAACTTGGGAAAAAAATGAAATATTCGATGACGTCAGCAGGAAAAATGAAGTAGACAGCAAGAAACGGCTTTTCTAGTAAAACTATTCATTTTCTTGTTGCGTACACTCCTAATGCAACAATCTTATGATGAGGGATATAAAAACACATAATTGTGTAGAGATGGTATAAAATTGCACTAAGACATGTTGCTGTTGTTTAAAAAAATAAAGTAAAAGCAAGTTAATTAATGCCATGAACAAGTATTTGTGCACACTGAGCACAATGTAGTTTGATCAATAAATATCTAAAACAATGAGAAATTTGGGTAGGCAGAAGAGATATCCTGCATTTACACTTTCCCGAATTTTGTTTCCGCTTAGTTTGGGCATCGTTCGTGTCAGTGCGGGAATTATTTGTTGCAGCATACGGGCCAGTGCTTGAAATGCATGACAGAAAATCAAACATTTTTAATTTTTTGGCACGACAAAATTATTTGGCAACATTCGTGAACACCCCGTGAACTTTACGCAACCAATCGCAACCAAGACATGTCAGTGCATGCCAGTGGGTGCCACTGGCAAAGTGGCATGCGCGTTCCGGACTAGCTCACGACTAGTTCACAAAGAAGTTGCTCAAATCTGCGCACTTGCTACGCATACTCCCCGCGCAGTTTATAGTCTACGTATGTAGAACATGTGATCGAAACACATCTTTTTGACTGATCTCTACGTTAAGAAATCTTAATCAGCTTTCTCTCCTTAAATTGGCAGCAGTTAATCTTATTTCACTCCTACATGGTTTAAAAAAAATTCACAATTCGGCGATGACCACTCAATGGCACACACTGGTACGCAATAATGCGGGCCTGTGCGGGACCAAAATACGGGCAATAGATAGATACAGGTAGAACAAGAGAGCAAAAGGGGGAGAGTGAGTGAGAGAGGGGGAGAGTGAGTGAGAGAGACAAAGAGAGAGCGAGAGAGAGAGAGAGAGAGAGATAGGGCAGAGAGAGAGAGGCAGAGAGAGAAAGAGAGAGGGAGAAAGACAGCGAGACAGAGAAAGCAAGAGAGAAGGAAAACTAACATTGACTCTTTAGAGGATATATCAACATAAATGCCCATGAATAAAGACCCTGTTACAGAACCAATATGTTTCCTCTAAATCTATGTTGAATGGAATTCACATTTGTAATAACTGCTAACTGTTCTACTATGGTAATGTACATCCATCAATGGAAGTTTATTTGTTAGTTAATTATGTAATTTTTCTAAATTAATTAATGTTACGTAATTTTCTTAACACTTCAAATTTTGAAATGCGATTTGATTTCCAAAATCATTTTAGCATAATTTCAAAATAAAGGTTATGCCGACATGGAAACTAATTTTAATAACTGATTTAGGACCAAGGAAACAATTAAGAAGAAAAATCAACTTATTTCTTTGAAAATATAATTTCTCGATTAACTCCCGATTCTGGTTTTGGTTGATCACAGTGGTATTTAATTATACAAGTACTATTTTGTTTGATTATATTTGCATACATAACATCTTACCTGACAAAAAACATTAATACATTTAGTATATATTACACAAGTACCATAATATTAGAGTATACATCTATTTCTCAATGCATGTACTGTGTTGACACTAACTAGTATACACTTGTAGTGACGAGTACGAATACAAAAGCTCTAGGATCTACGTTAACCTTTTCTGTGCCATGTTAACCAACCGATACACTGGCTGATTTGCATCAGTGCAGGTCGGTAAATACAATAGGCAACAATTAACATGAGCATAAGCCCAGGGTACTGTAAATGCTCCATCCAAGTTACCTATTTCCTGTGTTACTAAGATGTTGAGCTACTCTTACACCACATGTGTGCAAAACATCAAGTAATAAATTTCAAAATATGAGAAAAGAATCTGTTGAACTGTTCTCTCTTTTAAAAAAAAAGAAACAGTGTGGCACGGCGGTAATTTTGTGTGGCACATAAAGGGTTAAACATATTTGACTAAAGGGTACATTAGGTCGACACCTAACAATGCGGTTTATTCCGTCATAATAGTGACCCCTACATCAGGTAGACAGTTGGTGTCATTAGGTCGACAGTTGTCTATAGAAATGAGACAAAAACTGTCCTCCTAATGTACCCATTAGGGGTATATATATTAGCATATTACAACAATGTACTATCTACTGTACCTATATACATATATAATGACTTTCTATTATGTCTGAATACAAGATTAAGTAATATTGTCATATTAATAAGTTATAACACAAAACACACAAGATAAACAGCTAAAGCATAAGCAAAAATGATAATACCCCCCCCCCCCAAAAAAAAAAAAAAAAAAAAAAAAGAAGAAGACAAGATCTGTACAAAAGGGGATATTTCTATATCAAGGGTTCATGCAGGCTTTTAATACCTTACCCTATTCTAAAGTCTCATCATTGTTACTTTCTTTGTAAATATTCATAAATTTTGAACTGTGGGTATTATCAATCTATGTCACTTCATTTTCCCCTCATCGCATCAAATCATAAACTGCTTTGCTATTCATCCATGGCATAAACACTCTCAATATGGGAAAATAAATATATTATTCAGCCCAAGAATTTTAACCCATATCAGAGTTTGTTATATATGTGACCCGATGCCTCAAAACCTACAATAAGTCGCCAAAATTCTTTTTCTTGTTTTATACATTTTCTGAAAGTAGAGATTCTCACCTTTCCAATGGTATATCACTTGCCTAGTTTACTCAATAACACCTACAAATATCACATTTAGAATCAGTATGTAACCAGCAATCAATAACTCCTATTCAGAGAAAATGGCCATTTAAGTTCGGAACAAAAGAGTGCTAAACCTTCGCTCTGTGTGTGCGCCCAAGTAAAACTGGGTATTGAAATGGCCATAGCAACAGGTATGAAGGGATTATCAGATTAGGCTGAATTTTGGCACGCTGCTCCAGGAGGACCTATTCATTACTCACTGCAAAAATCAATTTAATACCTTTAGAGGTAAAGTAGTAATCTGGCATTGAATGGAAGTATTACAAAAGCTCTCCAAACATTCATTAGCTCGACAGGTCAAAAAAAGGAGTCATTTTAAAATGCCCCCAAAACATATTTCGAAGTCGAATTACGACTCAAAAACTTGAGACATGATAGAATGATAATGAAACTACCCATTTCTATCAAAAACAGAAAATCGACTGATCCAAGCAAATTTACTATTTTGGGCTGTTTGCTACGTTGTGGTCTGTGCGACTTATTGTAGGTTTTGAGGCGACGGGTCACATATTGCATAAGCAAAAAAGAAATATTTTAAATCACTTGACAGCACATAAACTATAAACAATATTGACAGCAGGAAAAACCCAGGCTGCAGTTTTTGATTTTTAGAAAAAAAAATGCCTGTGCAGTATCAACAATTGAGAAAGCAATAAGTTTTGAAAAAAAACAAACATACACAGTACATTACAGTAAATAAAAAAAAGACATTTTTAATTACATTTACTGAAAATAGAAATACAAAGCGCACTGCTCATATTAAAAAGAAAGAAAAAAAAAAGAAAAGGAAAGATTTGTTTTGTTTTGAAGCAGTTTTATAACTGTGAACTGACTTTGAGAATAAGCATGAATATCAATGCATGATGGAATGCAATTATACCCAAATGTTATAATTTCAGTGCTCACTGCAAGCCTACGTGTATGCATGTGTTTAATAGCCATTTCATATCTTTGAGACTAATCAAGACACCATTACAAAAATGAAAGACAATTGATCATCAGAGGTATGATTTCATCCTTGAGACTACAATGATTCCCAAAACAGAACAGAATATAAAACTATATGAGAGAATCAAAGAAAGGTAGGTCATTATTCTTGAGATCTTATGTAGATACAAACAGTGTTACAATGTCCCAGACACTACCAAAGACATTACCAAGTATTATGGAAATGTATCTTGGAAATATAAAGATAAATTGATCTAAAAGTATATTTTTATTTTCATATTTTGTCTTCTCCAAGCTCTAGTAAGACTTGCCCTAATATAAAAGTGAGATTTGAAAACTCTTTGAGCATAGTCAACATCTGGGGACCATGACCTTTCGTCTTCTCTTGTAATTCACCATATTATATTAAGAAAGTGATGGGCAAATGAAGTAATAGATTAAAGGACAAGTAACCCCACGTGATATTCTAGATGCACCTATTGTCTGCTACGTCTTTCCATGGAGGCTGCCATTTTGTGCATGACACGGATCATTAGGTACCATATGCATTGATAATAGCCTACCTTTACAACAGATACGTCGCTTTGTTCTGATTGTATTACGATTGTTATTGGCCATGGGCCTAGATAATTGACGACCCATGAGTTCTAATAGCCATCCTGTAAAGCAGATTCCTCGCTTTGTTTTGGTATTGTTACGATTGTCTCCGTCCTTGACGTCAATTCTCCGTCCTTGACGTATATTTTTTATGAAGTATATTTTTTATGAACAAATTAAGACCTTTTAAAAAATATATAAAACTAAACTTACATTTCAGAATATGTGACTTTATCTAATATATATTTGTCCTCTAAAAATCAATTACAAGTTAACGATGAAGGAAATTTTACTTGGGATGAAAAATATGTTCGTGTACACATAAAGTAATGGCAGCCCCCTTATTATTGCTAGCAGACGATAACTTGGCTGGAAAATAGTGATTTATATCTATATCCTGTGTTTTTACATGAAATTGCATGTATCAAATAAGAGGCATATACTACACCATTCAAAATAAGCTAATTCATACGCTGAGGTTAATTTCCCTTTAAAGATATGTGATTGCTCCTATTATTTACAATAGTGTCGACTTGGCTTGAAAATTCCATTTTCATTTCTTCTTAATAAGAATCATAATGTAGAACTAAATTTAAAAAAAAAATATTGCATTGTTCGATATGTTTCACACACATTTGTCCTTTCAACTTCAAAATTAGAACTAAAAATATTCTATTATCAATAAACAGCACAATTCAATAAAATTACCAATTAGCTTCATTTCAATAAAAAATTACCAATTACATTCAATATCAATTAAAAAAATCAATTAACTTCACTTCAATAATGACTAAAGTACTTTCAATTCAATAAAAGTGACCCAATAATTCTATTCAATAAAAAAATGAACAAGTACCTTCAATTTCAATAAAAAATAACCAATAAACATTGCTTCAATAAAAAAAAGTTGTGACTAAGTACTTTTAGTTCAATCAAAATGACTTCACTTTCACTGCAATAATAAAAAGGTTAGCAAGTACCTTCAATTCAATTTAAAAAATGCCAGAAAAGTCAAGGCAGCATATGTTCACAAATTCAAAAATTAAATCCATGTACATGCATAATTTATAGGTTTAGATAAGTATGTATCAATATTTTCATATAAAATAATAAAATACCAAAATACCATATATCAATGTATATATGCATTTCATTCATTGTTTCTGTTAGCACCCATGTTATTCAAAAATCATGGAACTTTGATGAGACATACTCTTGTCCCACTAATTTTGGGTGTTGCTCATTTCATTTGCTTTCCTGTCCACGAACTCATGGGTTGAACACCCAAACAGCAATAGATTTACAAAAGGGGTCAATAGTTTCAATTCATTTTGCCCTTTCTTTCCCTTATTCCTCTCTCTCCCTTCTCTCTGCCCCCCCCCCCCCCTTACTCTCTCGCCCATACTCTCTGTCCCTCTCTCTCTCTCCCTTATCCATTTCTGTATCTTTTTGCTCTCTTACACTATCAACCCCTCCCCAATGCCCCTCTATTGAATGTCCATTGCAACATCTTCATACATATTTAAGTAGTTAAACATTTCCCCACAATGAAAGTTTTTTTTCTGAAAATGATGAGGTGCTTCTCCAGCAGTGTTCTAGCACGTAGAATACTTGCCTACATTTGGTATCAGGATATGAACCAATGGCAATCACAAAGGTACACCTCTACCACGGGATCTCCTTCTTGATCTCCTAAAACAATGATATAAAAAAAACATACAAAATTATTACTATACAACATTTGTTAACCCCTTCTGTGTCACCAAGATTTGGGAACAATTGCCAGGAATGAATGTTAAAGAGTTAAAATTTTGGCTTAAAATGATTGGTGTCATTGTTGAAATCTGGCTTTAAAATATTCATTTGAATAAACTTCATAGTAAAGGTAAATACATAAAGATGCATACAATGTAGATATGAGAATTATATATTTATAAAAATCATGACCTTTATAAGATGTTTACCTTTGTTATCTTGAAGTTATTTCTTAATTGCAATGTAACTACCTGATTCACACACTTAACCCATTACCCACGGGAACCGAGTAGCCCCTGTATTGAGCCTATGGGAATGAGATAATTCAGTAGTCAACGGGTTAACATTTAGCTCACCACCCCATCCCCTGGTTCTCAATGATACATGTACCTCAGTGGGATTTTTATTCTCTCCTGAAAATTTCCAAGACAGAAGTTTATAATAACTTGATTAATTTACCAAGGAATTAAAAAAGAAATCACAATCAATATTGATCAAGCCCCAGGTCATTCACAATCCAATCGATTATGGACGTAACATCTGTATGGACCAACTGTGCAACTTTTTATAAGACACGCCCAGGTATATATTTGAATTATGCTACACATAATATACTTGGTTATTTTGATAATTTGAATTAATAATGAAACATGATCTAAATTGTGGTAGATAAGCAAGCAAGCAGTCTTGTCTAAAATGAGAGTTATATCTAGCAGTAATGAATGTTAAAGACGTTATGAATATGATTTATCTACTTCAACACACTAGAACTAAAGTATATGATTGACAGAAAAAGTAAATTAAGACATACAAGTGAGCAATGAATGTGTTAATGATGGATCTACTCACATGGATAAACTACATGTGGGGCATTATAAGTCTTACTACCTATTAGGCTGCTCTTCAGGAACACTCCTGCACATGATGACAATGACCTTGAGAGCATACAGGAGAGCACACACCCAGGCAGAGACAAGACGAACCCAGAACGGGGGCCAGGTTCGATGAAGGTTCTCTAAAGTTGCACTCTCCGGGCTGGTAGGGTGGAAATACATGCCAAGAAAGAGTAAAGATATTAGTGATACCAAAAAGATGTTCATGTTGTCAGTACAATACACAAAATGCCCGGAACAATAATGTATTATAAAGTATATAACAAACTGCATACCATGATCCTATGCCTCTGATTGGTTAAAACTACAGGCATGAAATTCGCTATTGACTGCAGGGCAGTAGCAAGAAATATTGACTGGGCATAGTTGTACTTAATACGCATACAATGCAAGGACACAATAAATGCGCATGAACTCAACAATGGATATGTGCAGTGAGACATACTGTAAATGTAGAAATATTCGCGGTACATTAATTTTTGCGGATTTCGCGCTATTTTCGGCGGGCGCGAATTCTAGAACTCGCGAAAATATTACCCTGATTTCCTATGCGGGTTGAATTGCGCGCTTCAGCACATACATGTATGTATGTGTGTGTCCAACTCATTTTTGAGCACGTGTGTGTAGTTGCGCATGCCGTATGCATTTGAATGTACCGCGTGTGTGTAAATTAATAAATGGAGTGGGTGTACATACCAGCGTGTAATTGTGCAGCGCGAATTTAAGAATTTAAGTCAATATATGAATTTTGGTTTGTACTCACTGTAATATCATAAACCAAGGTAAAAATACATTATATATATGAGGCGTACTCTTTAACAAAGCTGATGGCTCTTTCTAAATTTGGTTTAGGGGGGGGGGGGGGGGGAGGGGGCACATCATCCTTGGCATTTCCCTCTACTATTACATAGTATTACATATATACATGTATACCCTACTGCCCTATAAGGATATTGGGGAGCTCGTGGAAAGTAGAGTCTCATCATGCATAAATCTACCCTACAGATGCTCTTGAATGTAAATATTACAAATATCATACATATATTCATTGTAGTCATTCAAAATGAACATAATTATCATCTCAATTATCTTTATCTCTTACACTCTCTATTTTGCTCACGCTCCCTCTCTCTTTCACTCCCTCTTTCTCTCTTACTCTTTTTTTCTCTCTCTCTCCTTTCAATGTTTTTCTCAATACCCAAAGTCACCTCCAATTAGCGAATGCCATCATTATGTAGGTAAAGTGAATGACTGTCTCTGTCTCTGTCTTTCTTTTTTTTCATTAAAGATCACATTATAAGAAAATTCCATCAAAGTAAATATTGGCTTAATACATTTTATTGCATATATGGCATAAATTAAACAAGGTTATCCAAATTTAACGCTTGGAAACATTTGAAGTAATGATTATTATCAATTATAAAACGGTAAAATACAGCCCCCGATATAGCAGCTGAAGAGCTCCTCAACGCTGCTGAGATGTGTGACGACACACCAGGGGCCAGTCCTGTCTAAGCAGACGATGTCCCATAACATCTTACACATTTTTCAGTGCCTGTTTTGTCATCTCCTCTTCACTTATTTCTCTTACTTGACTAGCGTCAGTCTTAATGTTAGTCTGTTGCCTCACTCTTAACTTCGTGTATGGTATTATTTTGATGAAAAATGCAGCGTTAAAAAAATAAAGGAATCAGTCACTTGTAAACAAAATAGGACGCCATTGAATTTTCAGCTGCTTGCACCGGGGCATGTTCGGCGTTTCAAGAGGGAACGAATACCATCCATGCTATTATTCGGAGGGCTTTTCAATTTGAAAATGGGGTTTATTTCATTGATCATTGACCCTTCTCCTGTGTATTTACAATCAAACGGTTTTAGTTATCAGAATCAGTTTCACTTTCCCTTTTAGAATGGTGTGAAATAAGGTCATGTTATATATACCAAACTCTTTATAATTTGATAAATAATTGCATTGCAATTACGTTCATTCATTATAGGACGTCGTCTGCTTAAGCAGGATCGATCCCTTGTGTGACGACATCAAAACATCGCTATATTTCTGGCGAATCCTCGGATATTCCAGATGCTGAGAAGAGCTTTTATTTATGTTGTTTTTATAATCATCAGATACGCAGTTGACATAAAACTTACGATTGCCATCTGTAAGCTTCCCAGTTTCTAGTGATACATTAATTTCCATATTTGTGATTTTCTTGTAATGTGATCTTTAAATGTTTTTCTCCACACCTGAACTCACCTGTACCAGTTAGTGAATGTCATCATAGTATAAAGTGAATGAATGACTCTCTCTCTCTCTCTTTCTTTCTCCAAATGTTTTTCTCCACACTTGAACTCACCTGTACCAGTTAGTGAATGTCATCATAGTGTAAAGTGAATGAATGACTCTCTCTCTCTCTCTTTCTTTCTCCAAATGTTTTTCTCCACACTTGAACTCACCTGTACCAGTTAGTGAATGTCATCATAGTGTAAAGTGAATGAATGACTCTCTCTCTCTCTCTCTCATTCTCCAAATGTTTTTCTCCATACTTGAACTCACCTGTACCAGTTAGTGAATGTCATCATAGTGTAAAGTGAATGAATGACTCTCTCTCTCTCTCTTTCTTTCTCCAAATGTTTTTCTCCACACTTGAACTCACCTGTACCAGTTAGTGAATGTCATCATAGTATAAAGTGAATGAATGACTCTCTCTCTCTCTCTCTCTTTCTCCAAATGTTTTTCTCCACACTTGAACTCACCTGTACCAGTTAGTGAATGTCATCATAGTGTAAAGTGAATGAATGACTCTCTCTCTCTCTCTCTCTCTCTTTCTTTCTTTCTCCAAATGTTTTTCTCCACACTTGAACTCACCTGTACCAGTTAGTGAATGTCATCATAGTATAAAGTGAATGAATGACTCTCTCTCTCTCTCTCTTTCTTTCTCCAAATGTTTTTCTCCACACTTGAACTCACCTGTACCAGTTAGTGAATGTCATCATAGTATAAAGTGAATGAATGACTCTCTCTCTCTTTTTTTCTCCAAATGTTTTCTCCACACTTGAACTCACCTGTACCAGTTAGTGAATGTCATCATAGTATAGAGTGATGCCAGGAGGAATGTAAGATGAAAGAATGAATAGCTGTATATAGTTTTCTCTTCTTCATTAGCAATCACTCCCCAAGTACGATGGGGTCCTGAAATGAGCAAAAGCATGAAATATTTCTTCCTGTCATCATTTTTTTAAAAACGTTTAATGAGATGCTGTACATATACCTGGACAACAATATGGGAATACAATGACAGTGCCCTGTACTAATAACAAAAAAGGAGATGTCATTAAAACAAAATCGCAGAAGACTACATATACTGCGACCTGTACATGTATATAAATCCATCCCCTATACTGAAGTCACTCCATGTATAATGAGCTTTCTTACATTCTCCTTACAAAACAAGCTTCATGTCCTGTTGGTAGAATTATTGATAAATTACATGTATATTTTTTTTATAACACAAAAGTCAACAGAATAGTTGACTGGGAACATTAATCGTGAGGCTTATTGCCTTCAGTAGTTTATGAAAGGTGAAAGGAAGAAAAACAGATTTGGATTAATAAGATGCTGCAACATGTAGATTTGTGACTGATTTACATACAGGTATATGTACAGGCATATAAATTCAATAGCTGATTTTTACCCATCAGTTTTGTCAGAAATCATCATTTATGTCTCAATCTAAATATAAAAAGAAATTCACACCGAAGGACTACTGAACAATTTAGTACATACGAAAACAGATATTGAAGTAGAAAACTAGGGTACATTATGAGATAGAGTAGTGCGAAACCAGAAACGTTCGCAACATGAAACTTCTGCTATTTCTAAATGACAGCCATTTTCACAGCAGGGAAGTTTTGCTAATTGCATATATTTAGTATTGTGTCAAATGTAATTAATATGTCACAGCATGAAACTTTTGCGGGTATAAACCACTCGCGAAATTCGCGAACATTAACTGCCAGCGAAAGTTTCTGGTTTTAAAGTAGCACTGCTTCTAGCACTGCAATGGGTTACTTACACGTGGTAACTGGCCACACCTAGCCAATCTGAAAGACTGGTATATCATTCTTGATACTTACCATCAACTTCATCCCCATCAATTTCATTGTGACAGCAGCACCAAAAGTTCTTGTTGGCATTGCCCTTCAAATAGAATAAAGAGGAATTAAATGTATTTAAAATATTAGTATTTATACATACACATAGATGTAAAACACTATGTTGCATGATGTACACATCTTAAATAATGTAACCTCTCTCTCGCTTTTATTGTCTTAATGTTCAGTGGTGGTTTCATGACTGTAACCATCTGCAGGTTTGATTATTCATAACAAACTTTATACCAGTATTGAATGTTGTATCGATGTGTCATTCAAGAAGTATGAGTGAAAATCCTGTTTCACTACATGCACAATTGCACATGTACTACCATCATACATTCTTGGTCATTACCATGACCTCCTAAAATAATAGTTGAAACAAAGAAGAAAATAACAACAACAGCAAACACCCACTAATCGGTTTATGGAAACTACAGTCATGTAGGCTACTCAGTCATTAGGAAGGATGAAATGGAATGCAGCTTCCAATGATTTATCATAATATAGCCATATAAAACTTAACCTTCATTTCATCATGACCCCGCAAAATACCCTTAAATGACTCCTCCAGATAATTAATACAGTGTACACATATCAACTAATATGAAATCGGGAACAAACATAGTACATTTTGTATTTTAAGTAAATTGAAAAATATTTTCTTCCTAAAGACATTGCAATGTATAGTTCATGCATTCAGAGTGAGCATGATGGAAAACATTTCCTTATAGGCCCATGCTTCTTTCCTAAACTATTCTCAGAAGATCATGTATACTGCATGACTGCAGATTTCCATCACCATTTACTGGCCTCTCACACTTTCATTTACCACAAATTGCTTCATAATAGCATCAGATCAAGAAGGTCCTACAAATAATTGACCATACTCTATCATACTCTATGCTCAAAATGCTTAGTCTGCAAAGCATCTGAAACTCTGAATATAGTATCACATGAACTAAACACTCACTTCTTCATCAGGAGCAAAAGTAGTACATGGAGTAAATGTAGATGTTGAGGAACGTATACTGCAAATCATAACGATGATCAAGACATGCCAATAAGCAAGCAAAGAAAAAGGAAATCATGCATAAGATATAGCAAATAATACTTCTAAATGACAAATCAAAACACACGTAAAATAAACAAAATTGCATGTTGCATACAAAAGCAAACAGTGACACAACTTACATCATTTAGCCTACCCTATACTAAAATCATAATGAACATAGAAATAATTTTGCTTAGAGTGTGACTGTCTCCTATTTTACAGATTACAGGCACATGGTGTTAAGATAATTACATGGAAATGAAAAAAAAAGGAAATAAAGGAGTTGCCTTTTTCAAAACTTATTTCACTACTGTGAAGAATTAGTGAAAAAATGTCTGATTTACTGTAACTTTGAATAAAAAAATGAAATTAAGTAGGAAAAAAAAAAGACTCTTTCTGTTCCCATTCAGCTCAAGCAAACTGCAGCATAGAATACAAGTATAATCCATATAAGAGATATATAAATCTATGATTTCAAGTCTATTTATTTCACTAGTCCAATATTCATCAACTCCTGGTACTGTACTCTAATAACAAATTTTCTCTGAAACACATGATATACTGCGTGACTCAAAACAGGAAACCCATATTCATATTCAAATATCTTTTAAAAACTTAAAATTGAAAATTAATAATCAAGGTGTCAAATTAAAGAAAACATCACACATCTAAAGCTGTAAGTAAGATCAATATGTACTAATTACAATATTTGGGAGTGAATCTGAGTTTTCCTTTTAGGTAGTTTAGCAAAATGGAGTTGCACGAAAAGACGTGTCCAGAATGCAAAATCGCGAAACTTTTTGTGATAATGATGCATTAAAAGTTGTAGTTTTGACATATCTAATGACAGTTTTGGTCATATTAAGCCTAATTAAAGTATTTCTACCTGGGGGGTATTTCATAAAGCTGTTCGTAAAGTCACGCATGACTTTATGAATGACTTGAATATGAAGGGCCAGATAGGATGCCCAAAGTTTTTCCTGACGTTTTAACAAAGTTGACTGTATTTCCAATAACCTCAATTTTAAAAAAATGGCCAAAAATATGCTTTCCATTAAAAATGTTTGTTATATTAAGAATGTTAATCACATTTGCACAGTTCAACTTTAGTTGATGCAGTTAAAAAACGATTGAGCATCCCATTTGGCTTGTCATATATAAGTCATTGGTAAAGTCATGCGTAACTTCACAGCTTTATGAAACACCCCCCTGGTCTATGGTCTATGGCTTAAGTTATAATTTTCAACAATATGCACTTTGTGTTGCGGACGCGTCTTTTTGTGCCACTAGTACGTTTTTGCTAAGCTACCTTAGTGGCTCACACACTGTGGAGTGCTTCCTTATCATGCAGAGAATGTTGAATGAGTGCATAATGGAATATAGATCAATGGAACCGTATGAAAAGAAACACATGGAGTAGACCATATGTTTACCTGTATCTGTAGAGGTCTAGGTGTATCAGTCATCCTATAGCTGACATAAAGAACATTCAATCCACTACAAATCATTAAATGTCTTCCAAAATCAGATTTTACATGACAATGGACATTAGAATTTAAATTTATGATTCAGTTAAAAATATTTTAAGCATGGCCACAGAGGGAGGGGGGGGGAATTTTAAGTACTGGTATTTGTAAACACATTGAACATTGTGGTGGCAGCTTTGTTGTTCAATTTGTTGGCACAATAAGCTGTATACATGTAGATCTACAAAACAAGCAAAAGCTCAAGTAAATGCTTATATGCGAGAACAATAGTTCTTTTCGTTATGTGCCACGAAGCACGCCTATGTGGGGAACTTGAACAACTGAGGCGTCCGTATAGTCGAAAAGCTTATCAACCCTCGTACACTTTCCAAACAGAGTGATTTGATCATACTGCTGTTTATATGACAAAATCGTTTGATTCATTAACTTATTTGTTTTTTGATCCTTTAAGTGTAGTACAGTGTAATCTACCAAACAGACTTAAAGAGAAAATGAAACAATTAAAGATGCAAAAATAATGGCTAATCTTCTCTGATATATACAAGTCAAGCATAAGGCCAAGCTAATATGAGAGGAGCTTGAAAATATCAAGCAAACGCTTGATGATGAAACCTAATTGTTTTCTATTCAAGCAAAAAAGTTTCTTACAAGAAGAACCCCCTTCCTTTTGTTTGCTATATAGCATTTGCTAGGCTTTGCTAGTTTTATAGATACTCCCCATTCATTTGGGTTGCCCATCCCCCTTTCCCCTGATTACAAAATAAGCTGGCTTTGCAAATGGCCTACTGTGCATGTAAATAAGTGAATTATATCATTATTGACAGACCTTCATGTATGTCACCACCTACAATACTTCAGATGAACAAAGAAACTACATGTAGACTATATGAGAAATGGAAGAAAGAACATTTCCTCTTAAGCTTCCTCTCTTCTTATAAACAGCTAAAATGTCTCTTTCCCTTGAGCACATAGTAATGATTCAATCAGGAGATTCAAAACCTGACCTGGTGTTCATACCTCCAAACAACATATTTCTCTTCATGTATCAGTACCAACTTTGCATGCTTTCAGCAAACGCTGAAGCCATGGTAATAAAAACAAGCACCTCTAAATCGATTTTCTGGATTTCATTGTTACATGTATGTAAAACATTACATGTACATAACATATGAAAGAAAGAATACTGGTGTTTCTAAATTATTGAATTGAAGAAAAAAAAATTCCACAGGGCTATCAGGAGACTTGTATTCAACATCAAATTAAAAGAAAACAGATCTTTCTTTTAATGCTATTATGGTTTTACATATACAATGCAATGATAGTTTTCACTTAATAAAAGTTGAGAGCTTTTTACCAAACACCAAAACACTTTAAAAGCAATATAAATTAGGCCAGGTGTTTACATGTGTTAAATTGAAATGAAATTGACAGTTAACTAAATGCATGACTTTCATACCAGGTACTTGAAATATCTTGAGATTAATACTATAATAAAATCAGTTTGGTTTTTATTATGAATTTCCGAGGGCAGCATTCTAGGCCCTGTTTCATAAAACTTATAATCAATAACAACTGCCACATATCTATGACAATTTGCTCTCAGCCAAACAGATATAAGTATTTCAGTAGCTTATAACTGTTACTGTAACTTGATATAAATATCAGGTTTTATGAAACAGGGTCCAGATCACCAATAAGAATATGATACATACTTCCTGATAATAGGCAATTGAAACTAAATCTTGTCATATTCATTATATGTGTTGACATGAGCAGCTGCCAAGTGTGGTGTGCGATGTATATATACATATTTTATCTACTAAACCTACATAAAAAAAACTACCAAGATCCAGACATAATCCGTAATAAAAATTGCATTTCTCATATAAAATTTCTCAAAATGAGCAAATTTATTTTATTCAGCAATTTAGGTGCAGACAAAAAGCAAGATGAATGCGACTGCGTCTCCTATATGCCTCCACCTAAATTCCGTTGATGGCTTAAACTGTTTTTGAAATATTGTGAAAACCAGAATAAAAAGCCTCTAACTAATGTTAATTCACCTCTGACATTTGATCTAACACCTTACAACCCAAAAGTCTTATCACTTTATCTCCTCCTAGTCATGAATACAAAATAGTTGAGATATGGTGATAACAAAGATAAAAAAAACATTAATTTCACATACACCTGTATAATGACCTCTATGACCTGTCACCTTTGACCTACGTGAACAAAAATCTAATCAGTTTGTCTCACTATGGCGATGCATACTAGTTCCAAGTTTGAAGTTAATGGATGAAATGGTTCTTGAGATATCGCGAGAACGAGGCTAACACCTGAAATTTCAGAAATTGACCTGTGACCTTTGACCTACGTACCCTTTGACCTACGTACCCCAAAATCTAATCAGATCGTTTTCCTATGGTGATACATACTAGCACCAAGTGTGAAGTTAATACCTCAAATGGTTCTTGAGTTATCGCGAGAATGAGGCTTACACCTGCAATTTTTGAAAATTGACCTCTGTGACCTCTCACCTTTGACCGACGTACCCCAAAATCTAATCAGATGGTCTTCCTTTGGTGATACATATTAGTATCAAGTTTGAAGTTCATACCTCATGTGGTTCTTGAGTTATCGCGAAAACGAGAAAGCGAGACTGCTGGACAACCCGAAAACATAATGCCTCCGGCACCACCTTCGGTGGGCGGAGACATAATGAGATTTAATCATTGACACTTTTATTTCTTATCATGCACAAGTTTTGCAAATTGCTTGGAATCATAGTGTCAAATGATTCAAGTACATGAACCTTGAATCATTTGATACTACTACATGTACGTTTATGCAAAACGAACACATGTGAACATTTTGGTTGGATAGCAAAATGAGTGAGATTTTGGGGCAAGTGTGAAAGAAGGCAAAATACCAACCAGGAGGCAGCACTGTGGAAGCTGGGGTATGCAATGTTTGAGACAAATTGGGTGGGGCTTACATCCTCTTTTAAAAGTGATTCAACAATTACTTTGGCAACATTGCTCCATGCTTTATTTTGTCAAAGAGAGAGATTGCAGCTTGAGTTGGGATTGGGTTGAGGTAAAACATCAGTGTATACACCATGTAAGTTAATTTGTTTGTTTTTTATATTTCACTTTGTAGTTCCAACTCTTGAGCACACAATATGCATATGGTGATTTACAATAAATTCTCTTATGCTTACCATGCATATAGCACCATGCCCAGGAGTAGAATGGTTGCAACTGCAGCACTCAGCAGCTCTCCATAGGAACTGTCAACCAAGATGGCTGAAGTGAGACTAGTTGGGGCACACAATACTAATGTTGTGTTATAGATTGGTGTGTTTGTTGTCTCATTGTAGCCAACTTTAGTCAAAGCTGAGGAGGAAAACACCATATAAGATGAATATTTTGGTTCCATGGCACATTTGCTCTGGCATTAATTGCTATATAATGTATATGGTCAATATCCGTCATGCATGAAAAGAATCTGCACACTTGATTGGTCCAATGCGTGTCATGTGACAAAATACAATTCCCACTAGACTCATGCATATGACCAATTTGCCATCGGAGGTAACATCTGACATCACGATCCGTGTATAGAAGTACTATTCAGGGATCCTATATACGCCGTATGACATCACACATGAAAAGTGCGTACTATTGTGAAGATAAAAAATTTCGCTCATCTATCATGTCTATTGTTTTATGCACCGGCGCATAATGATGAAATCATCCCCCCAAATTCATTCCTTAGTCAAAACTGTTCCTGTACAGTGTAGATGATCATTAGAAGAACATCACATGATTTAGGCTTTAGTTCAAGATGACGGATATACATGTATACTGCCTACATTAGAGTCTTCCAGTGACGTGAAGACGATCATTTTCCTTCGGGGCTGTGCCCCTCATGAAGGTAGATGTGGTTCCCTTCACTTCGGGGACCATAGTTCCAACCAGACCCTCTTATGACAGTATATATTTGTATACTAAATCAATTCCTTCTTTCAACCCTGGATCAAACACTATACCTACACATGTAACCCTAAACCTAACCCTATAGTTTTGACAAATATAAATCCCAGAGTAATTGTCATTAGAACAAATGTTCAATCATTGATTATATATATGAGTAATGCTACAGGCCATACAGAGACAACACAGACGTACACGTACATGTCCATATATACACATAATATTATCATTGAAACATATTGAAAATGATGTATGCCTAGAAATAGCAAGTGTTACACCACTGTTGTTATTCCCTCATATGTTAAACTTGCATCTTACTATACAAAACCAGATTATGCTACTAAACTAAACATAGAAGGAACTTACTTTCCATTGGTGGTTCAATGACGATTGCTGAGAATGTTAGATACATAACATAAGCTGAGACAATGGATGCTTGGAGTAAGCTGGCTCTTGGACCATCTGGTGATTTAACACATAAACATGAGAATGGAACTGAGTGAATTCATACAAAGAACAAAGATTGATGATTCACTTTAAACAAGAGCCCCAGGGGGCACGACGCTCACCTGAGGTGGATCAATTCACATCTGGTGCATGTTCTTTCTAGCACATGAACAACTTTCATTCTTCATCTATAGAGGTATCTCTATACACAATACCAAGTCTGAGCTTCCTACCAAGTTCGGTTAAATTCCAATCATGGGTTTTGGAGAAGAAGCTGAAAATGTAAAAAGTTTATGGATGGCGGACAACTTGCCCCACCCCCCCCC
>CM046860.1:42233300-42292817 GCA_025617745.1 Heliocidaris erythrogramma | reverse complement strand
GACTTAAGATGACGAGAGAAGGATAGAGAAAAAAAAACGATTTTAGGAAGTTACTTGCCTTTTGTCAATGAAGGAATAATTATTATTCCCTGGGCCTATGTTGTAGAATGATCAAGTGGACATCCAGAAATACTGGCAGGTTATTTTCCTTAGGGATGCTTGAAGAGACTTAACACGTAAGACAGGGGCAGATCCAGGATTTTGTAAAAGGTGCACGATTCCGAAATATTCTGACAAGTAAAATGAAAAGGTTTTCACATATTTCTTGTTCTAATTTGATCCTAAATCCCTAACATGTAAAATGCCTTGGGTGTCAAAATTTGAAAGGGAGGAAACATTTTCGGTGGTGTGCCACTTGGGTATTAAATGGGAGCATGGGCCAGTTGTTGAAAAAAAAAATATGAACAATTCCGTAATATGCTTTCATGCGCCGACAGAAATACTCATCTCCGTTTAATGAGGTATAATCAGGGGATAAGCTTTCATTAATTTGCCTAACTGAAATCATTTGGTTGAATTAGTGTTTGTTTCGTGACTAATTAAATTTAATGTGGTTGATGCGTAAGTCTCATGTTTTTAAATCATGTAACTTCTGTAAAGGTACACCAATCTAATAGGCATACAACTCCTAGTAAATATATCCATATAAACACTGACAAAGTAAATTGTCAAAAGTATATGCTTCTATAAGAATGTTTGAAATCAACAATTAACCCATGGACTACGGGAACCGGATGTCTCCTGTATTAAGCCTATCAGAGTTAAAAGAATTCAGTAGTCAACGGGTTAATATTCTACATCATGATAAGCACTAATCTTGTTCGGCAAACTATCGATACACTTGCTTTTTTTCGAAGGATTTCGTGGTATTCGATAAAATGTCAAACACATGGCCAATATCTTAGGAACTGCCTTGTCTTAGACGTTTTAATAATATTACCTGTATCTTTTTGTACGTGATAAAATGACTTTTCAGGAGAATTAAAGAATCGGTCAATGAAAAAAAATATTAGTATTTTGATATAATGTTATATTTTAGTGTAAGATCATTGTTTGCAGAGCGCCATTAGCGTCATACCTGAAGGATACTGGCGCTATATAAATATCCATATCAGCATTATTAATTATTACTTAATTATGTTGGCAAGCTAGAGATACCATTTAAAATGGCTCTCTCTCTCTCTCTCTCTCTCTCTCTCTCTCTCTATTTATCTCTTTTGCTCTCCCTCTCATTATCTCTTTCTCTCTCTGTCTGTCTTTCCTCTCATTACTGGTATTTACATGCACATGCAACTGTGAAAACCTTGTGTATTAAACAGGATTAAACGATAAACAAACCAATGTATTTTGAACCCTCTAAGATTTGAAATACAAGTATCTATTTGCGGAACAAAAGGGTGCAACCAGATCACCATATACATTATTTAAGACCACTTTATACATCCTTTGCTGCCAGACGAGATTTCATCCGGGTCCTTAAGGTGACCTAAATATAGTTCCAAGCCGAACGGGTACTCGAAATGAAAACTTATTTCAGATTAGCCGAGGCTATGACATTAATCTCGACAGACACCCTAACCGCCATGGATGCCGGCTTCCATAACTTACTCACATTTCAGAGGACGACGGTACGCTAAAATGAAGTCATCCCTGATTCGATTACCAGAAACCTCAGCTCGCCCGGGAAGATGGAGAACAATAATTGGGGTAAACCACTTGACTTAGTGTAACCTTGATGGCAACCTTAAAAGGTTAGATATAAGCAGACAGACTGAGGCAATGACCCTCCAACAAAAGGTCAAATTTGTGATGTCACATACCTCAAGGGATTAATTTCCCGAGAAGAGTCAGAAAGTCTCCTTATTTCATCTTCCTCTCGAGTGAAAGGGTGTTGTTGAGCTGCTTTGATTGCAATGTTTGTGATGGCAGGCTTTCAGGTTTTATGTTATGGATTTTGATTTTTAGGTTAGCAATTTGTCTGTTGCTTGTCTGACGTAATTAAAATTATGAGAGACCATGGATGGTGGTTAACGTACTGGGCAATTCCACATGAGGAAAAATCCACAATTCCACACTCACAAAAAAACACTCTCTTTTTTTCCTCCGGCATTTCTACCTGTAGCAATTTTATCTCGGTCGTTCTTTTACCGGCGATATTTTTATATATCTGTAGATATCTGGCATTTTTACTCTGACATGTTTCCCTCTGATTATTGACATCTGGTATTTTTTCCTCAAACATTGTTACCTCTATCACTTACACCTCGTTCGGGAGAATGTGCTCAAGGTTAACATTTCACACCAAACAGTCAACCCAGAACACATCCAGCCTTATAATGTATAAGGAGCAGATATATTTATTGAATCTTCTGCCTATCTTGACAAAAAGCGGCATTTCAGTTATTTGGACATAAATGGCGTTATAGTGGCAAAATATTCAAGTATGCCTAATGGGCCGTAATCTTGAAAATTGGAGTCAAAGTAAGCCTGTGGGATGTGCGTGTTTCTACTTATCAAAGATGCGTAATTCATCACAAATGGACAAAATTTAGGACTGTCTTGCACATAGGACATCTCTTACAGGCCTTTTATGATAAGTATAAATTGTTTTTTATGGCGCCAAGTCGAGAGGTATGAACACTTATTTTGTCTTTAATCATTGGTGCGATCTGTTTAAAAAAAATGAAGGCGTTTGTCTACATTGCTTCTCGCTGCATGCCCAGGTTCATAAATGGGCACCCGGTAGGACATTAGCGTTATTGTTGTTGAATTACCACAAAACACTTGTTACTGTTTGTAGCTGTGAACAGCTTCAAGAATATTGACTGGAATACATTCTGAATTGATCAGTAACTTATTAAGTGAAAAGTGCTGAAAAGAAAATATTGTTCATATTCATAACGCATCCGATTCAGACAAAAATACTTACAAAGTGTGAAATAATATCCCTCTTCCGTGTACATGTACTTTGCAACAGCATGTTTAGTACAACGTCACGGTTCATGAATGCTTCGAACGCTAAATATTTTTTTTTATTTCTTTATAAAGAATTATATGATTAATTTTAGTACAAGATATGCATCCAGCCAAACAATTTCAAAAAGGTCCGTAACCCTGAGCAGAACCGCATATGGGATAAATCATGGATTTAAATTCTATGGCCGTATAGGTCTGTGGTTAAAAGTATTAATGTCCCACGCTTGGCTAATGTTCTGTAAGCATGTCGCCATGAGAGTGTGAAGTTATTTGCTCCGCGGTGTGATGAGCATGAAAACTAGATTTGGGGAGATTAAAACTATTCCATGTTGACATTGGATTCATCTATGTTACACATCATTGCATGTTTGAAAAGAGCTGTTATAATGGACTTTATGTCAGGATGCAACCAACTTCCCATCTTTATGATAAGATATTAATGTGGTATATGTTGAGGTTTTTTAACAAAATGGGCCATCTGCCTTTCAATTATTAATAACTGCATTTTCGTTTCCTGTTCACTTCATTTTTTTATATCTCTCTTCTCATTTATTCCTGACTAAATCAGCTTTATGTAAAAAATTACATAGCACGAAAAAAAAAAGAAATACCCGGTCGGTAGCTCAAAGATACAAGTCATAAGTAGTCTCAGTAGGATAATTATCGTTTAATATGATTTAATGTAGATAGCTTTCAAGATAATGATCCCACAACAGATCAATTTCAATATAAAAGGCATTATAGGTGTGATAGGAAATTAGGACTTCTGATAGCTTTCTGATTATATTGACCTACTAGTTCCAAAGTTTGAGCCTTCAATTCTCATACGGCTACACATCGTGGAAAATAATTATAAATACATCACTTTTTTTGCACTCAAAAGAGTTAAACGAAAGAACAGAAAGCGACATAAAAAAAAATCAGCTGTGCAGCATTAATGTTTTATATCGTTTCATCTCCATATGGACGAATTTTACAATTCAATATTTCTATAAGTAGTTTTATAGCCCCTTTTAATCATGTTTAATCGTAGTTTGATGGTGTAGTATGCGATGGGTTTGACCCATTGCCCACGGGAAACGCGTCATCTATGTATTAAGTCAACGGGAATTAGATAATTCAGGAGTCAGTTGGTTGACAGACAGACAACAGGGCAGTCACTACAAAAGTCACACTGCGTTTTCAGCATAAAGACTGCATGAGTACACTAATAAAGATTCAACACATAAATGTATTGAATAATAGACCAAACAAAAACTACCATGGACCCTTTCTTGGCAAAACTCCAGTCATAGTGCCAAAGAACCTTCCGGAATTGAATAGGTTCACAAGGCACTATAAACATTTACATTCCCTCTGCCGTGGAAGCAGACACCTTTTGTAAAAGTTTTCTTTTAAGTTAAAACAAGATCATGTCACGTCTTCCTATTTTCTCTCGAGGGTACCATGAACTTGCTTTTGTACTTGGGTGGAGTTAATGGCTGATCTATTAGATGTGTAACCCGTTAAATAACAAGCCTCGCGAATTGTCTCCTTTGTAGTGATTTAAGCATCACCGTATATAATAGTCACGTACATCCTCTCAATTCAACCCCAGAGCCCACTTACTCCAGTTCCTCAGATGTCCAGCTCCAGATTTTCCTCTCAATATATAAAGATAAGTGCTCTTTAAGGCCTTTAACTGCTACACGAACTTTTTACTGACCATTTTGGGCTGTCCAGAGAGAGAGGGGAAAATAGATGTAAAAAGGGAGAAAAGTACCTTGGAGAATCTTTCCTTCTGTAAAGGAGAGCGCTAGTAAGTTTTCTTAAAATGCATCAGTCCTGAAATTCTGTCCCTACTATTCTCCGAGGTCCATTGGGTCTTTGTGCTAGTCTAATTGCTATTGATTGAATTTTTTGTTGTTTGTGTGAGATTTTGTGGGTGTGGGCGTGTTTAGCCGTGTGTCCGAGGACATTTTCGGACAGAGAACAAAAAAAAAAATCATGAGAACAATGGTCCTCGGAAGCCGGACAATAGTCCTCGAACGTCGAACAATGAGTTTGTGCCTTATTCCGTCGACTGTCCGAGGACGGAGGAACAATAGAGCAACAATACTTGTCCTCGGAAGTAAAGCCATGTAAACGTGTGGGTGTGTGTGTGTGTGTGTGCGCGTGTGTGTGTGAGCGTGTAGAACGCGAAAACAATATGATATTCCTGCAAAAGGAAATTGTAGAATAAGAATACATTATACAAATTGGGAACAAGTTTAGAGCAATCTTACAAACAGGTGTTACTTCTTTGGTTTCATCATTGCCATCACTAAAGGCAATGTTTCTCTTTTAACCCTTTCAAGACAATTGACCACATTTTGTGGTTTGGCTCAATAACTTTTGATTCAGAGCTCTAAAAAATCAACCAGATGCATGAGTGGAAAGAGCAAAACTTTTGCACACATTGTTTCCATTTCTGTTGCATGACCATATTGCGTTTGATGCCAGGATTTTTTAAAAAGGAGAATAAGCTCTAAAATCCTTAAATTGGCAACACATTGCGAGATTCATTGTTTTCTTTTATTGCAATTTGCCATTATTTAAACTTTTTGACAAAGTTTCAGACCATGGATATTGTTTCAGAGACATTACATTTTATTAAAACCATGTAGCACTAAAAGAAAAATATTATTGTTGCCAATTTGAAGAACAAAATGTGATCAATTTAGCCCTTAAATAATTCCCGTCCTGAAAGGGTTAAACACATTCTAGACGTCCAGAGCTAAAGGATTATATTCATTCCATTCTACCAGGATGAAAACAATCCATCACAATATCAACAATTACCCAATATTTAATCTGATACATGTAGATGGCTAAAATTAGCAGAGAAATCATTCAAGCTCAGTTGTCCCCGACAAGTTACACTACACGCCTGTTATAAGAAGTAAGGAAAACCATGCCATCATTGGCCTGTACAAATACAGGCCTGTTTAAAAGCAATTTCAGTGTTGTTAGCTATGTTTATCTAGCTGAGAATCCTTCCAGATCTAATTTTATTTTCCGATCTCCAAACCTCCCGAGGGCAAGGAAAGAATGTTATTGCAAGCGATTAGTGATAGATTCTTATATAAATAGCAAACGTAAAGAAAAAAGAAAAGATATTAAGGGCTAGCACAGAAATAGATTCAATTCTACACATTACCCAGATTATATTGACCTTTCTATATCATCTGGGTCAGCGAAATACTTAAAAATGGGTTGTCTTGAATATAAGGGCAATTCCACTTAGGATAAAACAGAACAGTAGATATGAATATCAGTTTGTGTGCCGGAAATGTCTCATTCCCCCTGTTTAGACTACCTAAATTCATCGTATGGCTATACGATAATCTTATAGCTATACCATTTTTATAGTCTGCACATCGTATATAAAAAAAAACGTCTTATAACGAAACGTCGTATAGCGAAACGCATGTTTTGGGCATCGAATCAAGAATCCCCTTGTAGTCTGAACATCGTATCATAGGAGAATCGTAAAGCTGGGCGGGGCTTATCTGTGTGCTCACTGATGTGGGACCAATCAGCTGTAATATCGCATGCTCCATCGCTGTCCTTGACGTAACCTGATGCAAAACATTATAGTGGGGTCTGTTAGTGACAAATATACCGATAATCGTTACATGGCGAACAAAAGCATAACTTTTTCACCAAACCTTTGTACTTTGTATAAGGATTAAAATTAGGGTCGGCTCCAAAAAATGTGGTGTCAGCAGACTTCCCAAAAACCTGTTTCTTTTCGCTAATCATGATTCTTGATACGTCGTTTCTTTATACGAGTCTCGTATAACTTTCCTGTAGTCTGCACAGGCTATTAATTACAAAGAGTAGAGCATAAACATGGACCCACTCTAGTAGGTCCATGAATAAGCCCACTGGCTGAAATGAAAGTTGAAACACGAAATATGCCAAATTATCTTAATCATTAATTTGTAAACAAATCTTTC
Source organism: Heliocidaris erythrogramma (assembly GCA_025617745.1). Lineage (NCBI taxonomy): Eukaryota > Metazoa > Echinodermata > Echinoidea > Camarodonta > Echinometridae > Heliocidaris > Heliocidaris erythrogramma. The sequence goes on along the minus strand of CM046860.1, from coordinate 42,285,861 downwards.
GGCATATTACTCCCAGTGTTAAAGATCGTATGCTCGATCTGTAATGAAAAACACAAGTCAGAAAAAAAAATTGGAGCCAGCGGGATTCGAACCTGTCATCTACTGCTTGCCGGGCAGCGACTTAACCACCAGGCTATTCTGGTTCACGGCCAAGTCACGACGAACTAGAATCAAATACCCAAGATCCTCTTCTTTCTGACTCATTAATATTCATTTTTAACACTGGGAGTAATATGCCGAAAGATTTGTTTACAAATTAAAAATTCCTCCCCAGTCAAGCTTCTTCGTTTACTATCTTAATCATATCTCTAACAATTTAATTCTTCTTCTGTGTGCATGAAAATGTATTTTCTTTGAATTTCATATGAAAAGAAGGAGTATCATCTGACTTTACGGTTGTTGAATTAATCAGCCGAAACAGGTAACTATGTCATGCAAACGTCTATCACATAATATGTGATTCTTTACTACGTAATATTATGAGGATCTTGTCCAATAGCAAGTAAACGGAGGTGTAATTAGAAATATGATTCTATCGCATAGTGTATAATGTCTATAATTTTTACATTTGATCAATGTCTTCGGGGAATTTTCTGGAGTGTTAAGTATCTAAATTACTTTGTATTATTACATTATAGATTATTTCTCTTTCCTTGTATTTTGAGGAAACAATCAGATGATCATTTCGTAAAATGATGATTGACATCAGACAAGATGGTGCATGTCCTAAACGTTTTGGGGGAATGTATATCTATCGTTTATTTCAAATTTTGTGCACTGTCTCGATAATAGTTTTACGGGTGTTTAAATTAGTGTCCGTATAGCTTGCGCCATAAGATCTTCTTTCTTCAGTAGAATATATACTTTTAAAATTTTATTAACAATGTACTATTAACAGCGGCAGGCTTGTAATGAAATAGAAATTAATGTAATTTCAACGGCCTTTTGAATGACAGTATATATTGATATATAAACTGTCTCATCTGCTGGTTTAGCAGTTTTATTGTGATGGTCTAAACTAAAAGTTTGTTTTTTTTTATTAAATATTCATTATCAACGTCAGGTCTTAGATTTGTTTAAATGACGAAACATTGAATAAAACGCTTCTATTATTCTTCATTTTATACTACAAAGTTGAACCCAAAGGTCTACCAGGAAAAATGGATGTTGTTTGGACAGAGATTGAAGAACGTTGTTTTGCATACATAGTGGTGTCGTGTGGGTTCATTCACTGAGGGCCACTGACGTCATGAGGGTGGGGGCAGATCTGATGGATGAAATGCGAATGAAAAATATCAACGAGAATAGAAAGCAAGTGGGAAGGCGTCCTATCGTCTTCTTTCCACGTTCCCTTCCGTCTCTCCCTTTATTTTCTATCCTTTGTCTTTCTCTTCTTCTTCTTCTTCTTCTTCTTCTTCTTCTTCTTCTTACGCCATACGATGGGGAGGGGTGCACGTGTTCTTCGTGTCCCTGTGAAGCTACATCACTGTACAAACATGAATGTGTGGTGATGATGAATAACATCAGACAAGCGGTCACCACAATTCAAGATCATGTTTTTTCCCATCACAAAATCTTAAATTATTCTTTGTTTCCCGTGGTAGTCGATGACAGCTGAGTGCAGCTTTCTACCAGAGAGTCTCCTTATTGGATTGTGTTTCCTCTTAGGAAACCACTTTCTACAGTCGAGTAGTGTCCCACATCGTCAGGTAATGCAACAGCTGACAAATCGATTGATTCAATCTTACAAGAAAAGCTGTCAAGTTATGAAATCTTAAACTGCGAACGGGTGTCTATTAAAGACAGTTGCTCAGTGCCTGGCTGCATTTTAAATCAATCCCTACCGTAGTTGAACGCTGTCCTTTGTAGGAATCCCCTATCACATTAGTCGCTTCCGCCAGATTAACCCTTTAATTCCCGCTGCATACAAGGCGTCATCTGTCTGACGTAGGACTACGTCAGAGACTGGCATTGTCTTTGCTGCGCCACCTGAAGGTGACATCATACAAAAAAATTAACTGTACAAACATAGCTTTGAATTAATGATGTGTGGGCTAATTGCATTCAAATACTTGATTACCGCACGTAATAACCCGATTGAAATGACGCCTCTTACTGTGAAGAACCATCTTGGCTGGCAAAGTACCTCGCTTGAATATTTGCAGTGCAAGCAAGTTAGTCCCCTCAACCCAAGGATGTTTAGCCGATCGAAGAATCGATCCTTTGTCAATATCAGTGAAATGAAAGGGTAGAATGACTTGCAATAGCTGAATAACTGAGGGCTTTATCTACATGGAAGTGATGTCCTTACAATGAATTGAGAACTTGGAATGGAATTAAATAATAGTATTTTGACATTATTATCACGCCGATTTAATTTATTGTAGAATATAATCATCTTTAAAGTCAGCAAAGGCTCGTAAATGTAAAAGATTCTGAAAAACATTTTCTGTTTGTGCTTCAATTTCGGATCATTTATCAAGTGGACGATGCCGGGGACGATGCACACGTCTTGAAAGTTGTGGAAGGAAAGAGTTAATGGCCATCTTTGGTTAGACCAGGCCAATCATTGATAGCAGACAAGGTTGCTGTCCTTTGAGTGGACACGAGGGAAGAAATCAAATCAAACCAACCTTCTTGATGGAATCGCTTTTCACTCTTCCGCCCTCCAAGGATCTATTTCCAGCACTCGATAGAATTAAAGCTACTCTCTCCTCCTTAGAATATCCGGCCAGGCTTATAGGAGTAATATCTATGATTGTCAGTCATGTCTTCCTTTGTGTTCGTATATCACAACTTTTCTGTCGGTTTAAACCAAAGTACGATTTTTAATTTTTTTTTTTTTGGTCGGGGGGTGGGGGAGCGGGGGGGGGGGGGGAGAGACACCATCTGTTTTAGTCTCAGCGTCCCGTCTCCAAAACGTCAGTTTAAAGTGGTTTCCAGCCCTGGAGAAGAAGGCAATACCCCTCACTGAGATGATTGATCATCAGGAATAGATCATTAGAGATTTTAGGAGTTGAAAACAAGAAAACGGATGACATTCGGTTGGGAGAGAGCTAATGGACTATCCGGACGGGTGCTAATTGCATGACGTCATAATCGTACTTTCTTTTCAATTTACGTCGTCGTAAACGCGTAGAACTGTGTAGTAACTCTCTCTCTTGAACACTTCACCCAATTTTAAGAGAATGAAATAAATTGTATGATGATTACAAGATAGTACTGTAGTAGTTAAATAAGCTCTTTAATTCTTTGGTCAAACAATTGATTATCAATTCGACAAATGTTTGCTTACAAAAAATATGTAAATTGATATACATGTAAAACTTAAAAAAAAATAATAATCGCTGGAAGAGGTTTACCAAGTCTCGTCTTATATTTATGTCGGATTTGTTTCACAATCAATCTCTTTAATTCGTTTTCTATTTCGTTCGTTAATTTCACAGGTGTGGGTCAGGAAGTGAGCATGATTCCCTCCATTATTCAGCATTTTCATAATTAACGCATTGGTGTTGGCATGTTACCCCAACCCACCCTTTATTGGGTATAATTGGCGTGTCTAGTTTCAGGCCTGATGTAATAAGACCTTATTATTGGTCTGGAGCAACTGCCTGGGTTATTTCTCCCCGCCTACTGGGGACGTTACAAATACCAAGAGTGCACATGCGGTTTCCATATCTACGCGCTTATTCACACGTCCTGGTCCTAGTAGGATAATGAATAATCCCAAATTTATGTCAGTATTTGGAGCTTCTTCATCTTATTTTCATCATGGGTGAATAGTGGAATCATCGTGGTGTAGTCATTTATTCACTTGACTCTTATTTATAAGGTCGAGGGTTCGAATCTCTCCCGGGTGCACATTATCCGCAGACAAGGTATTTTAGCCATTTAACACCAAAGCGGTCGATGGATATTTGGCAGGATTTATTCCTCGAAATGCACCCTACACTAATAACGGCAGCTGCCGAAGATAAAGCTAGGTTAATAATATAAAAACCCATGTGGAAGGGCATGGCACGTTATATCATAATGTGATATGCGCTATACGTACACGAATGATAATATAATCATTATTGCCATGTCACTCATTGATACAATACAAAGGTAATCTTAATACATTAAAAATCTGCGAATAAAAACAACATTATGTTCAACAGACATTGAGGGGAACATCCGTTGGATATACCTTGTCTTGGAGAACACCAGAATATTTGAATTGTTTAAACATTCTGCGGGCTATTTAAATAGGCCGGCAATGATATATTCATAACAGCAGAATTGCAAATTCAGAAAGAAATAAACAAGTATAATACAAACAATTTTAAAGAAATCTTAGACTTCAAGATATGAAAATGAAAGTGCTGATGGATAAAATGTCGAAAACAGATCTAAATATGTAAATCAATATTCAGATAACTGTAGTTACATCACTAATATTTTTTTAGACGCAAACATTGTTAACTGCGAAAGTTTGTTTGACTTGTTTTGATTTGATCTGTCATAACTATTTTATGGTAAAATCGTGTCTCTTATGCTAAAGAAATTTGTTTTGGGATGATGTACGCATCTTGTAAACATTATTCCAGAGATATCAATCAGAAATGCTATTATATAGCGTAAACAATTGATATGAATCATATCCTCTTCTATGAGACCGTTTCTCCCTCTCTCTTCCTTTATTGATTTTCATATCTCGGTTTCATGTTTGCACCCATCCTTTTCAATTTTACTCTCTTTTTACTCAGTCCTTTTCCATGTAACTTTCCCTATAAGATCCGAAATGTCACCATGTCGGGACTCGGTCCCATGACAAATGGTTTATTACATTCAGCATTACTATCACATTACCATTTTATCGCCTCCAGGTGCGATCCTGCCCAATTCTATCATCAGTGTCATCATCTTGAATGAAGACGAATCAGATCCATTATTAATGTCCTGATTTGACAACAGTAAGATAATAGGACGGACTGACCTTTCTCTCAGTACTTCTGCTTTATATTTTGAACAACTCCAGTGATATTCCTTGTTCCTGCATGTTCTGCTTTCCTTCCTCTTTAGTCAAATAGGACATTTCGCTTATACAATGTCTTTTATAATCAACTCCGGGGCAACTGGACATCGTAACAATATTGTAACGGTATTGCATGATATTATTCCAAAAGGTACGCGTTAAGCTAGAACGTAATTTCTGTGATTATTATTATTTTTTTTTGGGGGGGGGGTTGTGTGTGTGCGCAGGAAACAGTTGTTTTCTTCTGGTTTTTTGTTCGGGGAGGGGGGATCTTCGGGGGCAGACATTAAACTGGGCGTTAAAAAAAAAGCGGAAACCCAACTTAAGTTTAAACAAATCCTGTAAATATTCCTTGGAGAGGTTTACATTATTATGCTTCACTGTACAACATTGTCTTTAAAATTGTGTGCAAAATTCCAGTTGGTTCTCCTCTGTGATGTTAATGAGATGGCTTTTGTCAAACGGCATGAATGCTCCAATTATCTTCATGGTTGATTTTATTCTTCTTCAAATTTGTGTTGATGAGAAGTTATCTACCCATGCTTCAGGGTTGTTACGTTGTAACAAACAAACAAAAAAAATTCAGATATTCTGTAGAGAAGACCATCTGATCAAATTCGAACAAGTTTGTATATCAAGGAACCAACGTGAACCAAAAAGAGCAAGATCTCAAAGGAATACACATTAAAAACAAAGAGTATAAAAAAGGAGAAAAAAAAACCAAAATCATATGAGCATGAAAACTTGACTTTACTGATGTTTACTTTAAGGCTGTTTTTCACTTTGGAAAAACTTGAGATAAAGAAGGATATTTTCTTAGGATGTGCATCTTTTTAATTTTTTCACGGCGGTTTGAGAACCTCCATGAACCGCCGATGTGTGAAAGGGTGGGGCTGTTTTGAAAATTAAACGGACAAACGATTTTTGTAATTTCTCCGTCGGAATGACGGGAGACAGATAAAGTGCAATGATCTTCGTATTCAAAATTAAGAAGAAACGAATAAAGAAAAACACAAATAAAATGAAATAAAAGGAGAGGGAAAGGAAAACATGATAAAGGGAAGAAAAAGGTAAAACTCATTGTAACACAAATGATTTAAGGAAAGCAAACAGGAAAATACATAGGCGATTAAAATCATCTCGTTGAAACAAGGGAAGGATTTATGTCATCTATCATCTTGCTGTCGTAATGGTATTTATCACTATTACTGTCTGCATCCATCCGAAGAAGCGAGCTATTCATTGACCCCCGCCCCTTCAATCATCATGGCCCCTGGTCCTCCGGGGGTCTGAATGCCTCTAACTGTAGGGCAGCGTTGTAATCAGAGCACTAGATCGTCATTACCAAGAAATAAAAGGATCCTCCAAGGTGAAGAACGTTCAATTCTTTTAAAACACGTGCGAGTCCGAGAAAGAGCTTCAAAGCTCTGGGGAAATGGCGGGAAGAATTATTGATGTGACTTTCAGACTGATAGCAAAGTGCATTCGATTGGGGCGTCTATTTATAGAAATTTTAATCAGATTTTATTCTCAATTTAAAGTCTATAAAGAAAATCAGGAGTAGAAAAGAATAAATTGGGTCTGTCTATCATCCGCGTCTCGAGGAGTATTGCTTTCTCTAGGCAATCAAGCAAATGTAAGGATGATTTTCCATTTCGCTTATTTCAATATCGAAATCGAAATATTGCTACAATGTTGCTGGCGTCGCATGTGGAAAAGAAAGTCTGGCATGGATACGATTTCGTTTTATATCACTGCTAATAACATTGCAACTGGAACATCTAAGCTATCACAAAGAATTCTCTTTCCAATCAGACTTCTACCATATTACGTTTCAAATGTGTTTTTACTAGAATGTGCAACTTCTGGGCTTTCAAATATTGGTAATCAAAACAAAAAATCTTTCGAGGTATTCGGAATCAGACAGGTTCAAGGCTGCAACTCGATATCACTTTCTTATAATCGCCCTTCCATATTTCAAAGTAGTTATTTTCTAATAATGCGATACTTATTTTGATCCTACTTCAGCTCAATATGGACATGATATGTTATTTTGACATTCTCGGTAACAGTAATTTTACAAAGCGGTCATGCGATGAAAGCAAGAGTGGAAACATAAACTGTCAGAGTGATCACATGAGTCAAATAAGTAAATTTTGCAGTATATATGAACTCGTTACGCTTTTTATCATATCTCTGTGCACCATGTTATTTTGTGAACTCATTGAAGTCCTGATGAAGCGCCGAAGGCAAACATCTTCCCGTACCTATATATTATGTCTCGAGAGATCGCTCATCTTTATTGGACAATATCATAAGAGTATAAAGAGGACTCATTGCACGTAGGGGTGTACACATTATACAGAAGTTATCTCCGGAAGATCACAAATGAAGCAATAACAGAAGCTTGTAATGATTAGAGAGAGAAAAAAAATAGTGATTCGAAGTCGAATAATTGATATGGCAATTTAAAGGCTGTGAATGAATTGTCATTCTTAATTCTTAGAAATTATTTGAGGTAACTTGCACGTAATATATAGTGTAGTACAAAAAGACACAGACTCTGATAAAGTCACTATTTAGACTTTGTAAAGCTTTTATTTCTCTTTTCGCCATTTTTCTTCCTCTCTTTCTCTCGCTTTTGATATCTTTGTCTTTCTACCTTCTCTCTTTCTTTCTCTCTCTGTATCTTCCTGCTCTTTTCCAATTAATTTCTGTCCCTGATGAACCATTCAATTTAATGAGAGATATATTTTCCAAGATTTGTAAAATCTTTCCTAATCCTATTGGGGCAAACGCCTATGGAAGTAATTCCAAAGTGTTACCGAATATGCTATCACAAAAAAGAGTTACCATTGCATATAATACATTTGTATGAGAAAATTGCATTTCAAGAGAATTTTCAACGTTTCAGAAGGAATTTTTCAAGTCAGATTACAGTAAGTTTTTATAAGGATAAAATCACACCACCTGCCAAAACCTAATGGTAATACTAATAGGCTTACCACACCGAATGACTTCAAAAGATCTGCCTCCGGGGAGGGAGGTTTCTAAAAATTAAATGGGGTGATGTGCCAGTATTTTTTTACGTCTGTTTTATCATCATTTGTAGTATTCGTAATCGTATTATCATTCCGCAAAACAGGATCAAGTCCGTATATAAATACTTTGCTTTAAAAAAGCACCAAGTGTTTTCAAGTGCAACGTCCGAGTGTTTTTCTTATCAGTTTGGCTGTGCCCAGGATAGCTGCCTTTGAAGGTCGGACATGCAAAGATGAGGAGAGGGTCTTGGTGATGCAGGTTTCCATTCCCGTCTTGACCATTCCTGTTTGTCTGATTTCAAGTTCCACATCCTCTCTATCTCGATCATGAGGTGTTGATACTTGGGACGTTTGTCTCTTTCCTTGATGGCTATGTTCATGTAGTAAGGGGGAACAGAAACGTCGATGAAATTTACTGTATATCTGTCCCTTAAGACGACACTGGCTTTTTGCAGTTATTAGTTCTGTCCGTTAGTATGCCAAAATTCCAGAATATGGTGCTTTCATTGGCCAGGATAAAGGTTTGCGGTTGGTATTCCCATAGATGATTGCATGGCTTATGCCCATTATCCCTCAGAAATGTTGACGATAAGTTTGACAATATTGACATGTGTGATACTCAGTCTGAGCAACAGTCGGACTTCCTGACACCAAATACATGAGTATTTATGTTTCTTTCCCACCCAGCCCACAGGTGTCATCTATGTCTACTCAGAGAACTGATTTCTCACACCTGGTACTGCATTAAAAAGATGTAACCCTCAGTTTCACCTGTGAGACCGGCCGAGTTTAAAGGGATACATACTCAACCGCAAATTGTGGACGTTTTTATGCCGCGAGAGGGCACCGTGATCGTTACCTGATCATGCCGTTGCCCCGCAGGAGCAAACTTCGAACAGGCTGTTCGCCGCGCAACATGCACGCTCCGCCTGAGCTCCAGCTCTCGTGCGAGATTCGGTCGGCTTCGTGCAATCCGAAATGTAATACCAGTAGTCCAACGGACGCGTTCGACGAACAAACTTTGTGTACGAGTGAATGGGGCTTACGCAATCCTGGCTTTCCCCACGGCTGCCTGGTGGCGTATCTCTTTAACCATTTGTGGATGTCTTTGTGGCTTACGAACTGCCGGTGTCACTTTTTGGCTCGTAGTTGTCCTTGCAATTTCTGGAACATTTGATGTTCCTATTTCTTTGTCACCTAACATGCAGTATCACTTGATGTTTTCCACTATAAATGAGGCTTGTTTGCTGGAGGAGTAGACTGCTTGATTTTTATCGTGATCGGGGGATATACTCGTTATGATATCAGGGGGCTGGATGCCGCTTCCATATTTCACAACATCTCAATATGTTGCAGACCCCTTCTTCCAAGACCACGGGGAAGATATACTCTCTCGATATTTTTATTTCATTTCAATTATTTTGGTGCGTACAGAATATATGCATTACTTAAGAATTTAACCCAATTAAGTTTTAGCTAACAGTGACGCACTGCACCATGTTGCACGTAGAAACTCCCTAAATGCAAATATAAGTGAAGGTGTATTCTATATCCCCCATACAGGCATACGCACGCACAATAAAAACAAGAGCCCCAGGGGGCACGACGCTCACCTGATGTGGATCAATTCATATCTGGTGCATGTTCTCTCTAGCACCACCAGGAGATATGTTAGAAATTGAAACAACTAGGAGAATGTACATGAGATGATGTTAGAAATTAACATAATTCCCCCCCCCCCCACCCCATGGTCTACTTTGGACATGGGCGTTAATCGTTACGTAACTCTATTCATCATGGGGGGACGACACAATAGCCGTACCCCCCCCCCCCCCATGATGAATAGAGTTACGTAACGATTAACGCCCATGACTTTGGATCCCCTACCCCTAAGGATGATTCCTACCAAGTTTGGTTGGGATCCAAAGTCATGGGCGTTAATCGTTACGTAACTCTATTCATCATGGGGGACGGCTATTGTGTCGTCCCCCCATGATGAATAGAGTTACGTAACGATTAACGCCCATGACTTTGGATCCCCTACCCCTAAGGATGATTCCTACCAAGTTTGGTTGAATTCCGATCATGTGTTTTGGAGAAGATCAGAATGTGCATTTCGCCTGGCAGCGCCCCCCCCCCCCCCTTCCAGTATGTTACCCCCACAGGGCCCCTATAGGGCCACTCAGTGTTTCATGAACATTCATTCTTTCTTCATCTATAGAGGTATCTCCATACACAATACCAAGTCTGAGCTATGCCTGGTTCTGGAGAAGATGTTTGAAATTTACATATCTTTTACAATTGGGGGCCCTCCCCCTGGGCCCCCTGGGGGCCACATGTACCATTTTAGCAACTTTGGGTCCCCTACCCCTAAGGATGATTCATACCAAGTTTGGTTGAATTCCGATCATGTGTTTTTGAGAAGATCAGAATGTACATTTCGCCTGGCAGCGCCCTCCCCCCTTCCAGTATGTTACCCCCACAGGGCCCCTATAGGGCCACTCAGTGTTTCATGAACATTCATTCTTTCTTCATTTATAGAGGTATCTCCATACACAATACCAAGTCTGAGCTTTGCCTGGTTCTGGAGAAGAAGATGTTTGAAATTTACATAGCTTTTACAATTGGGGGCCTTCCCCCTGGGCCCCCCTGGGGGCCACATGTACCATTTTAGCAACTTTGGGTCCCCTACCCCTAAGGATGATTCCTACCAAGTTTGGTTGAATTCCGATAATGTGTTTTGGAGAAGAAGATCAGAATGTACATTTTGCCTGGCAGCGCCCCCCCCCCCCCCTCCAGTATGTTACCCCCACAGGGCCCCTATATGGCCACTCAGAGAAATTTCATGAACAACATTCATTCTTCATCTATAGAGGTATCTCCATACACAATACCAAGTCTGAGCTATGCCTGGTTCTGGAGAAGAAGATGTTTGAAATTTACATAGCTTTTACAATTGGGGGCCCTCCCCCTGGGCCCCCCTGGGGGCCACATGTACCATTTTAGCAACTTTGGGTCCCCTACCCCTAAGGATGATTCCTACCAAGTTTGGTTGAATTCCGATCATGGGTTTTGGAGAAGAAGATGAAAATGTAAAAAGTTAACGGACGACGCACGACGCACGACGCACGACGCACGACGGACGACGGACAAATTTCCATCGCAATAGCTCACTCGAGCCTTAGGCTCAGGTGAGCTAAAAACACTCTCTTTCTCTTTCTCTCGTCGACAAACGCACACTCCCACACAGCAATACTCGAATCAGAGGGGAATTAAAGCGACCTTTTAAATTTATTTAACATTTTCTCCGTACAATTGAATCGATAATTCGAAAATTAGAACAAAATTTTCGATCAACCCTGTAACCATGTGGTCTGAAGACATTATGATTACATACATGAATATGATCCACCCACAAGACAATTAAGTAATCTATACATTGATATTAGTACCGTAAAACGGGATGAGAATCAACCGGGTGAATAGGAAAACATCTGAAGGGGTGTTTGGACATGGTTTTTCCCTCCAGAGGTGATGCCGACCCTTTTTATTTATGTTATAATGAAGAGGATCTGCTTCAATATTAGGGGAAATATTTTGCCAGGAATCTTTTCAAATTGTTGCTCCTATTCACCCCGTTTTGCCTTATGTAAGTCTGATTTTTTTTTCTTTCAAGGTTACTACGTCGCATCTTCATGCTTAAAGCCCCGTTCCCACTTGGACGAATTTGGATACGAATCCGGCCGAATTTACGTCGTAAGTTATTCGTGTCGATTCGTAAAGGCATTCGTATCTATTCGTATCAATTCGTAAAGATTCGTATTTGTATTCGTACGTTCGGGTGATCTTTAGGAAATTTTTGAAATGCATGAAGTATTCCTAAATTGTTCTTAATGTTCGTAAAAAATTCGTATCCAATTACGATTACATTAGCCTTACGAATGAAGGTCTGAATTCACGAAGAATTTACGACAACAAACGAATGGACGACGTATATACGAACTACTTAAGAAGTGGATACGAATAGTTTACAACAAATTTCCGAACTTGTTGCGAATAATAATGTCATTCTTGAAATCGTATATTTGATTCGTAACAATTCGTATATGTTTACGAAAGCATATGAATGTATACGAATATGGTTACGAATCGTTACGAACTACACGAATACTTTTCTCATGAAAGTATCATCTTTCTGTAGATAGGGGGAAAGGCGAGTAACCATTTCATGGAACAGGTCAGGTGTGACACGTAGAAAGTTTCTGTACCCCTTCCGGTCTTCTCTATGCAATTCGGCCAATAACTTCTCATATTGTCCATATTCAGGCCTGCGCAATAGCCAGGATTTCACCCATACAGACCTTTTTGTTGGTTTTTTAGCTTTTTCTTTATGTCTATCCTTCTGTGTAGACAGAAGGAGTTGTGCTGCTCCCAGAAGATAACATTCTTCCTCAAGGAGTAGAGCAGCTTGTGTGTCAGCATCAATATCCATTATAGTGCAATGAGTGGATAACACACCCCTGACCTCTTATATATATAGGGCCAGGCAAAGCTTGACCATTTGACCCATGTGACCATCTCTGACCAAAAACGGGTGTCGAATGTCGCCAAAGAATCGCAAAGCTTTCTTAAATCTGTCGCAAGTGTCGTAAATAATTCGTAACAGTGTCGTAAACAATCGTATAACATCCTAAACTATTCGTGTATGTTCGTTCAAGTTCGTAAATTTTTCTTAAAGGTTCGTACATATTCGTAACATTTGTTTACGAATCTTCGTAATCACGACGTAACTTTGTCTTGTTTGTCGTAAATTTGTCGTAAATTTGTCTTGTATGTCGTAAACTATTCGTAACTTAGACAACGATTAACACGATCAATACGAATATATGGATCGTGAGGTTCGTATTCAGATTCGTCTGAATTCGGCCAAGTGGGAACTAGGCGTAACCAATCGGACTTAATGCACCGAATTCAAGAGATTTTTTGTGCAAATGTATACAAGCAAAACAAACTTTATGGAAAGGTTGGACAGTTTCAAACAGCACTGAAAGTATTAAAATACAAGGTTTCTCGAGTACTAACGCATCGAAAATGAGGATTTTACTGTATTTTAAATTATAGACAATATAAGGAGAGGATTGTTGGAAAGACAAGCTTTGCAGTGCTAAACACGTCCCTTGAATTTAATTTAGCTCGACCATGGATATATTCGCCTCATGTAAAATATTGGGATCGCTCAAAATGATTTGATTTGTATCACAAAATCAAAATCATAGCTCGTTCAACATTACACCCGTTTCACATATTGAAATGATTCAAATTTTCACCCAAAATGGTACAATTTAGCACAACCCATTAATAAACAGGGTGCAACTTCAAACATATGAAGAGGCACAAATTTGCTCAATGGACGAGAATGGTGCATCATTTTACCAGACGAGGTGCAAATGTGCACCTAAAAGGGTGGAAGTTGTAAAAATTGAACTCTAATAGGTTAAATTTTGCACCCTCATGATTGTTGAAACCGTATCGGTTTAGAGTACGATTGTGAACATATTTAAATTTAAAAAAAAAAAGAAACGACCACATCCAATTTAATATTTTGTTTACACTTGTCAATCAAAAAGTGTTTCTTTATTAAAACGAAGAAAATCGAAAATAAGTAAGATGAATTACACCCGTTACCCATCCTCATTTTGACATGTTTCATGATAAATTCATGTCTCATCAACAAAAACAATAATATTTGAAAACAAAAATGCTTAAATGTTGAATGATGAGTCTTATTCGAAATGTCTGTCCCATTAGAATGTACATTTTGTAGAAGATGCAGTGAACAATGCAAGTGGCGACAGTATCAAGACCTTGATAAAAGTGCATTGTTGCCATCCTTGAACTTATGTCAAGTGGTTGGCCTTCTAGATACTTGGGGAGGAGTGGGTGTGAATATCCAGGTAGGCCTACAGACAATATAGAAATGCCTGGGATGAGCGTCCAGCAAAATGGATGGTAGAGAGGATTCAGGTAAGTCTGAATAGCTGAGTACAGTATAAAATGAAGGATAATCTACACTTAAGGATAAGGCCACTTGCAATTCTATTGCAGTTTAAAGCAAGGAAAATGTACATAATATATTCTCATTTAATTGAGAAGAGTGGAATCCGTTTTGTATAAGGAGTTCATTGAAATGATAATAGTCTAAAATCACACAGGTTCACACTGAAGAAAACACATACTGTTTACGATGATTGCAAACTTGAAAAAAATATGAAAAGTATACTATTCATTTCCATTACTCATAACTCAGCATTTTGTTATAAACGCAACATATTCCATTGACATCTGCAAAAGCAAGACTTCATTCACAATCTCATGTCAAATTCGAACTAGATTCATAAAGTAATAAATCAAGAAACGAACCAATTTACCTTGCATTCATACACCTACTCCATCAAGTCGTACACTTGGAAATTCATTCTGATATAAATTTGATATAAAGTTGATCCTGGACAAATACATATGAGGTAAGTGTCATTGTCTTTATATTGCAGTAAGATTCATACACTGTAAAAAATAACTGTAAAACTACAGGTTTCCTGGCCCTTGAAATTACAAGTTATTGCCGTCATTTCAATTTTACAGGCTTTTTCCTGTAAAACAACAGCAAGTTTGTTGGTTTACCGGAAATCAGCATTTATTTTCAATCGCCCGATAAAAAACACCGTTAAAAAAACATTTTCTCATATTTTAACAAGTTACCCTGTTAAATTACCAAATATGTGGAAAAAACACTTATATGAATATTCATGATTTTTAGTAAGCGTATGGTTTGGGGTTGCCCGATTTAGTAACTGTCACAAAAGGAATAAAAAAACTATAAGGTCCATATAAAAGATTGCATTAAATTCCGTCTTTCGGTCCCAGACGTAAATAATCATATCTGATTGATACACGTCTGTAAAAACCCAATTACACACACACACACACATTAAATTGAATTAACTAGATAGGATATGGTTAGGATAGGATAGATTAAGGTAGATAATAGGATAATATAAAGCATGGCTATACACTAATAACTGTAAAACTACAGACTTTCTGGCTTTCCTTGAGACTGACTACAAATTATTTTAAATTTACACTCTCTTTGACCCTCTAAAAAAACGGAAATATTTTTTACAGACTGTAGTTTTACATGAGGCTGTAAAATAACGTGCACACCTGGCGTTTCTACTGCCAGGAAATTTCCTGTAAAAATACCCACATATTTTTTAACAGTGTAGCAGATACTGTATAAAATAGGAGTGACACCGAGCAGAAGATACGACTCAAGGCTCGTTACCAAAGCAAATCGTTCGAGTACCTCTAAAAGCAGTTATCATGTAAAGAGCCATAGCAATGACAGATATTAGCATCATCCGAATATGAAAAGGCTCTCCCTGCACTGTTAAGTAAGGACATTCGGTAGAAAAGCATGCTTCTGCGAGGAATCAAATTGACATTAGAAGGGGCTAGTGACCTTGAACATGGATGACGTCACAACGAAATAATATAAAGAATAAATAGTAGTAGAAGTAGTAGCAGTAGTAGTAGTACTAGTTGTACTAGTGGTAACATGAGCAGCAGTATGTAGTTGTAACAGTACATGCAGTAGAAGTAGAAGTAGTAGAAGTAGTAATAGTAGCAGTACTAGTAGTAGCAGAAGTAGTGTAGTAGTAGTAGTAAAGGTACATGTAGTAGTAGTAGTAGTATAGTGGTGCTGGTAGTAGAAGTAGTAGTAGCAGTAGTAGTATAATTAGTAGTAAAAATAGTGGTAGTTATAGTAGAAGTAGTATTAGTAGTACTATGAGTACGAGTAGCAGTCGTAGTAGTACTAGTTGTACTCGTGGTAAAATAAGCAGTATGTAGTAGTAACAGTACATGCAGTAGAAGTAGAAGTAGTAGAAGTATTAATAGTAGCAGTACTAGTAGTAGTAGTAGCAGCTAGTAGTAGTAGTGGTAGTAGTAAATGTACATGTAGTAGTAGTAGTAGCAGCAGTAGCAGTAGTAGTAGTAGTAGTAGTGGTAGTAAAGGTACATGTAGCAGTAGTAGTAGTAGTATTTGTAAAAGTAGTAATAGTAGTAGTACATCATGACATTTATATGCTAGCTTGATTATGGCACTTTAAGAAATTAAATTTGCTAATATACTAGCAAATGACACGGTATCATCGGATGATATTAGAAGAGCGGAATTTACTCATTTGAACGTTGACTTACTCTTTGATTCACGTTGATAATTCTCGCTAGACCATACACAGCTTCTTCATTGTATCTCAATATGTCTAAAAGCATTATATTTATATAACAGACTCCTACAAGGTCATCTGTGGTCGGAGGGAACACACTTCAAGTTGTAATTTTCTGTAGGAAAATGTCAAATTAGTTCATCCTGCCATTAAGAAAATTGTTGTTCCACTGCGACAATTTAGACAATCTGTGCGGAGATGATTGTGCTGAAGGTCAGATTCATATGACAAGGAGGGGATGGGGATATACCTCTTGAGTGGATAAATGGATGGACAAACAGTTCGACAGAGTGACTAAAATATGTAGGGACATAGTATGATTGCCATGTGAATATTCTCTTGCGTTAGAGGCAACATGATGACGAAGTTCATCCTCTGTAATTTTTTTAAAATATATATCTGGTTGTAGCTGTATTGTATGATCATTCAGCATCCCTCCTGTCCATAAATATATATATATATATATATTATTTTGCTTTGTTGCACTAGTATCCATTATCGCACTGCGTTGCTATGTTAGATGCTTATTTCATAAAGTTCATCATTTCCTGATGAAGTCCTATAGGCGAAAGTTCGTAATATTTCATCTTTCCATAGGTTGTTTCATTTATTAGTAACATTTGTGTAATTATCATCAACCGAAGCATGTCCATTCATATAATATATATATATATAATATCACTTATAGGCTGTACATGATGAATGCGGTTTTGATAAGAAGGGTTTTAACCATGAGAATTAGCTTTCCCAAGTTTGTCATATCCAAAATCGAAATATATTTCCTTCATACTTTCATTATCACCTCCTGATGAATGAGCTAAACAACCCTTTTTCTCGGGGACTGCTTATGCCTTACCTGGTGATCCATTAGCTCGACATGCAACATTATCGCGATGAAAATAATAATGCTGAGACCTTGAAGCTTCTGCGAGTATTTATCTGACCATTGAAAATTCTTTAAGTGTAGTAGCAGCAGCAGCAACAGTAGTGGTAGTAGTAGTAGTTGTTGTTGTAGTAGTAGTAGTAGTGTTAGTTGTAGTAGTAGTAGTTGTTGTAGTAGTAGAAGTAGTAGTAGTAGTAGTAGTAGTAAGATTGAAGTATGTACTCCACTATCTATCCATATAACAAATCAGTATAGTAACAGTTAGTAAAACTAGCACTTTCACTTAAAATGATATAATTCCGACTGAATTATGAAATGTAACCACGTATTCTTATTCAAATAACTTTTCTGGCAAAGAAACTATCAAACAACAATCCTGGTGCGCGTATTCATGTAAGACTAATACTTCTGATCGAACGATGCAGAATTCAACCTTACACAATTTTGAACCCCGGTTTCTGCAAAGAGCACCCGTAGGGACGCAACATTCCACCGGAGTAGATATACGAGTGCTCCGCCCAAATCTGCACCCTAAAGTGAACCCTAATGCCTTAGTGTGTAGAAGTAGTAGAAGTAGTAGTAGTAGTAATAGTAGTAGTAGTCATAGTAGTAGTAGTAGTCGTAGTAGTAGTAGTAGTAGTAGTAGTAGTACATGTAGTAGTAGTAGTAGTAGAAGTAGTAGTAGTAGTAGTAGTAATAGTAGTAGTACTATAGTAGTAGTAGTAGTAGTAGTAGTAGTAGTAGTAGTAGTAGTAGTAGTAGTAGAAGAAGTAGTAGTAGTATAGTAGTAGTAGTATAGTAGTAATAGTAGTAGTAGTAGTAGTAGTAGTAGTAGTAGTAGTAGTAGAGTAGTAGTAGTAGTAGTAGCGGTAGCGGTAGTCACAATTCTTTCTACATAAACGTGACTCTTTTCAGTTCGAATATTCTTATTCGACGTGGACATAATCCCTCCTTAGCTAATTTCTATGATCCCTCTCCTTTCCTCTCTTTCTTATTCTCCCTCTTACTCTTTCACCCTCTATATATAATATGTATATATTCTGGCAGGAATGGTCAGGGGGTATGCCTTCCTAACTTCTTTAGTGGCAGTTTGTTTAGTTCTTGGTGGAAAAATGCTACATTTGGTGAAAGCAGCCATGCCCTGTGGCATGCTGTCCATTTTGGGGGTTTTTTTGTTTACAGCATTCATGTAGCTAGAATATTTTCTTTTTCGATAACTTGAATTTTCTAATGTCTTAAATGTTTGGGTCACTCAGTATATGTATAGATATATGTACATAATTTTGCTTGTATATATATCATTAATGTATGTTTTCCCAGCCAATTTCTCAACTTTGTCAGTCAAATTCACTTTACGAGCATTCAAATTTAAACGATTTTCGCCATGCTGTGCTATTCGGCAGTTCAGAGTAATGATCTGTGCATTCGAATTCATCTAGGAAGCATTCAAATTCACATTTCAGTCAGTCAATTTAACACTATTTTCATTCAGGTTCATAGGCGACGCATATATTTCATAAAGCCTTCAGTCAATTTAGCATCGCAAGGTAACGTGTTCACGCAACAAACCCGTTCCTGCATTCGAATTCATGATTGCAGCATCCAATTTAGCGTGTTGAGCATTCAATTTAAAAACTATTCCCCAACATTGTTTGTGATATATTCCTACTGTCTTGTATTATGTATTTGAAATGATATTTGCAATTCAAGATAGGACCTACATGTTTTTGGTTATGGCGAATTTTAAAGATCTCATCGTTTGAGCGAATAAAGGTTTATTCATTTTTTGTCGCGTGGTCATGGATGTATATATTAAAAAAACACATAAAACAACTCTTGGTCGCGAGAGAGAACTAACAAATATAATTATTTCTTTGTAATTGAGGACATTGAGCTCTTATAAATACCGCTATTTCATTTAGGAGATGATAAAGAAAACGTAGCCTCATCTTCTAAGTAGATATAAAGAAGGGTTTTAAAAGTTACCCTATAATTAGCTATAGTTAGATTTTAAAAAACACATAAGGAAATGCTGGTTTTTCTGAGATTGTGTTGTACTCCTTCCTCGGTGGAGATTGCCGCCTATGCTTAGTTGCATGAATTTTCTCGTTCTATATTTTCAAATTAACCCTTCAGGTATATTCGTAAACTTGCGTGGCTTTGGGAAATCTACAGAATACAATCCATCCTTTAAAATTTACAAGCAGAGCAGGACAATAATGCCTACTATATGATGGACTCAAGAAGGAAAATAAATTCGAAATCAGTCTTACTTAGGGGGAATTCTAAACAAAACAAGGGGGTTAATGACCTGCGTGTTAAATTGAATGAACGTGTTCCGACTTTGACTGCCCATTTGCGAATTTGAATGCCCGAGGTGTCCTTTCGCCAGTTGCCGATGAATTTGAATGATTCTTACCTACGTACTAATTTGAATGCACGGAAATGAATTTGAATGATACAAAAGCGATACCCATTGCACGAAACGCTAAATTGAATGACTTAAATACACTTTTTAATGAAAAAAGATGCTGTAAACGATGTTTTTCGCTAAATTGAATGAGCGTTTTATTAAATTGACTGAAAAAAGTGCGAAATTGGCCGGGAAAACCTATATTTTCAAATAACAAAAAAAAATATGGGAAAAAAAAGCTTTTCCTGTGTTATCAAACTGTCTGTGTTTTGAATTGGAAATCACAATATACCAGTCTATATATATTTACATTTCAAACTCAGTACTCTGGAAAAACAATATTTCATCATCAGCAGCTATCAAAAAGCACTAGATGTCCTCGTGGGGGCGTGGATGTTAACAGCTCCATGTTACGACAATAAAATGGCAGACTTCTACAAATACAGTGTACTAACATTAAAAGTGCAGTATTATAAACCATGGTCATGCATACAAACCCATTCTTCTGAAAAGACGTGATGGATACCTCTTGTGGCGTCATGACAACCTGCAATTACACCTTTTCAAGACCAGCCAGTGAGGTATCTCTAATATGGATGAGGAAATTGCTATGGTAACAGCACCATTAACAATGGTAGGTGTCTCCGCTGTCCTACTAAATGCAACCAAATAACCTTCAAACCAAACCTAATGTCTTCCTTGCAAAGTAAAGATATACATGTAATTTGATTTCTTAATGGAAAGTTATTTTGCCCAACCTAATGCAACCTTGCAAGGCAAAAGAGTAAATTTGAATAGAAAGGACGTAGTCTCCCTAATTGAATACAATTGTTCCCTCCCCCGCTTTTGTGATAGAAAATGTTATATGGAATGATGACTAAATACGATGCAAGTCTTTCCTTTTTGCTCTTGTCAGGTTACAAAACTCAGTAAATTGGACGAAAAAGGGTTATTTCTTCTTGTAAACTTCTAACTACCTTACAAAATAAAGTTTTGATTCAGAAAAGGCGTAACATCACATTTTTTTCTCGATAAATTACAAATAAATTTCAAAATATCTGATATTTTATTTATATATATATATATATATATATGCACTCTTAGAACTAGTGGTAAAATAACATGTGGTTAAACAGTTGTGGTAAAAAAATGTGTCAAAATGTACACATATCTTTGTAGAAGCATGAAACAAGGATACACAGCATGCGAGTTAGACGTTTACACCTGCACCGCGGTAAAAAGAAACCCGATTCTGGTCAAACTTCGTCCACATGTCAAAATGTTACCCCATTTGTGGTAATCATCAACACACTTTACTCAAAAAGTTCATTGATTCGAAGTCATTATGAACACGATGACAAAAGAGAGCGGACAAAATATACAGCTCCTCATTGTACCCTCCACAATTGTTCTGGTAGACAAAAGAACATTCCTTCATTGCTATTATGTAAAATAAGTAGAACAGGTGAATATGCATGTGACACCTGTTCTACATATTTTTACATAATAGCAATGAAGGGATGTTCTTTTGTCTACCAGAACCAGTGTGGAAGGTACAATGAGGAGCTGTATATTTTGTCCGCTTATTTTTTTCCAATGTTCATAGTGAGTGTGTGTATATAGGCGCGAAACGAGGCCGGCTACGATCACATGCAGTGCAGTGGTGAAGCTACACTACAGTTCATCGTCATCATGGAGTCGTTGCTGAGATCGTGGGGGATGCCAGCCGATGTCATCTCTTCATTTAATTGTAAAACATTCACATTTTCATTATATTAATTTTATTATTGCATCAGAAGCTATGTTATAGACCCAGAGCACATTTCAGAGTTGATTGCACATTGGAAGTCGATGTTTGATGTTGCGTTCCGCCGCGAAGGCCGGCGGAGGAGCCCCGGGCGGAACTTATTTAATTATGTGTAAATTATATGTAAATCATTTTTTATGTGAAAATCACCCTTTCAGATCATGTTTATATAGTTGAAATTCTGTTGTAACATTGTTTTGTAGTTTGTTTTGTTTTCCATTATTGAGATGCAAGTTTTAAGAGGAAATGCATTTGTCAAAACTATATCAAAATGTTTGAAGTTAGTGTTTTTTCCAACAAATTCACAAAACAAGAAACATACATCCAGGTTTCCCCCCTTTTCTTTTGGAAAATTGACCAAATTGTAAAAAAAAAAGAAGCTTGTATATTGTTACTTTTATTGTGATTGATCCACATTCCAGCATTTAGAGTATAATTATATGTAAATTATATGTAAATAATTCAACCTTTCTGATCATATTTAAATACTGTAGTTTAAAATCTGTTAACTTTTTTTTGGAACTTTTTCCATGCTTATTAAAATGCAAGTTTAACAAAACATAATTTTCATTGTGCATTTGTCTTCCTTGTAGTCTCAACTCATCCTGGTGTAGACATTTATCATATTTTAGTGTAAAAAGTGACACATTGGGCTGTGGTAAAAAGTATGGGGTAAATTCTGTACCACTTAAGGGGTAAAATAATAACACAGCTGCGGGGTGAATTGTTACACAGGCTGGTAGTGGTTAAAAGTTGCACAGCATGGGGTAAAAAAGGGAACATGGTCGTTTTGGGGTTACCCCACCCTTTGGTGTTAACATTTTACACATTAGATGTGTAAAACATAACACATGTATCAAGCAAAATATAACCACTCATGGTGTGTAATGGTTTACACCACAGACGACGATGTTCCCTTTTAACACATTTTCGTGTTATTTTTTAACACCAATGGGGTAACTTTTTTTAAGAGTTTACAGTGTGAGTCAATCAAAAGGAAACCCATATTCAAGCCAAAATATCTGAAAACCAAGCAAAATCGCTGAAATGTTTTATAATGGTATCATAGTTCATAATGTCTGCTTTAATTTGACAGACTACTTATAAAAATGCGATGATGGATGACTGAGCAATGGCCATTTTTGAAAAGCATGTTTTGGCCGAATGGAGTTGAGGAGTTTCTTTCATTATTTGTCAGTGCATTCATTAAACTGGAATGGAGACCATTCAAACGACCTTGGGTTGACAATCCATTTCACTCAAAACTTGGGCAGAGGCAAATTTGACATGAATCAGGGAAAATGTTACTGTTCTGCTGTCCATAGTCGGATTTTATTGATCAAGGTGTCCAGTTAAAGGAAAGGTGATATGCTGCAATATGTACATCTTTGATCAAATCTGTACGTATGGATTGTAACAATATTTAGGGTTTAATTGTATAATGTGAAAGGAAATGAGAGAATAATGGTTGGGTAGCTTAAATCAAAGTTCCCCAGAGCTGTCTTCCCTTTGAAAAATGTCTCCGCCGGGAATCGAACCCGGGTATGCCTTAACCACTAGACCACGGAGACAGGCCAGTGGTTTCGGCCACACCGGATTCAATTAACCGACAGATTGACAAATCTTCAATCTCATTCATTAGTTCCTTTGTCAGGGGCAGGTGAGTTTTGAACAATGACACGCCGTATGCCTCAGTTGAATGCAGCTTTTCATTTTTCAAAACTTACCTGCCCCCGAAAAATGAATTAATTAATGAGGTTGAAGATTTGTCAATCCGTCGGTTAATTGAATCTGGTGTCGCCGAATCAACTGGCCCTATCCAAAAAATCGCAGATTATGTCTTTTTGTATACAATTCCACTTTCGACTGGAGCATGTCGAAAGGATGCAATTGCATCTTGTTCATTTGAATGTTAGATCAATTCTGTTTAAAATACCTGAACTACGACTCCTTTTCTCTCCAAATAGAATCTCTGTAATTGCAATTACTGAAACGTGGCTAAACTCTTCCGTGAACGATGAAGAAGTTTGTATCGATGGATATTGTATTTTAAGACGAGACCGTGTAGGAGAACATGGTGGTGGAGTCTGTCTTTATATTAGAAATGATATTGCATTTAACGTCCGAGAAGATCTTACACAAAATGATATTGAATCGTTATGGATTGACATTCTATTACCCCATACAAAACCCATTACTCTAGGTGTTGTGTACAGACCCCCTACAGACCATTATTTTATTGAATATCTCACTGACAATCTTGGATAAATTAACAAAAGATGATGAGGTTATAATTTTAGGGGACGTGAATATCTGCCTTTTGCAGCAGTCTTCATTATCAAAAAAATACAAGAGTATTTTTAATTTAAATGGTTTGAGTCAACTTATAACTAAACCCACTCGAACAACATCGGCCACTTCATCATTAATAGACCATGTAATCAGCAGTAAAGAAGAAAATATTAGTCAAAGTGGTGTTATTGAAATTGGCCTAAGTGATCATTTTTTAACCTACTGCTCTAGGAAGCTTATAAGACCTATATTCAGACAGCATAGGAATATAAATATTCGGTGTATGAGAGACTATTGTATAGATGATTTTAATAATGTTTTATCTCAAGTCAATTGGTCTGACATATTAGAATGTAAAGAAGTAAATACTGCGTGGTCAATTTTCAAAAATATTTTCATGTCTATAGTTGATAAATGTGCTCCATTAAAACAAGTAAGAATTAAGCACAGAACCGATAAGTGGATGAATGCTGAAATTATTTCGTTAATAAGACAAAGAAATATAGCTTTTAAAAGAATGAAAAAGGATTATGGTAATTTAGAATAAGAAAAGAAATATGAACTTTTACGTAATTTGGTGCAAAGAAAAGTGAGCAGGCTAAAGATGGATACTTCCCAAATCAAATTGATGAGCCTAAAAATGATTCTAAAAAGCTGTGGAAGAATCTGAAAGATTTAGGTTGTGAAAACAAACAAAAGAATATTAAAGAGAATGTTATTAATATCCAAGGGGAGTTATGTAATGATAATATGAAGATAGCGAACGAATTTAACAATTATTTCACATCTGTGGCAGAAAAATTAGCTAGTAATCTGCCAGATAGCAGCTCAAATGAATTTGGAACGGAGAGTGTTAAATTACAAAAATTATACGACAGTAAGGGTGTATCGAAAAGTTGTTTTCTTTTTTCTCCTGTCAAAGAAAAGTTTGTTTTAGATGAATTAAATAAGTTGAAAATATCAAAAAGTACCGGGCTTGACTTGGTACCTGCCAGATTTTTGAAGGATGGAGCTAAATATTTGTATAAACCTTTAACTTACATTATTAACTTATCTATCTCAACTTCCACCTTCCCTGATGAAATGAAAATTGCAAAAGTAACACCCCTTTATAAAAAGAAAGATAAAACTAATGTTAGCAATTATAGACCAATTAGCGTTTTAAGTATAGTCTCGAAGGTCCTGGAGAAATGTGTGTATGCCCAATTAGAGAACTACTTTCAAGAAAACAAAATAATATACGAATTTCAATCTGGTTTTAGAAATGGTTATTCCACTGAAACTTGTCTTATTCACCTGTTAGATTTTGTCAGGAACGAAATTTCCCAAGGACGTTTTGTCGGGATGGTTCTTCTTGACTTGCAAAAAGCCTTCGATACCGTTAAAGTAGATATTCAAAGAAAATCACAAATATGGCAATTAATGTATCACTAGAAACTGGGAAGCTTACAGATGGCAATCGTATAAGTTTTATGTCAACTGCGTATCTGGTGATTATAAAAACAACACAAATAAAAGCTCTTATCAGCATCTGGAATATCCGAGGATTCGCCAGAAATATAGCGATGTTTTGATGTCGTCACACTCGGGATCGATCCTGCTTAAGCAGACGACGTCCTATAATGAATGAACGTAATTGCAATGCAATTATTTATCAAATTATAAAGAGTTTGGTGTATTTAAACATGACCTTATTTCACACCATTATAGAGGGAAAGTGAAACTGATTCTGATAGCTAAAACCGTTTGATTGTAAATACATAGGAGAAGGGTCAATGATCAATGAAATAAACCCCACTTTCAAATTGAAAAGCCCTCCGAATAATAGCAGGATGGTATTCGTTCCCTCTTGAAACGCCGAACATGCCCCGGTGCAAGCAGCTGAAAATACAATGGCGTCTTATTTTGTTTACAAGTGACTGATTCCTTTATTTTTTTAACGCTGCATTTTTCATCAAAATAATACCATACACGAAGTTAAGAGTGAGGCAACAGACTAACATTAAGACTGACGCTAGTGAAGGAAGAGAAATAAGTGAAGAGGAGATGACAAAATAGGCTCTGAAAAATGTGTAAGATGTTATGGGACATCGTCTGCTTAGACAGGACTGGTCCAGGGTGTGTCGTCACATATCTCAGCAGCGTTCGAGGAGCTCTTCAGCTGCTATATCGGGGGCTGTATTTTACCGTTTTATAATTGATAATAATCATTACTTCAAATGTTTCCAAGCGTTGAAGTTGGATAACCTTGTTTAATTTATGCCATCTATGCAATAATAAGTATTAAGCCAATATTTAAAATCATTAACGTTCTACTTTAACCATAATATACTGTTAAGTAAATTAGTAGTAATGGGTTTAAATTCTGCATGTGGGCAATGGTTTAGGTCTTACTTGACCAATCGTCATCAAGTTGTCTCGTTGCAAAATGTACTCTCCGATTCTATGCCCATAAGATGCGGAGTTCCCCAGGGGAGCATATTAGGTCCCATTCTTTTCATGTGCTACATTAAAGGGTCACTAAAATAAAAAAATAATTGCCCATTTTTCGTAGGAAGGAGTCATCAGGAGCCCAAAAATATCCACCACACAATTTTTTATGCATTCAGTCATATTTTATAATCATTTGAAAAGTATATTTTTGCTGATTTACACAGTCATAAGCCCCGCCCCTAAAAAAAACCCATCGAAGCGATATCGTGATCACGTGATCTGTGACGCATGAAAAGTAAGGGAAAATATTCCACTAACCTATACCGTGCGCGCCCGGAGGCCCCCGGCAGGCCCAGCCCGGTGCCGAGCATGATATTCACCGCATCGACCATTTGCATTGCGTATTTTCGCGGTTTAATTCCTCACAATAACTTTGATTTTGGGACACAGTTTCATCAATAATGCCTTATCGGTGTATAGTTGCGGGCTGTAGCAAGACCCCTAAAGATGGTGTAAGCCTACATCATTTTCCTAAAGATGAAAATCTACGGAAATTGTGGGTCGCAAATGTAAAGCTCACGCGGGCAGAGTGGCAAGGGCCGGCCAAGTGAGTGGAGTACAATCTGCAGCGATCACTTTGCCGAAGATGATTTTGAGCATCCTGGCCTGTATTCCGAATTTGGCATGAAGAGAAGGATAAGCTAGCTAAAAGATTCAGCTATTCCAACGATCAGACTTGGAGTCAAGTCTTCTAATCTGGTTTTCAACGACAACAGCTGCAGCAGCTTCCCCCGTAGACCGAAAATTCTGTCTCTCGCTCGTTAGCTAAGACGACCTAACGAACGAGAGACAGCATTTTCGGTCTACTTCACCCGTAACTCCAAGGAGCTCCAACGCGTTGGAGCTCCCTGGAGTTACTTCACATACGGCCCTTCACCGTATTCTGCGAGGGGTTCAAACATATAATATGGTCGAATTTCCCCTTGCCACTCGAGCTTCTTTGCCTTCGGGGTCTGATAAATCATCTGCCAGTAAATCAGAGTTCGTATCTGCATGGCTCAGAAAAGTCCTCCAACTCGGAATCGCGGGCACTTTTCCTCTCTCTATATATAAGTTACTCGAATTCAGCCAAAATCTAAGTCAGTACTAATGTACTATGTAAAGCGAAGTAAAAAAAAAACCGTAAGTGAAATAAACAAAACAAAAGCGTTCACCAGTCGCTATGTACGAGGGGAACATAGTCACTGCCGTACTAAAGATGTGTAGGACATTGTACAATCATACAGACGCATAAAACGGCTGTGCACGCGTTTATGACCAATGCAAAACTTTCGTTCGGCAAGCTCAGATGGATGAGAACATTGTTCAAAAGAAAAGCTAAAAAACAAAACAAGAGCTGTATATTTGGGCAAAAGCGTTTTCTGATCTTGTAGAAAATATATTGCTAATGATTATTCACTCCTAAGATTATATTGATTAATTTCCTATTTTCATAAATTGTCCGTTGAACAGAGGGGTCAAATACCGCATTCTGTGTACAATATTATATGCTGCAGCCTGCAGATCTTGTGCCTCTTACTTTTCATACGTCACTTGGGGGTTAGCCAATCAGCTCACGAGTTTTAAGGAACGGTCCCAAAACCTCTACTTTTTCCCCTTTTTCGCCAAAACGAGACATAATTTGCACAATCGATTGGCAGATTCGTGATTAGAAGGCAAAACTACATGGAAAGAGCACCCATTTTTTCTCTAATTTAGTCAACCTTTAATGATATGTGTGTTTGTGTCAACGACACTGGTACTGATCCTATACTAAGTTGATCGGGGAAAAACTTAGCTTAGAATTATCAAACTGTGTTAATTGGATGACAGCAAATAAGCTTAGCTTACATATTGGTAAAACCGAAAGTATTTTGTTTTGTTCGCGAGGTAGGTTGAAGTATACTGTTGATTTCAATATAAGTTATAACAATCAACTCATTAAGTGACAGGATTCTGTGAAGTATTTAGGACTAAATATAGCTAGTGATCTTTCTTGCTCAAGTTTGGTTGACAGTATTGTCAAAAAAGCTAATGCTCGTCTAAAATGTTTGTATCGTTATCAAAATTGCAAAATCGCCTACTTTATAAAAATGTTCTTATTACTTGTCGTACTTGTACGATAGTCTTGTAGCCGTACTAATGTGTTTTCTTAGTGTATTTTTGTATCAGTTATTTAGGTAAGGACCCCATTGGAAATAAGCCATTTCGGCTTTCATGGGCTATCCTTTCATGGTACCTCGATGTGTTTGTATTGCAATATACCTGACGAATAAAATCAATCAATCAATCAATCAATCAATTCATTAGAGGGATATGGACATAAAATGTTTCATTTTCAAGAAGGGTGAGAGCAAATAATCTGGGTATTTTTAACAGTTTATTTGGTACCTTTCTTTACCCCGTCTCTTCCATTCAGTTGAGGACGTGTCACTGTCTGGAGCATGGAACATGAAGCGATAACTCCGTGGGCAACATGGCCAAAATGGTTTAATTCCTGTAAATCTTGGATTATTTCTAAAAATCAGGTGGGCGCACTATATTACGTACATCATGATCATGATATTCCGTGCAGTTTTCTTTTTATTTACAACTTTTTATATTTAGTAAAGCTTTGGGGTGAGGTACTTTTTTGAGGTACACTTTTACCCATAGGCATATTGCTTAAGGCGGGCGGAGAGGTACTCGACTACGGTGACTATGGGAGGCTTCCGTCTGTCTAGGAGGTGAGCCTCAAAAGTATATAAATGTTATAAAACTCATCCAAACAGACGGATCTTTCTGTTTACATACCATCTTTTACTATTGGCAAAGATGAGATTTATCTTTGAATTCATAAGCCGTACATACAGAAAACAAAGCGGGTGGGAATTAGACACATGCTTTACATTAGATCCCACATAAGACTACTTCTCAAGGGAATGTGCCTGAATGGATGCAATATTGTCCCAAACGATTGAACACTGAGCCCACGTGATTAAACCACGTGACCTACCGGAAAAGCCATGGACGCGATGCGCACGTCTTTCGTGCTTCCTTTCGTTTAAGGAGAATCCACTATGCGATGTCCCAGGTATACAGTGGCCTTTTGTGATATGATAGCCTCTCTAAGGATTCTTATCAATCATGACTTTTCATAATCATAAAGACTATGGGACGGATCCCCTGCGAAGATTAATTCTATTAAGTTATATCCAATATTTTCAAGCTAAAAGATGATAGCAATAACATTAGAGGGGCGAGCTAATTTAGTTCAGAGTTAAAGAGTTCAAGCGAAACTTGAGAATTTGTAATAAAACCGTATTTCGAGAGAAACTGGGTCAAAACAATCCTGAGTGGTCTATCATGCTGTAAATGGGAGGTGTTGTGGTCTAGTAGTTAATTCAGTTCACTTTGGATCACGAGTCTGGGGTTCAAATCCCTGCCATAGAACCGACTTCCTTTGACAATACACTAATCTACGTTTTCAACACTGGTATTTTTTAAACACCTTGAATGAGCGGCAAGGCTAAAGCGAGCATAATTTCCTCAGTCAACGCATAGAAATGTTGCATTATAAAAACGCCGGAATGTAGCTTTATTACTGGAAGTGGTGGTGGTGGTAGTAGTAGAAGTAGTAGTAGTAGTAGTAGTAGTATAGTAGTAGCAGTAGTAGTAGAAGTAGTAGTGGTAGTAGTGGTAGTAGTAGCAGTAGTAGTAGTTGTAGTAGTGGTAGTAGTAGTAGTAGTAGTAGTAGTAGTAGTATAGTAGAAGCAGTAGTAGTAGAAGTAGTAGTTGTAGTAGTGGTAGCAGTATTAGTAGCAGTAGTAGTAGTAGTAGTAGTAGAAGAAGAAGAAGAAGTAGTAGTAGTAGTAGTAGTAGTAGCAGTAGTATAGTAGTAGAAGTAGTAGTAATAGTAGTAGTAGTAGTAGTAGTAGTAGTAGTGGTAGTAGTAGTAGCAGTAGTAGAAGTAGTAACAGTAGTAGTATTATAGTAGTAGCAGTAGTAGTAGTAGTAGTAGCGGTGGTAGTAGTAGTAGTAGCAGTAGTAGTAGTAGTAGTAGTAGTAGTGGTAGTAGTAGTAGTAGTATAGTATAGTAGTAGTAGAAGGAGTAGTATCATCATCATCATCATTATAAATACTATTATCATCATTTATTATCATGTTATCATAATGATCTTCATAATTATCATTATCAACATTATCATCATCACTATCTACCGTTATTCTTATTTGTTCTATTTTCCTTCTCTCTCTCTCTCTCTCTCTCTCGTAAGGTTTTCAAAATAAAACAAAAGGTTTTCTCTGAAATTGCCTTCACCGTACAGCACAACCTACATATGGATTATACGTGATTATTCGATGGGTCTACACACAGTCGAGAAAATTAGCTCTATTTCACATATTATTTTCAAGCTCATTGCACAGGTATTATGCATTACTTATTTTTTATTTCTTTTTTATTATTTTTTTTTCAACTTTAACATTTCCAGAACCTCTTTTCGAAATATCATCAGATACATCAGGACATGGAATATCAATACTTCACATTTGGAACTTACAGGGGAATTGCAAATATGCTATCAGAGGGTCTGAATGAAAATCGTTTTTATTCTAGATAATTGAGATTCAAGACATTTGATTATCATTCCAGATTAAGTTAATGTAAAGTTGGTGACATATGAACGTATTATGAATATAATAGAAGCGTGCGTGTCGTCGTTCATCCCATGGAATCAGCGGGAACAAGTCTAATGTATTATTCCAGTTTGAGTTTTATTGTTCAGCTTAAGCAGAAATAGCTTAATAAATTTCACATAATTTGAAACGGGTCCGCTGGCTATTCATAAGGATCGCTATTCATAGAAAACCGCTATTCATTTAAAACGCGTTATGAATAGCAGTCCCTATGAACTTTTATGAATAGTGGTCCTTATGAACGGAGGTCCTTATGAATAGCGAGGTAATTTGTCTATGGTTTGCTCGCTATTCATAAGAACCGCTATTCATACAAAACAGCTATTCATTTAGTCACGCGTTATGGATAGCGGTCCTTATGAATAAATGATCGTTATGAATAGCGGTCCTTATGACTAGCGCGGTTATCCCAGTTGCACAATGATATAAGTTTCTCACAGGATTTTAGCCAATATTTTATATCTTCTTCTGTATTTTCCAGGACAAAACATTGTTGAAATATAAGAAAAAATAGTAATTTAATACAAAAGCATTAATAGGACAAAGTGGAGGAACCTACTATTGCTTGGCTAGTAGAATGTATGTTCCCGCAACGTTACGGTGTACACATTATTTCGTTATAAATGTTGTGAATGTTCTTTTTAAAGTCCCCATATTCAAACATAGATATCACTTCTCATTCAGCCATCACGAATACAACAATACCCTTTCTTACTTGAATGACGGGGATATGATACGGGTCCACTTGCTATATATGGAATTCATGCATTTATAACAGGTGACTGACGCAGGTGTAACATACATATTTAATGGATCAAAGGAAACGTTTGGCCACATATTCCCATGTCTATTATGCAAGACCTTCACTTCAAAACTTAATCCATATTAATGAAGGATAACATATTTTGTTAGCATCAACTTTATTTGAATGGTGCATACATTTTTAAGTACATAATGTGAATTTTTTAAAAAGGGGAACATTTTGTAAAGTTACAAGCAAAATAAAGCATCAAAATAATTATAAATTTGAATCTTAGTTAGTATCATTTTTAATCCTCCACCCCCCTTCCCCCGTCTCTCTCTCTCTCTCTCCCTCTCTATCTCTCTCTCTCTCTCTCTTCCTCTCTATTTCTTTATCAATATATTTCTCTAAAGACTCTAAAGACTTCTATAGATAATAAATAAATAACGTTATATAGAACTTGGCTAGCACCCTTTCAACACTAACAAAGCCCAATTTTCATGCCATATACATGTATATGTACGTGGAGGTGCGTGTGGGAGTGTAATATTAAGTGGATCGCTGTGAGTGTGGGTGTTTGTGAATGTGTGTGAGAGATGAATTGTGTGTGTACGTTTACAATATGTACACCTAGCCGTCCGGGACCCCACCACAAATGGGTGAATGAACCGCACAACATTTTCTATCGGTGCCATCATCGCCTGGGAACACCTGAACATCTGGAAGCATAACATGATGACGATGATCATGGATTGTCACATTTAGGGCTGATGTAATGAGAGGGGTGGTGATGGATGGGCACCATGTGGAGTTAACAGCAAGAAAGAAAGAATAAGTAGGGAGAAAATGCATAGTATAGTATGGGGTTAGCAGGAGGGGAGTTGGAGGGGAACACATACGTATTAATTGTATGCATTCCTATAATGCCAAATAACATTAAAATTACATTATCATGATCTATACTTTTATTTTCAACGTCCTTCTCAGTGTCCCCCCCCCCCCTCTCTCTCTCTCTCTCTCTCTTTCTCTCCCTCCCTCTCTATCTATCTATCTATCTATCTATCTTTCCACTTTTAAATATCATTGTTCTTTTTATCTCTTTTTCCATATTTACATTTTAATAACTTTTTCTCTTCATCTCTAATATCAGAGGAACCCCCCCCCCCCCATCCTTCAGCCCCTTTCTCGCTCCTCTTTTTCTCTCTTTCTCTCTCTCTCTCTCTCCCTCTCCCTTTTTTACGATTCCCGCAAATCTTTTAACACGTTTATCTTCCTGTTCACCCCTTTTCTGTCTATCAGGTAGCTAGTCTAATGATTTTCGACACATACTCGAGTTCCTGTCAATTCATTCATTCTTCCTCTTATTCATCTCTCCGTTAAAAGTTGCACAGACGAGGATTGACGATCCTTACATCTAATTTCGAATTCAGATCGCGAGATTTGCCAAACCGAGCTTAGTTTGGTTTTCCAATTGGATTAGGGCGAGCTTATTTTAGCTTCAGTCGTCTATTTACTTAACATGATTATGTTCGTGCGTTTATTGAATGACATATTCAATCATCTACGCCCCTCTAGGTGCTTTAATCATTCAAAACATCAATCAAAGTGGGGAAATCCGAAAGTAGGGCAGAGATTCATTTTCCCTTGGTTGAAAGATATGATATTCTCAGATTTAAAGCTAC
Organism: Heliocidaris erythrogramma; assembly: GCA_025617745.1. NCBI lineage: Eukaryota > Metazoa > Echinodermata > Echinoidea > Camarodonta > Echinometridae > Heliocidaris > Heliocidaris erythrogramma. Next base: position 42,252,547 of record CM046860.1, on the reverse strand, counting down.
TTATCGTGCTTCGCCAGAAAAAGAGACATAATGTAATATAATATTTTTTACAATATATTCTTAGGATTTATTACCATGTACTCGGGAGGTTGTTGTAAAATCATTCCTATTGGAATTAGGTAACTTTGGAATGGTCTGAAGATCACGACGTGTAGCGGAGTGGGTTTTGAACTTGCCAAGGGTTTTTTTTTTCTCTTCTTTTCTTCTCTTTTTTCTTCTTTTTTTTTTCCTTTTCATTTCCTTTTTCTAAACGAACTACGTTCTGTCTTCTATTTCTTCGAGAAAACAAAGGAGTGTGAATCCTTTGAATATTATAAATAAGCAATTGATACATATCTAAAGCCCACTGCACACTATACGATCCAACTGCCATGCGATTTTCAAAGAATTGCATTCTCACACACAAACACTCTTTTTCTCCCCGTTTATTTTATGCATCTTAATCTGATTTTGTCACATAATGTCTTGGATGTTCTTGTAAATATGAATGTTTATCTAATTGCACATCGAACTGTACTTTGCTGTGTATTCTTTTGCATGATTTATGCATACTCCATGTAATTCAGCTCTTTAGTTGCTAAATGTTTTTTTTTTTTAATAAATACCTTTTCAATTGAATTCAATTTAGCTGCAATATTCAAAGGAAATGTCGATATTCGTCCTTTAATACGTGGACATCCAGATCAACAATTAATCCTGTTGATACCCATTTAACGTTACTGTTCGAAACTTATCCTAGCTTTGTAGGGTTCATTCTTCGGATCAAAACAATGAATTCAGAGGCTAGCAATCTTAAAGCAATTTTAAAATTAGCCGGAAATGCAGGCTATATTGTACCTTACTTTTGTGTACAGCAAAATTCAAAATTTAACTTGTGAATTAATGTTATTTAAGAATCAGTGAATTCCTCATGTTAACCAGCAAAAGTCTGATCTTCCATTTTATGATTCGCCTTTTCTATTAAGCAACCAATTTTCCCAAAATTTTGTAGATAAGATCAAGAATATAAGAGACGAACTTGATAACACACATGTTATGCCAGTTAGGTTCAAGGACAATATCTGCGAAGGGTTTAAGATACTTGAGGTCTTCCGACCTGTTTCTCAAGACCAAATAATGACAGTTATTTCAAGATGTCCCAGCAAAAGTAGTAAATTTGACCCACTCCCAACTTGGTTAGTGAAAGTCTATATTGATCATCTTCTCCCAGTACTAACTGAACTTGTAAATTCTTCTTTGTCATGTGGTGTCTTCCCACAGAAGGCTCACCATGCAATCATAAGACCTCTTTTGAAAAATTCATCTTTAGATAAAAACAATTTGAAGAATTATAGGCCTGTATCCAATTTATCGTTTGTTGGTAAACTTATCGAGAAAATTGCTTGCTCAAGACTGGTGGAACATATGGAGATTAATAATCTTGCTGATCCACACCAGTCTGCTTATAGACCCAAACATGGTACTGAATCTGCATTGATTAAGGTTAAAAACGATATTATGTTTTCATTTAACTCAAACAAAGTAGTTCTTGTGGTACTTGTAGATTTATCAGCAGCCTTCGATACGATTGACCACAAAATTTTTATTTGTCGTTTGTCAAAGAGAATTGGTGTTAGGGGAACTGCGTTGAATTGGTTTCAGTCTTATCTTGATGGCTGGACAGCACAAGTCGACATAATCAGATCCAACCATTTCTAGGTTTGGTTTACCCCAGGGCTCAGTTGTAGGTCCCACTGGTTTCACAGTTTATATTCTCCCAGTTGGCGATATCGCCCGGTACCATAACGTTTCGTATCATGTTTATGCTGATGACATTCAGTTGTATGTAGCATTTGATCCTAAAATTCCTGGGGAACTGGATAAGGCCATGTTTTCACAACAATCTTGTATATCAGATATAAGGAACTGGCTGACAGCAAATAAGTTAAAACTCAATGATTGCTGCATCACCATACAATTACAAAAATTTGCCAGATTTAACACTGTCAGTTGGTGAAGTTTCTATACATGCATCGGATTCAATAAGGAATCTGGGTGCCTTTTTTGATGTTAACATGACTATGTCAGCACACATTAACAATGTTTGCCGCAGTGTGATTTTTCATTTGAGGAACATATCTAGGATTCGTAATTTATTGATCAAACTATTTGTCATCATGCTGTAAGGTCACTTATTCTTTCCAGACTAGACTATTGTAATGGGCTTCTTTCCTCTATACCAAAGTCTCATGTAAACCGTCTACAGCGTCTGCAGAATTGGGCTGCAGAATTGGGCTGCACGTCTTGTTTTTGAGGTTGGCAGAAGTCATTCTTCCCAACCTTTACTTCGTTCCCTTCACTGGCTGCCCATTCAAAAACGTATCATCTTCAAATTAGTTCTTTATGTTTATAAATCTATCAATAACCAGGCTCCAGGGTACATATCTGAATGCTTAACTGTATATAAACCTAGTAGAAATCTCAGATCCTCAAATCACAACCTTCAGCTCAGCTACCCAATGACCCGAAATTTGTCAGGTGATAGGACTTTCACAGTTACTGCATCTAGGCTGTGGAATAATCTCCCCTTGACCATTAGACAGTCAGCATCCATAAAGACCTTTAAAAAAGCTGTGAAATCATATTTATTTTAAATCCGCTATCAAACTTTGTAACAGGTACATTCATTACATTTTGTCTCCATAAAACCACCTGGTAGTTCCCACATGGACGATTGAAGAGTTTTCTGATTTGTGTTTATATACAAATTATAATGTGTTCTATAATTTAAATACTTTGTAAACGCTCCGAGACTTACGGGAAGGGCGTACTAAATGCTTATTGTATTGTATTGTATTGTATTGTATTAACCATCCTTATCAAGCATTCATTGATGTGGGGTTTTTTCATCAAACTGGAAAAACACATATTTATTTGATTTTCTTGAGTTAACTTGATTTTATCCTTAAGAAAATTCATCGAGTTTCCTCCTCCACGAATAAAAGTATTTCATCTAAACTTTACATTTGTCCTATGAAGCCATGGTAAAAACTGACAATATCTTTTTAACAGTGGACATAAAATTATTTAGTCAATCGTTTGCTGAGTGTACAATTCAATCATTCGATATGTCACATTACCCATTACTTTTGGAGCGCTGTTATGAAATAGAGTTTCCCTATATACATCAAGAAAAGAGACGATATTCAATCTTCATCAATGTTTGAGGGATAGATGTAATAACGGTGTCCTCGCCATCTACAAAACTATCCCAGTAGATGACCTTTCCGTTGACAAGATAAGTGAGTGACCTTTAGCAATAATATGAACAACAAAAAAGAAAAGGAAGAAGGGCCTAATTCATGGGGGTCAATGTGTTTATAATGTTCAAGACATTATCGTGCATTCATGAAATACATATGCAGATTATATTTTACGAAGCAAGCTTAAGATAGTTAATTTGATGCATTGATTTGTCAATGCATAGAAAAAAGTGACAAACAAGAAGCCTGTGAACAATTGTTTTCTTTGTAGATCTTAGAAATGGATGATGCTCATTCAAAAACACATAGATTAATGATCAGTATAAGGGGAAATATATTGCTAGCATATTTATGTCTTCGATTTAGGCAATTTTACAGAGCCTTTTTCTTAAAATCCAAATTCGCCAGTAGATACAGAAATAAATTGCAAAGTTCTTATTTTTTATTACGGCAGGGTGGTATAAATTGTTTGTGATATTGCATATGAAAATGATGTCACATATTAGATGAACGTTGGCTTTCTAGGTGAAATTAACGTCGATTTAGTGGAATCATCACGAGTGGATGTGCATAATTTTTTACCATACATAGTGATGTGATCATGGTGATTGTAAGTAGATCTCAGTGGTACCATACAGTCTTTTCAGGTTATAAAACATTCTTTTGGGCCCTAAGAAGAGTTGTCAGACGGCCCATATACTTTCACCTTGTTGGCCTTCGCTATATGCATTATAATACATGTAATAGCATAAAATTTAAGCAAGTGGGCAATTCCAGCGTAACGGACATAACACTCAGACCATTTTCTGGTTATTTTCTGGTTATTTTTAATCAACATCAAGAGTCTTAAAACATACATGTATTTTATTAACTGAATCAGGCACATGTGACTATCAGGGACATATACAGCACGTTTCACAATATATCACTGAATAGTTGAAGAGAAAATGGTTTGAATGTCATGTCCGTTATACGCTGGAATCGCCCAGTGACATTTTGCAATATATCGAGTTTAACTATTTCTAGGCGTACAATATCATATTACCCCAGATTTAGCCGAGTTTTGATTAAGGCATTAAAGGAATTCATTCCTTCCTGGGTAAACCATTTACTTCATCTGGGTCTAGATTGGCAAATGTAGATTAACGTCTTACCAAACACATGGCGTTAGTGCTGCTGCAGGGATTCCAAAATAGTACATAAAGTCCGGCTCGAACGAGGCGTCATTTGTCGACGTTAGGACGACGTCAGTGACTGGTTCGGTCTATTGCGCGCCAGAGAGGATGATATCGTTTGAAAAGCTATTGCAAAATAAACAGTGCAACCAATTCCTTGATAACTGTAATCACCTTCACAGGTTCGATAAGCGGAGGTACTGACGCTATTCAAATGACGCCTCATGTGAGCCGGGCTCAAGATTCACAGTCCCGTTACTTTCAGCCACTGTATAAAGCCGCCACATGGCAAGATTTGGGGATGCTCCGAAGTATCCTCTGCTTCAGGCTTCATTTCGTCTAATGTATATAATGGTTAGGGATATGGAGCAATTGGTATTTAGGTTAGGTTTACGGTTAGGGTTAGGCACAGAGTTTGGTCCAGGATTGAAGTTAAGAATCCAGTTAATAGTGAGCTTTCGAATGTGTCAACGTGAACGCCGTCCTAGATCCTCCCAGCTACAAATGGACTGCTTTGTGTTAGCTGCATACCGCGCTTTGTGCAAGAACGGCTGATCCGTCCACTGCCTTCTCCCTCGTCCACTAGTCAGATCCAGAACGCGTCAAACATGGTTTTGCCGTCTTCTCTAAAACGTGAACTTCGCTTCATCCATTGTTATCTTCGTGCTTCACCGACGTTGTATGCAGTTAACACAAAGCAGTCCATTGTCGCTAGGAGGATCTAGGACGGCGTTCACGTCAACACATTCGAAAACTCACTATTGTAGGGTATTGACCTCGGAGCAAATACGGTTGGAGCACGTGTCGTACAATTATTGTTATGAAAATGGGACACATCGTTCGTCTTCGTGTCCCATTGTATATGATACATATCAGGCTAAAATAACAATCACGGGATTTGGTTGCAGGAGAGATACATCTCCATGCATCGCCTATATACAAATATAAGGAGTCATGAAATCATCCTTCCATATGAGATAGAAAAAATATTAGATACTGTAAGGAAATGCCCTTACAACGCCTTGTGAGATACTTTCTCAATACATTGACAACAAAGAAGGGATGTAACCATAAAATCATACTTCAAAAACAAGAGAATGCTTTGAATTAAGCATCAGTTCAACGTCTTAAACGTCAGTATTGAATTAACCATTCATCCAAAAATAGCGACCAACCACTGAAAAACAGGTGCTTTGTGATTGAATAATGTTATCTTTCCCAAAATAGCTTTCTTATTTTGCTAGCGCATTGATCATATCAACGAACAGTATAGCCCCTAGTGAAAATGGTCTACTAGGTAAAAAACTAATAATTTGCCTTTGGATTGGATCATCCAATATTGATAATTTTCAATCAGTATCCATATCCTGGAAACGACTATTTAGCTTAATCATTCATGACTTTTTGTTTAATTATTTAATCACGGTGCATTTTCCTAACGGAACAATGGGTGTTTTATTCAATACTGGACATGTACAAATAATGACCATATCTTGTAATATTACTTTTTAGCTTAGTCATTACGACTCTTTGTTTAATCATTAAATCGGCTATTAAGAACCGTTAAATATTTTCTCGTGGTGATGCATCATTTGTTTTTATTTTTTATTGATGTTGTTTGGTTATATCGCTGGTTATAAATACCGTAATCATCATCACCATCGTCATCATCATCTTCATCAATATTATCATTATCAGATTGCTCCTCTTCTTTATTCTCTCTCTCTCTCTCTCTCTCTTCCTTACTTATCCTTCTGTCTCTATATCTTCAACATTTCCTGCATTTTGTGTCTTTTTCTTGTCATTTATTTCTAATTTATGGGGAGGTGCGTGGAGTTTATATCCCCTCCCACCCCTTCTCTCTCTCTCTCTCTCTCTCTCTCTCTCTCTCTCTTTCTCTCTATTTCTTGCTCTCATTATCTATATCTCTTAGTCTGTCTCTCACAAGCCCACTGTACAACTGAATGGAATTATGATTTTTATACCGCCGTATGCGGTAAGTGGTCGGGTGGAGAGTCAGTTATCTTTTTCTTGGAGCGCAGACGTTCATTAATGTTTGTTTGTAAGAGTAATAAGATATCCCTTCAAAATAGTTTCGATCATCGCTGGTCTTTGAAGTCGCCGATGTGGCGTATTCCTCTTTCTGGTTGGGGAGATTTTCAATCCAATACTTTGCCAGGCTTATTCTGAAATATGAGTCGCGAGGTCACAAGCGATCATGGTGAAAATAAAAGAGTAAATCCCAGTCCATGTTCGTTGGCACATGGGATCCAATTTTGGGTTACTTATTTTCTACCTCTCACTCTAATTCTTCTTTTCTTTCTCATCTTTTCAACGGTCATTTCTAATCATTCCATTCTATCCCACTGGCACAGTACAAAAGTTACGAATGCATCTTCGCAAAAATATGCAAGCGAAAGTGGAAGGTTAAGTCGAAATATTCACACAATAAAGTGTGTATATAAAGTTACTAAATTTCAAGTGGAAAACATAATTTGTTTTCCATCATTTATTTCAAATATTTTGAAATTATTACATGTCTTCAATTGTTGTTTGTACATTAATTTGAAATATAATCTTTTGACTGGCTGTTATGAGCAAACATACTCATCTCGGTTCAACGCAAGGGTATATTTCTCTTTATTGTAATTCAATGAAGAATCCAGAAGTTGAGAAAGAGGGGAAATCCCCTGCAGAGGCCGAAAGTAACTGGGATTTTTTCAAGGTTTTTAATTTTGCCAACATCTTATTTTAGATGCAAAGCCGTGCTTTTTGTAGGAGGTATAATATATATAACTAATATATTGAATCATACCATATTACCATGTAATGTTTCGACAAGAAATTGGGTCCTCAAATTCTTAAATTTGCAAACTGGGAAAATAAGAACATTCGTCATATTTTCAAATTTTCCGACAGAGGTTCTTTCTTTTTTTTTTTGACCAGCAAATAAAAAAGGGAAAATGGCCATTGATATTTACTATAGGTTCTCCCGCCCAATTTCGTCAAAGTTGCATCCGATTTAACGATGCGATCATTCAGTTTTGAGCGAATTTGAATGATCACCGAGACCAACATTCAAAAAGCTAACAAGTTCGTTCCATTTAATTTTATTAGCATGCGATTTCATGATTTTCGCACATAAACGTGTAAAAAGCGCGTTAAAATTAAAAATGCAAGTAAAATGCATTCAAATTCACACCAGTACCGCCCCGATGAACGTTAAGGAATTCAAATTCACGAATAGGCAAGCATTTATAGCATTTGGGCAGTGTTTTTCGTTACTGCTTACGTTCTTTGTAATTTGCATTTGTTTGAATGAATTATGCAGACTTTATGGACCTTGAAATGGACCTTTGTCTTATACTGACATTTCTTATTCCTCTGACAAACCGTCATCCAAGCAACAGCTCGTATATCTCCACTTTCATACACATACATTCATTTATACACAACTATGGCGGCGGATCGAGGAGATTACATGAATATCTCGAATACTAGTATACGGACAGAGCTAGGTTGGCTGAAGCATTTTACAACCAGCAAGACTACCTAGAGCTGATATCATGTAATATGTATCAAACCCCAAACGTGACATAAAGCAAACTCTAAAAAAATATACATAATACACTTACATGTAAAAAGGTTATGAGTTATAACCATTCTGTAAGTGTTATATCCATACTGTTAGGGAATAAAGTGAAACTAGAAGAAAAGATTAGAAAGAAAGAAACATATACAATATTATATGATTAAAATAAACTTTGAAAATGAAAAAGAAAATTATATAATCATGATAATTAAAAACAGAGAAAAACCGTGAATATGACGTGAAAAAAATGAGGTAAGAATTACATATAGAACAACAGAACTTGTTCATGTTAATCGAATTCGAACGTTCAAAGTGCGAATGTGTGTGCCTATAAATGAAATTGAAATTGGTATTTGGGACGAAAATTGAACGTCTATTCAGCTGGCGCGAAATTGAATGACAACTTCGCGTCGTTAAATTGAATGAATTTCTCTCTAAATTGAATGATATCAAACGAATTTAAATGCTCAAAGAATGAATATGAACCATGGTTGCAGAGAGTTGACGAAAATCGTTCGAACTTAAACGCCTATTCATGAATTCGAATGCAACTCTGATGAAATTGGAAAATGGGAAAACCCATTTGTTGACAAGGCCGGAAGAACTACTGGTTTGCCTACAGAAATGTTTAAGTCAAGCCCCCCCCCCCCCCCCCCCCCCCACACACACACAAAAAAAAAAACGCACAGTGGCGGATCCAGGATTTCTTGAGGGAGGGGGCTCAATATTCACAACATTTTCTGACAAGCAAGCAAAAAAAAAAGGGTCCTCAGCATTTTTGGGCTCCTTTTTGGTCCCAGCGGATCCGCCACTGCACACACACATGCATGCACATACACATAAAACGACCCCCTGATTGTGAAGAGGGTGTTTGATCAGTAAATTCATGAAGCTGTTCATAGCACGAGATTACTCTTCACACCCTAACCATCAATTCAAATCTGAGGGCGTCTGTATAATTAACTTCACAGGATCTACAATCATGATCGGACTCCGTTACGCTTTTTATACGCGTCTCATATTGCTTCTTTCTTATTCCCAAACACACCTTTGCCTAAGTTTTTTTTTCTTTGAAACGATATGATTCAATCACGCATACAGCGTTCAAATCTATAACTGTGTTACAATGAAATGATAAATATTCAGAATATTTATAATAATTAATTAGTAATATTACTATATTAGTAATATTAATTAGTAATAATAAAAATAATAGAATAATTAATATTAATGATTAATATTAGTAAGAATTAATAATAATAATAATAATATGAAAAGGAGAATTACAAATAAGATGAGGACTTGTTGAAACAAAGAGTAACCGTACATTTCTGGATGAAATCCGGTTACTTCTTAATTTACCAACTGAACATTAGGTTGTGGACAAATCGATAATAATAATAATAATAATAATAATAATAATAATAATGATGATAATGAAAATGGTAACTGGTCCACTAACTCTAACTGCGACTGAGGGCGAAATCTTTTATCTCATTCTTTTGTTACGTTTCGCCCTAACCCACACTCGTTTCGCCCGAACGTTGAGTTTCTATTGTGACGGAATAAACCTATTGTTAGGTTTCGCCTTAAGTCGCAGTTAGGTAAATAATCATAATCATAATGATAATAATAACAATAATAATAACAATAATAATGATAATGATAATGATAATGATAATGATAAAGATGATAATGCTAATAATAATTATACTGATAATAATAATGATGATGATAATAACAACAATGTAATAACAATAATATTAAAACATGATACCAATTCATATAGGCGCTTAGCCTAACCAAGGAGTTATATGAGATAACTCATTGGCCTAACAGAGCTTATGTACGAAAATTGACAAACAACTACAATTGTTTGGACGCATTTGTGAGAAAAAAAATCAAAACATGTCAGAAAATATCAAAGCCTGGGCCATAAAAAATCAAATTATCTTTGTCGCCAAATTTCCCAATCTGAGGACTAATTTCAACTTTATTTATTTATTTATTGTTCTCTAAATTTTCTTTTCTATTGTTTTTGGAAGGGCATATCTGCTGTCGTGACTTCCAGGGGAGCGTTTCATCAAGTGTTTTGTCAGTGATTTTTACCGACAACTGTTATAAGCTACTGAAATCCTTGCATCTGATTGGCTGAGAGCAATTTGTCGGTAAAAATCACTGACAAAACACTTGATGAAACGCTCCCCTGTTCAGGATGATTGAAAGATGCCCCTCTCTGTCGCTTCGGTTAGAATGTTAAATTTAGGTCCCTTGTGTAATCCCTCATTACTGAGCCAACTGTTCAGAGTATGGGAGGAAAATCCAATGCACATTCAAATGAGGTATGCAGAGAGAAGAGGCCGGAGGGTCACAGTGATTACAATCGGCTTTACCCCTCGCAGACATCAGAGATGAACAAATAATGATAATTAATGAAAATAATTCTAAAAGCGTCATAAAAGAGTAAGAGATGTAACCTCGCTGGTGATTAGTAATATAAAGATGAAGTGAATTATGAATTGGCATTGTCTTGTCTTACTTAACTCTTACAGATGAAACAAATTAAGAAGAGGACGAGATAAATAAGAAGAGGAAATGATATCTTTTACATCTCCATGGCATACGTTAAAGGCAACATATTAAGGTATATATCTACCTATACTTACCAGAGATTACAAGCAAGGCAAATAATTATGAACAGGCGGTACAGGATGCGATATGAGACAGGATGAGACTTGTTGTATTACGTATCCCTATTGCATGAAAAACAGAAGCAAACAAGGAAAAACTTGAATAAATAGAATATATTTTTACTTCGTCTGTAGTATGCGTATTTAAGTATGCCTTATTCAATACTTGAAAAACGTCAGGAAGCTGTTCTTCTTTCTTTTACTTCTGTTTTCTTTCCCTTTTTAAAAAGTTTTTGTCATTCATGGAACTAGTTTAATATTCCTCTTTATACTGTAGGAAAACGCATTGCTGTTGCTGTATTTCCTGATAGAACTGTTATCATGAGACCTTGTACGACTACATTGGACGGAATAGAAAAGAAGTAGTGTAAAGTATGTTAAGTAGAGCATTTGACATGAAGGAAACGTGTGGAATGTAGAAAGTGTGAATTGTACGATATGGGAGAGAATGTTGATATACAAGAGAAAGGTAATGTAGGATGCTCATCGAAGACGCTCCTTAAGAGAAATGTCAACGAGTTCTGAAAGGAGAACTTCGCTTGGAATAGCCTCAGTATAGACCTTTAAGTATTCTCCCCTCATCCGTCTTCCATCTCGTCTTCGCTTTTTCCTCTCATCCCCGCGGCCATTACGTTCGGTTTCTTCTTCTTCTTCTCCTCCTTCTTCATCTTCTTCTTCTTCTTACTCTTCTTCTTCCTTGTTTTTGTTTTGTTTTGTTTTTTTGTTTTTTTTTATTATTTGTTTTTTTTTATTTTTTTTTTTTTTGGGGGGGGGGGAGTAATCTTTAATCATCTTCCTTTCCTTGTTTATTTTCTCTCCTCCCATTTATCCTGACCCCACCCCCTATCTTCACAGGTATTTTTCACATGATAAATTCAACCGATTTCCTTATTATTATTATTATCAATAAGTCTTTATTATTGTGAAATTAATCTTAACTAAATAAACCATTATCCATAGTGTGATATCAGTCAAATGACTAATCAGTGCAGAGCAAGAATTTAAAAAAGTGAAATGAGCATAATAATCGTGGCGTATGTAGCACAGGGTGAAGCCCCCTCCCCCCTCCCCCATTAGACTATTCATGGATACACCCTTTTCATAAGATCAGTCTACTATACTACGGTATGTATGCTTTCAAATTATCTGTCATGTGTGTAGATATCTGGAACCTGGCAAAACTGAAGATGATTCGTTAATACCATGGCTAGGTATAAAAAAAGGGTAATTCAATGAAATACGGGGGACTAATCTTCAGGCACAGGGTCTGTGTTTACACTAAACAATTTTTTTATAAAGTCTTGAGCTTAGCTGAATAATGTCGGTCTAGTCTCTGGCTGTTTCAAAATAAGATCAGCTACACTACAAAGCCTGTGGGTTGCAGTCGACAGTCTTACATTTCAGACCCTGTAATTGTGACTAACAATGGTTTGTGCACCTATTCAATATACAATAATATTTGCATGCTGGCGAGAGAAGGATATGAAATAAATATGTCCAACCTATGGTACACATGTCTCGAGTGATGGCGCCCTTCCAGTTTCATCTCAACAAAACATAATTATTTTAGCAACTTCGTGTAGTCATGGTAGTATAAAATGAAAGTTACTAATGTACGTGTATTTTCGTTACAAATGTTTTTTCTTCAAAAGTTCTTGGCTAAAAGGAATTGGCTAAAATGTCATCGGAATAAATACAAAAACATGAGTCTGAAATTCCTGAAGTATAGTAAAGTAGGTAAGGTCAATATCTTGTATAGATATTATACACTTGTTATTGATAGAAAGTAATGGGGTCAATTTATTCATTATATTCTGTATGTCCAGGCTTCATCCACTTATATTATAATTTAGATTGAGTACATATCTTACCTCTTAGAGGGAGATATTCCCCTCTCCTTCGTTCTGGTTCTTTTTCTTCTGGGTTTGCTCTGATTTGGCGTGCTTTCTTTCTTTCTATCTCTTTCTCTTTCGGTCGCCTTTCGAAGAGATTTATTAATATCCGGGAGCGAGAGAGGAAAGTAAGATGAATGCCTTTGCTTGCCCTTTTCCAGCCAGCATCTCTTTCTTTGCTCCTCTCGATAAAGCAATAAGACGTCGAATATCTCTGAGAATAAGTAATAGTCCGAGCATGATAGCGTGACAGTGATCAAGATATATGGAGGAAATACACTTGCTTTCAAGGTTCCAACCATTTTTCACCCTGCCGGTGCATGGCCCAACACTGGCGTAGCTACATGGAGCACGAAGGAACCGTCCCCCCCCCCCCCCTCAAAGAAAGAGGAAAGAAAACATATCAATATTACAGAAGAGAAAAGACAGGTGGGGGAAAGGATGATAATAAATATTACCCCCCCCCCCCCCCCCCCCCCCCATTCAGTGGCTTTGATAGTTCGCATTTGATTCACCGACTATGACCGGTGCCACCCAACCCTAATGCTGCCAGTTCCCCCATTAATACCTAGACCCATGCTACACCACTTGGGGGGGGGGGGGTTGCCTGTCGGTGGATTGCCTAACATCTTTATTTTCATCGAATCTCTTCTATTTACCTCATTGTGTTCGTTGTTCACTGCACTTCTTCTTGCTATCTCTTCGCTTCCAGGGTTTTCTCCTCTCTGCTTTTCTTTTTTAACTTTGAAGAGTCTAGAATTTTTTTTAAATAGTCTTTTCAAATCAAGGTAGGCCTATACTTATTCCATAAGTAATAGATTTACTTGATTCGTTTAAATTACATGTATTTCAGCAGGTTAAAAACAAGTATAATAAATAATATAATACTGCATACACGAATGCAATTAATTTCCATTCCGATTAACATTGAGATAGAAATCTAAATCCGAGATTAACAGTAAAAGACACTGATGTCTATTAAGAGTCTCAAACATTACGTAAAAATGTAAATAAGGAATACAGATATTTGTAGAAAGAGAAATAAGTGTTGTCTTGTACATAGTTGGCTTTTCATTGTTTAAAGGGACCTCTAAGCTATATTTGTTTGTATATTATTTATGTCTGAACAATTTAGACATTTTTGTTCTCATGAGACTGTGTGCCGGGAGTTATATCTTAACTAGGATGTACCGAATGAAGAGGATCTTCAATAACATGGTGTTTTAATTTTGAAAAGGGGCAGATTTGAACCACAGATTAATAGGCCTTCATCAAATTTCAGATTTATTATTCGGTTTAGAGCCGGGGCTATACTAGCCTCTTGTCGAGGCCCTGGCGCTGTTGAAATCCTTGGCGATATGGAGGCAAAATTTCTGGCGAGCGAAGCGAGCCAGAAAAACCGAGGCGCTTGCGCCGAGGGCCTCTTGACACCCGATCTGAATTTCTTTTGTATTTCATTGTTTTGACGAATATTCCGACCAAATTTTGGTCGGTGAAAATCATCCAATAAGCGCGAGCTACCATGACGTAATGTTAAATATTCATGACTCGACTGCACGCTATTTCTTACATATTAATTAATCGCAGCCCAAAATGGCGTTCAACGTTTCTTCCACGACGAGTGATGACGATATTTGTAAGAGCTTAGAATATGCCGCTAGAATGTTGAAGATTGACAGATTCAAAGATTTGTAAGTTGATGCAATCAAATCTGCACTTAAAGGACAAGATGTTTTTGTGAATCTGCCTACTGGCTATGGAAAAAGTGTTATTTTTCACGCGCTACCGCTCTGTGCTGATTACCTACGTGGGCCAGGGATGGAGAGTGAGACTGCTGCTAGCTTCGCGAGGGCCAGGCGGATCCCCCGGGGCCTTGCCGGGCAGTGAAGTTGCTGGTAACTCCTTGGTTACATCAGAATTGATGGAGATGCATCTATTGTTGAACGGTGACTTTTATTGCCCATTCTTCATTTTTTGTAAATATATGATGATCTCTTGAGAAATATGTACATTTGTCTTATTTCAAATTACCATGGTTTGTAAGCTAGAGATCGAATTCTTCATAATGTGCTTGTCTGTGAATGTATTTTGAGCAAGAGATTTACGTAATCCCACCCAAAAAATAATAGACTAGTCCAGAACTGAAGTAAGAAATCCTTGAGATTTCATTGGCCAATTGCTGGGCGATCGCCGCGGTTACCTAACTATTCACGTTTTCATGCATAATTCAGTAGGAAATCGTGCCTCATGAATATATAATTCAGGTCGGGTGTCAAGAGGCCCTCGGCGCAAGCGCCTCGGTCTTTCTGGCTCATATCGCCAAGGATTTCAACAGCGCCAGGGCCTCGACAAGAGGCTAGGGCTATACATGATATCCTTTGGCAACATATTAATCTATATTCATCACTGCATGGAAAGATGAGATATTGATTCATTGATGGACGCCCAAAGCCTGTAGGGTCACATTTCTCACGATGTCATTAGGGTGACCATATATCGTAAATCAGGGTTCACCATTAAAACCGGAGAAAGTCGCATCAACATCACTCTTTAGTATCACTAGCCTTACGACCGCTTGCCGATTTCTGACAACCAAAAAAGCTGGGACCATCGACAACCAATCGGAAAAAAAAAAATCTGTCCGCGATTAGTTGCCAATCGGTTGTAGGTCAATCGCCGACCATCAAAGACTGATTGGCCACAGCTTGTAGGAACGGCAGTCGGAGATATATCTGTGGGAAGGCTATGAATCACTGGTGCAAACTTGTATGAATTATATATTCATGCCAGGCTTAGATGAGTAGGTCACCATTTATTGGAAATACATGATTATATGGGTTCAAAGCAAGGATGTATTCGAGGTTGTCTGGATATATTACTCAATAAGCTCATGAAGCGGAAACAGCTCAATATGGCTCTCCCATTTCTACCATCTACTTGAAAGTATGTGGTCCATATATCAAATCATCTCTTTTATAAGCAAAGTTAGTTTTCAATAGGCAATACAACCAAAATTACCCACGAGTTGATTTCATGAAAATCTTTGGGAAGAGTGTTGATTACTGTTTGTTGCCGGTGCTTGGTAATGATTTGGAATCAATAGGCGACTGGTCGTTTATTATTCGGTGATCATTCGCCGACCTCAATTCAAGCAGTTTTCGAGCACTAAAGATCAGTCGGAGATCAGTCTGAGACCTGTTGCCCACCTTTTTAAAACCAGGAAAAACCTCTTCACAACCATTCTGGTCAGCAGCAGCGTAAACTTCCAGCCGACCAAAATATTCCGACAACTAGTTGCCCACTACTGACAACCAAATAAAGATTGACGAAAACCTCATTGAGATCTCAGACAACTAACTACCGACCAGTGATTGTCGGAAGTCGGCAACCGGTCGTAAGGCCAGTAAGAATATGGCTTAAGATTCGATATTTCATCTTTTAAAATGGTACAGTAGAGGTTTGATAAGTATTCGATGCAATCTTTAATCTAAAACTTTGAGCTTAGAAATTCCTACAAGTTTGATTTGTCACAAACGCTGCGACACCTGTTTTCAAAACTTA
This sequence comes from Heliocidaris erythrogramma, assembly GCA_025617745.1. Lineage (NCBI taxonomy): Eukaryota > Metazoa > Echinodermata > Echinoidea > Camarodonta > Echinometridae > Heliocidaris > Heliocidaris erythrogramma. The sequence goes on along the minus strand of CM046860.1, from coordinate 42,236,395 downwards.
TCAGCGTTTTACTTTTGATTCTGTTCGAATTTGGAAGTCTTTCATAACCATGGCATAAAACTGGTTCTGATACCATCATTTCAGTTGCTTTTTTGTTTTTGTTTTGTGGTTGTTGTTGATGTTTGGCTATTATATTTATGTCATGATATACATGTATAATCCTATCCAGTTCATGTTGTAATGATTCAATAAATAAAATGCGTTTCTTGTCGGAGTTAGGATATAACTCCGATCTCCTGAAAGCAATGTTGATGTCATTCGCTAATTTAGAAATCAACTCTCTGGATAAAATATGATGACGTGATAAATAATTTGACTATTGTTGGTCACTTATGCCCGCAGCTGCACACGAGGCGTCATTTTGCTGACATAGTACTGCGTCAGCGGCTGACGCGGTTTCTGAAGAGCCATGTGAGAGTAACATGAATGCAAAATGAAGAGGGCATACATTGATTTACTGGATCATGAATGCACTACATGCCTTTTTTGATTATATATTCGATTAGCGTAATAACGCTGCGATCAGATTTTTGAAGAAAATGTGTTAGCATTTGATATGAGCATTTAAACACATAAAATATTTCTGATTGTGGTTCTGAATAGTCCTATATAAAAGTAAAATGTAAATAGTAAAATTACGGCCTATTGCAGGTTTTCTAGTAAGAGGAAAGGCTAAATCGGCTCCGAGTCGTAGTGACGTCAGAGCAGTCCTACGATTGTCTACAGTTTAAAACTGATTTGGCCCTTATTCCGGGTATAAGACTGACAGCACACCATTTTTAGTATTCATATTATTGTTTACAACCTGAATCAAGTAGATTTTATTGGTTAAAATGCCCTCATTCAGGGGTGTCGATCCGTTTTGATGATTGGGGGGGGATGACCGGCTGGCGAGGGAAGTGAAGTAAATGGCAAACAATGCAGTTACACCACCCCCCCCCCCCCCCCCCGAGTGCCCAAACTTACCTACGTTATTGTATAAGCGAGGGAGCAAAGCGACCGAGCGGAAATTTTTTCAATTTTAACCGCAAACAACTCAATTTCTTGTGCATTTTTACCAGGAAATTTTGCAATTGACCACCGCAATTGAGCGGTAGAGGAGCTGAAATTATATACATTGATAAATTGTTTTTATTCACTCACTTCTATATTGGGAGCAATACTAACAAAAAACATAGCCTATTGGCTTGAGAAAGAATCGAGAAAATCATCAAGGCTACCTGAAGTTGAGATTCCTTTCAAAAGTTAAACCTTTGCAAATGCTGTTTTATACACTTTATACTATATTGGGGCGCAATATTTAGCAGGAGTCATATTAAATACATGATAAAGTGAGCAAAGCAATTACATCTTTATTTTTTCACATTTTAACCATTTAAGCTATTTAAGAACTATATACATGCACTGGGCAGTGGCGTATGGCGCCCGGGCAAACAATGAAGTTGCACCCCCACCCCGAGTCCCCCAACTTATTTAAGTTATTGTAGAAGTGAGTTCTTGATATAAAAAATTTGATTTCTTGATATCACGAAATAACTTTCTTGATATCAAGAATTCGAAATCTTGATATCAAGAAATAAATTGTTGATATCACAAATTCAATTCTTGATATCAAGAATTGAATTCTGAGCGAAGCGATCGAGCCGGGGGGGTGGGGGTATTCCCCCTCCACACCAGGGACTTTTTCAAAAATCTGTTTATAAAACTTGCATTTTAGATACACCACTGAGCGAAGCGATCGAGCCGGGGGTGTGGGGGTATTCCCCCTCCCACACCAGGGACTTTTTCAAAAATCTGTCTATAAAACTTGCATTTTAGATACACCACTGAGCGAAACGATCGAGCCGGGGGTGTGGGGGTATTCCCCCTACCACACCAGGGACTTTTTCAAAATCTGTCTATAAAACTTGCATTTTAGAGCATCCCAAAATGGTTTTTTAATGAAAAGAAGGAATGCATAGATCTACGCAAATGGACGGAACCCTTTAATAGAGAATAACAATGCGAGCTAACAAATTTTCTTCGATATATTCGCATTGAAATTATGGCGTTTCTTATTTCCTTACTTCTATAATCATTAGATAATGTGATATTATTTAAAGATCAAACATAATGAGTTTGGATAATCATTAAGTTAATGTATCATAATTCTTATTTTATCCAAAATATGGGGGATGATAATACAGGCCATCCCCCCCCCCCCCTCCCTCAATTGTTTTTGGATATATACCCCCATCCCCCGGGATCGACACCCATGCCCACATTTAATGCTCCTGCGATTTATTCATGTACATATATCATGTATATAGTCGGATTGCAGTCGATCGTATAGTGTGCGATGGGCTTAATTCATGACGGGTAAAAGACCATTCAAGTTGTTGACGCTGTCCTAACGTCGGCAAAGGACGCCCCGTGTGAGCCGGGTCTTACGCCCATTGTACTCGTGACGTCATTTCGAATGTGTTATTTATTACCTGCGCTAATAAATAATTTGGATGCAATTAATCCATGCATTAGCGATGCTACACAATGTGTGCATTCATTTGGCATTTTATTTATATGATTGCCACTCTCAGATGGCCGCGACAGTCCCTAACGCAGTCCTAAGTCAGGCAAATGACGCGTCATGTGCAAAAGGAAGTTGTGAATGATGTATGGGTGGTCTTGGTCGCAAATAGCACATTCACAATGAGTGTGCTGATGAATTATTCTGACCACTGAATTGTATTAAACATGTATGCTGTGTGTACTTGAATAGAAGCAATTGAGATGCTACTGTAGCAATCTTGAATGAGGCTGTGGTATAATCGTGGTACAGCGTTAGGTAATAGAGAGGATGTATTTTCACGACGTACAATAAAAGAAAACAATATGGCGGAAGACCTTGAGGACACCCTTGACCATGGCCTAGTTCTTGGAGTATTTAGAAATAGCTTCGGAAGGATGGGTAGTGTTTCATTCTAAGTACTCTATTTATAGGACATTGAGAGCCTTCCTGGCATTGATATAGCTAGGCAAAATAGAACCAAACGGAAAGGAATATGTGTAATGTATGACGCCGGGTAGTCCCCTTACGTGCTAGTTATGAGTTATAT